>OZ038499.1:9578216-9643216 GCA_964036315.1 Acanthosepion esculentum | reverse complement strand
AAAAAAAGCAATTGCTTACCAGGATCCTCATCCCTGTCATTAGTTGCCAATGTATTGTTTGTATCCATTGCCCCTGGGGGTGGAATTATACAGCACATTGGGTTGTAAGTCCATCTTTTACCACTGACAGACACAAACAAATCCCCATCTGGATAAATCTGTAGAACTTTTCCAATTTTCCCCAAAGCCTGGCAATTTAAGAAATAAAATAATTAAATGGATTAACAAAACATTGATTAAATTTCTCACCCTCCCGACCCCCTCAAAAAATAAACAATTCTCAAAATCTGTTTTTTGCCTTACTCCTAAAATTGGTGTGACTAATTAGTGAAATTATTATGGAAGCTGGATATGAAATTAAAAATGTGATATGCATCCATGAAGAAACATTTTATCAAAAATAGATTATTTCATTATTTTTTTCCAAAATGGAATTCCCAGCAAAATTTAAATAAAAAAAAAGATACTCATTTTGTTATACTTCCATAATGTTAATTAATTGAATAAATTCTTATTGCTATTTACATATTGATTTTACTTTCTATATAGTCATCAGATAGATGGTGGAGGTATTCACTCATGCGTAGCATGTCTTGGGCAAGGAGACCTGCAGAGCCCATTACCTTTCCATGTAAAATCATAGCCAATGTCCTCCAACAGAAAGATGGCTAGTGATTCCACCGGAGACCCTCTACCCTGAATTATTTCAGTGTATAAACTGGTTGTATACACAGCTCCATAGTAGCCTGGTCTACCCTCCTCACCAGAAAAGCCTGATGGAGGAACCAGTTTATTCACTGATGACCTGACCATATGGCAGGAAGTGCTATGTCACATGGTACCAGTACAACTCTTAGAGTGAACTTGGTACCAGTACCACTCTGAGAGTGAACTGACAATTTTATACTGTAACCTTTATTATTAATTTAATGTAGAGATAAATTCACCACAATTAAAAACAACAAAATTGCAACAACAATGAGTAGCAAATTCATATTTTTATCAACTTGATACTGCTGATATATGGGCACATAGATGAGTGGTTAGAATGTTTACTTTCTGACCATGGGACCCACATTCGAATTTCCCTATGTCGATTTGTCAGGAAGGTAACTTTTTGATAGATTCCGACACCTTTAAAAACTTCCTGAAAACCATACCATGCCTTGTGAGTGAAATTAGGTAGACAGAATCTTTTGGAAGCCATTTGTAGTTATGCTAGTACAAAGTCATAAGTCATTGTCACTGAGGGGTTGAATGTCATCTCTCTCTTCCAGAAACTGTAACTAATTTCTGTTCAGCTTAGTTGCAGTATAAACCACAGGTGGACTGCATAGGATGAGCAGACATATGTAATGCGGATTTGCTAGCCACCCTGATAGACAGGTATGCTCAAAAAAGAGTAGTAGATAGCCATAGACTACCAATAAAAAATACCTGCTCAGTGTTTAGCTAAATTTATTTCAATTATGTAAAGATGTTGAAAAGTGTTTAATCTGATCCACTTCCTAAATTTGATCAAATAACAAAGTGTACCCTTATCAGATGTTTACTTTGTCCATGTAAAAGACATTACTTGATGAACTACAAAAATTTAAGCCGCTGGTCAACCTACCATTTTCATACTCTCTGTCCATTCGCCATGTCCTTTTTGATGTTCTTTCACTTTGTGAACATCATCAATTATTTTGACAATATCTCCTACAGCAAATGAATGGATCTATACGAGAAGAAAGAACACAGGAAATATATTACAAGTCCCTAAAAATCAAAATACAAAGTTTCTACAGAGATACAGCAAAAAGACAAGACAACTAATCAATAAGAATAATGTAAGCAAATTTTGGTGAAGGAGGAAAAAAAATGTGATGTTTCAAATAGATAAATATATTTGTTGAAAAACGAATAAAATGGAAAAAGCATATCTATTGAAATATAAAGAATATAAAGAGATTTGCTCATTTTAAAATCAGTTAAAAAGTATTTCAAAATAGAAAACAAAAAAGTAAAGGCTGATAATTAAAAAAAAAACTGACCTTAGTTAATGCCCCTGGGTGAAAAGTCCATCTGTTACTACAGCCTTCATAATGCACCCGCACATCATTTCGATCAGTTACACGATGGACAGCACCAACCTGACCAATGTACTGAAAATGAAAGAGAGAGAAAAAAAAAAATCAGATTGTCACAATAGATGGTGGAATTCTTCTTGCAAAGAGCTAAACTCACAGAACATTAACAGTGTAGAAAGTTTGATCCTCACTGGGTGCCTAGAACTTGTAATCTTTTTATTGAGCCAATTTTAATAAATCTTATTAACCCATTGAAGCAGATAGTGAAAAGTTAAAGCCCAATTAGAAATTTAACTTTGTAGACAATGTGCTTTACTTGATTTGTGAATAAAGATTGAAGAATCTTAAACAAAATGGAGTCAGGAGCAAAAATATGCAAAGAAAGAAAGAAGCTTACCAAAAAACTTACAGATGAAAAGAGAAAGCAATAAAATTATCCAAAATTTGCTGATCATATGAGAGGGAAGCTGACCCCTGAATGTTTGTTGGGCATTGGGAGGAATTGTTGCTAGCCAATTTGACCAAATTTAAAATAAAACTACTCATTTCCATAGACAAACCAAGCAATGTGCTTCTCTATTGAATCTAACCACCTCACCAGGCTCATGCTGAGCTTCACAATATGGCCCTCTTGGTAACTCGGCCCACTCTATAGTAGCTATTGATATCTCCTTCCAAGAATCCATTAAACAGGAACCGCCCTATTCATAAGACCTCTTTCTGGTACCAGCATGCTGATTGGGACTCATTCCAGGATTTTCTTTGTGACGCCTCTTGGACTGATGTCTTCAACCTCCCAATTGAAAATTGTGCCACTGAGGTTTCTTCTTAGGTCAAAGAATTACCAGGTGAAACTATGATCCTCTCCCTGGTTCACACCAGCATAACCAGCCACCATAGTACACAGGAACCACTATTTCCAGCTATACCAGCATGACAGCTCTCGTCATAACAGGTGCCTATTTGCTACTGCTTGTAACAAATGTAAGCAAGTCCTTGAAGAAACTAAGTCCCTGTTTGCTGAGAGAATGAGGCACTGCATAGCCTCTAAAAACTTTGGCTCATGTGACTACTGGCGTCTCTGTAATAGAGCACTAAATGAAGTGCAAGGTCTCTATTCTCCCCCACCCCCCTTTCAATTGATTTGAGGTGTTATCATCCTCTGCTGATAAAGTTGAATTATTTACCCATAAATTCTCCTCAAACTCTATTCTTGACTCATCTGGAGTATCCTCGCCTAATTTCCCTACTTAGTCTCTCTATTGCATGATATGCATATAACACCTTCCATGGTTTCTGCTATCGTCTCTAACATTGATCTCCACAAAGCATGTGAACCCAATGGTATCCCTGTAATAGTCATTAAGAAGTGTGCTCCCGAACTAGTTCCTGTTCTCTCTAAATTGTATAATAAATGCCTTGTTGCCTCCTGCTTTCTTGCTTGTCACCATCTGTTCCAGTTTTTAAGAACTTTGGTCAACCATCTGACCCATCCAACCTATGAGCCTTCTGCTTCTTTTTGGGAAACTCCTATAGGCCCCTAATCGATACTGAATTGGGTCATCATTTCACATCAAAGGACCTTTTCTCAGACAAGCATTACAACTTTCATTTCACAAGATCAACTGCTGATGTATTAATGATAATTGTGGAAAGAATGCTCTAAATGAAAACGGTGAAGCCCGAGCTGTAGCATTGGACATCTCAGAAGCCTTTGACAGGGACTGGCATTCAGGTCTTCTCCACAAGATGAAAAGCTACAGTATCTCCGGACACATTTTTGAGCTGATTCAGTCATTCCTATCAAATTGTGAAATGAAAGTTATCCTGAATGGCCACTCATCTACATCTTTTCTTACTAACATGGGTGTCCCCCGCCCTCGACTTGATCCTTGGTCTTACGCTATTTTTAATCTTAATTAACAACCTTCTCGATGACATCAGCTCTCAACTTGGTATCTATGCTGATGACGCCATCATTTACTCCTGCCTTGATAGTAAGGTTAATCAGTCAGACAAGGTCAAAATGGCAGCTGATGTACAAAACAACCTCAAGACCGTTGTTAACTGGGGCAAAAGATGGCTTGTCAATTTTAACGCCTCCAAAACTAAACTTCTTTCCATTAATCATCTGAGTGACCCATCCAAGAAAGTAACCCATTGCACCATCTCGGGCTAACATTCTCAGCTGACATGAGGCGGAAGATTACATTGAATTAATCACTAGATCAGCTGCTAAGTTGGTTCACTGTGTCGGGCAAAAAAAAATTTTCTCCAGAATCTATCTTGCATATCTTTAAGTCTACCATTTGTCAATGCTTAAAATATTGCTGCTATATATGGTCTGGTGCCCCTGCTATTTTTCTGGTGCTCCTTGATAAGATCCAAAGAAAAATCAGCAATATTATTGGTCCTGATCTGGCAGCTTAGATTCAGTCACTTGACCACTGCCATAAGGTTGCCTCTCTGTGCCTTTTTTTATAAATACTTTCATGGTAATTGTTTGAATGAGCTCTTCACTATAGTACCTAGACTCTATGAATTTAAGCAGAATACTAGACTGGCGGCAAGATCTCTTCAATTTACAGTTGAGCTAGCTAGCTATAGCTGTAACTTCTATGCTAACAGTTTCTTTTCTTGTACTTCTTGCTTGTGGAACACCCTTCCAGCCCCATGCTTTCCAAACAACTTTAATCTGCAAAAATTTAAATGCAATATCAGTCACTGTCTACTGCCCTCCTGATTGCTCTTTTCTCTTCATTACTAATGTTTTCATTCCTAATTCCTCCACACCCTGTAACCCCTTATGTGCTAGTGGCTGTACTACTTTGCTTGATACCAATTAAAAAGAAAAAAAAAGAAATCTCCACTGTTAACTAATAATTGATGTTCTTCCCAAAATGAGAAATGGCGTGAGTTATGTCCCCTTTCATGATTGAATGTTTGGAGTGGATGGTTGATCAAGCTAGATGGCACTGCTGACTATTTTTTAAAATCATTTCACTCTAAACAAGGCAATAAAGCTATTAAGACCCAAAATGTTACTGAGTGTGAGCGAAGCCAAAAGAGGGTTCCACAAGTGAAAAATGTGAGAAAAGAAACTGTTAGCATAGAACTTACGGTTACATCTCTCACCATTTCAACTGTAAAAAGATGAAATATTGCTGCCAATCTATTACTGCTCTTAAACTCTTAAAGTTGAGGTATCAAAGAGGAACATTCATGAGAAGAATTACCACAAAAATATTTAGAGAAGTTAAATAGGCAAGTTACATTACAGCAGTGAGAAAGTCACTGAAGCTGAAATGCTATGTCAAGACCACTAACATTCTTCATATTTTATCAAGAATCTAATTTGCAGAGGAAATGTGGTACTGGGCCATTGATCAATTATGGCTGACCTTGAAGTGTCTCTGCATTATTAATGTCTGTTGCATAAACCAATTGTTTTGGATGGCCCCACAGATAAAAATCCACAAGTCTGAGGTTGGGGGAATGTGCAGGCCATGGAAATGGTCTTTCCCTACCTATCTATCTTTCATGGTAGATGTCAGCCAGTGCATCGTGAACAATGTGACTAAAATGTACTGAAGCCTCATCATGCATGAACCACATGCATCTTTGTATTAGCAGGGGTACATCCTCTAGCAGGTCTGGAAGTGTGTTTGAAATAAAGTCCCTGTAGACAGATCCTGTAAGGTGTGTTCAGAGAACATCTGGACCTACCAAACAGTCACATACAAATTCCAGCCCACTCATTAATTGTAAAGTGATGCTGGTGTCTAGCTTGTATTGTACCATGGGGATTCCGAGCCACCCACAAATGTTAGTTGTGTAATTGGTTATTCCATCTCTTTCAAATGTTGCCTCATCCGTAAACAAGACTGAAGAGACAAACAACAAATTGGCAGAAGTTCTCTTGTGGTCATTGAACAGAGGACAAAAGACCCTATACATGTCAACTCACTACTACACATTTTAAACACTGAAGACAGACTAGCCAAAAATGTACACAAATGACAAATGTAACCTAGTCTACAAGGCAACACAGCACCATCTACCGTAAACTTTCTTTAAACTTAATAGCTCAAAAATAAAGTATTTGCAGACATATGTTTATGCGGACTTTTATCCTGGTTTGGTGTAACAAACCTTCTCCCAAAGTTTGTTAAAGTATTTTTGATACACCCTGTATATATAAAAAAAATTATATATATATATATATATATATATATATATATATATATATATATATATATAACAGAGGATGTCTGTCAGTGTGATACCTTTTCACTTGAGCTCCATCTATCTGATTTTGATCAAACTTGGCACGTAGATTGTACAATGTAAGAGATAGGTTTTTAGTGTAAAAATATCAAGAATTTCAAAAATCAATAATCAATAAAGCTGATCAAAAATCGATAAATTCAACTTTTTTCCTCTAATTTTGCTCAAACTCAGTTTGTAGATTACTTACATTGTGACGAGCTCAATGATACCTCATTTTTAGTTCTACACCACAACACTTAGCAAAAAATTGAGAAAAACAAAAAAAATCAATTTTTTTTCAAATTTTAAATTAAAAACTCCCTCAATTTCCAAGCAATGTAATACAAACTTCAATCAATTGTAACCAACAATAAGTTAATTGTTTAACAATCATTTAACTTGATAATTAAGTCCATGCATATAGCGAAAATCCACGTAAATAGGGAAAAAAATGGCGAATTTTACTGGTTTCTTTCTTATTTTTCTTTGATGTTTCAACCAATTTTCATCAAACTTAACAATTGCTTTATAAACGTATCCACTTTAACATCCCTGGTAGCACACTGACAAATTGAATTTCAAAAACTCCAAAATAATTGTGGTCTGAAGTGGGTCTTCATGTTGCCTGTTTTACCCCTTCATGTTCTCAGCTAACTTTGACTGAATAAATACAGACTACTTCTGTTATATCAGTAATTGCATTAATTCAAACTGTTTTTAATGAAAGTACTTTAAAATAATTGCAGAATATAGACTCTGTCACATCTAAAAATGATGCTGCTTTTGCTCCATTTTAATTGAACACTTTTTCTGATTGACCAGCTGGGTATGGCTGCTAGTATATATATATATATATATATATATATATATATACACACACACACATACTTAAGTAATGAAAAATTTGGTAATCCGTCTGGATAATCCCAAGGAGGATGTAATCCAGAGAGCTCAATGTCAAATCAAAGTAATTATTAATTATTAATTATTTAAATTGAATTTTTATATATATAGATATATATATATATATATATATATATATATATATATATATATATATATATATAATACTTATGTACTCAAGTTCATTCCACGTTAACTGAAAACATAACAAAATTCCATGGTATTAATAACATTACAAAATTCAAATAATATTCTCACTTTACTGATTTGAACAAGATCTCTAACATCATGGCATTGCACGCTGTGAAATAATATGACTGTCAATAAATAGCATATTTTAAAAATACATCTTTTGGTCTACACTACCTGTATTTTGTTTCAGTGTTTTGCCTGTATATGGAAAACTTGTGGCCTGAAGATGACAATTTGAAATTGCCAAAAGTACTTGGCATCTCAATTCCATCTGACAACAACTCTAATATAAGTATTGTATTATTCAAGGAAGTTAAATTAATGTCTTATTAAGTCTTGTTAGTGAAGTGATTTCACCATTTATCACATTAACATTGCTAATTAATTCTTCATATAAATTGCTTCTTTATGATGTGATATGATATAATATACTACATACACACACACACACACACATTTTTTTTTTTTTTTATTAGAGATTACAACAAAAATGTGTTGAAATGGCTACACAATAGTTTCTGTGTTTCAGTACTTTGTGCCTCTTCAGGTGATGGTAAGTAACTGGTGATTAAATGATTTTTAAAAAAATTTCAAAAGCATAGTGTTACCTCTTTTCCGAAAGATAAAGTGAGGGGCACATAAGATCAGAATTAAAAACAAACTTGTGGGTTTGTCTTGAACAACCAATTAAATGTCAGATCTATGCTAAATAGAAAGTTAAGCTTAGAGGGTGGAGATGGGGGGAGTTATTTTTCATGACATGATAAACCAGAACTTAGACAGGTCATCATTGACAATTGCGGAAAACATGTAAGCAGCAAATGTATCATGATTGTAGACAAATACATGATGTTCAATTTTTCAAAGGACACTGAGGGGAAGGGGAAGAGGATAACCAGACATAAATTTAAACAGAAAAAATTTTTAAAAAAAATGTCCTATTCAGGAAGCTTCTTAAAGGAACCTGCAGATAAAATTAAAAATGTAGAACATCTATATAAGATATTAATAATACTAACTGGACAGCAATACATAGCAATACTAAATCTGAATAAATAAAATAAGATAATTACTCATAGATGGTGGACCGTTATTTACTCATAGATTATGGCCATAAGAAATGGTAATACCTAATTTTTAAAATTTAACTATACTGTAAGGTAAGTCTCAGCAATTTACAGATAATTCACTTTGGCTTAATAGATTTTTTTTGTCAGCAAATCAAACAATTTCTAGTTTCTCATGTAAGCATAAGGAGCAAAGTTCATTTAAAGATTTACAAGTTCTAACTTTTTTTAGTGATTTCCATTTTACCATGGGGGTTTTGTTAACTTCTTGTAAGTTCCAAAAATATGTAGTAAGGAAAGTCATCTTTCTGTAAGCATTATTGGTGAAAGATAATATATGTCGGTACCACCTAGATTTAAAAGAATTCTTAGTACTTCCAATATAAAATTTTTTAACTGTTGTATTTTCTATAGTAGAAATAGTACTTAGCTAAACAAGAGAGTCAGTGTGACATTGGTTTTGCAATGGGCATTTGTTAGAATTTCTACAATTACACTTGTTGGTATTGTCGGTGTTTGTTGCTTTGGAATGGCTATTACTCAGGTTTTTGTATTAGTTTAAAATTTTGTTATGTTTTTTAATAATTTTTTCAAGATTATCAGTACAGCTATAGCATAGTTTTAGCATATTTCTATTAAAAATTTCACTGAGTGGATTATTTCTGGGGAAGTGTTTATCAATTAAATGGAGGAATTTCTGCCCTAACTAAGCACTAGCCATTTGGTTAAATGGAGGTTTGTACCAAATGATATTCCTGTTTCTTCTTATTTCTACAATCGCTGTTGTTATGTTTTATATATTTGATGTCAGTGCATTTATAGCCACTATTTTTTAAGGCAGTGTTGTAAACTTTACTATGCTTGTACAAGAAAGTGTTGGGAGAGTTAGTGCTAACCCTACATTCTATAGAAGAGGGTATGGGTTTGATTATGGATGGAGGGTGGTTAGAATTCAGGTGGATGTATATTGGATTGGCATTTGTTTTCATATAGAGTTGGAATACAATATTAATACATTATTAACTCGCTGTAATGTAACATTGAGGAAATCATCTTTTTTCAAATTAGTGTTGATTTTAACTTTAAGGTTAAGATTTTTAAATTCTCTGTTTTAATTTCCTAATTTGGTCAGCTTTAATTTTAGTGGAATTTTTCACTAACATACGGCTATTATCCCTATATAACCCTATATTATCAATGTTAATATCAGCCTAGGCACTAAGATTATATAAAATAAATAAACTAAAAAGGTCGGAAAACTCAGCAGAATCCAATGATCCCATGAAAATATCAAATTGATCAATAGAATTGTTCTTAATCCACTGTTCTTTGTTATGAATAAGAACAGATCTTCTACAGTTCATAGTAATATCAAGCTCCTTGTTGGAAAGATCAGAGTACTCCCTGGTAAATTCCAAAGTCAAAGTAAAAAGATCCCTGGATTTACTCCATCTGTTCTTTCTCTCATTTGGATATATATATATATATATATATATATATATATATATATGTTATCATTCCCGAGAAACCTGGGTTAGAATGTATTTAAAATCACCACAGTTTGCTTGTTTGAGATAAAAAAAATAAAGCAGCAGTTTTTATTATAGCAAAATTGTGACATTTTTGTTTACTCAATAAATCACAAATTGAAACAGTAGATACAAAATTAAAATTAATGTTTTGCTGGTAGTTTTTTTGTTTTGTTTTTATTACAAACCCTCCCCAATAAATAAATAAAAAGCTTTTACTTTAACAATGATTAAAGGATGTGGGGTACTGAAAATTTACTTGTTTAAGAACTTTTCAGTACCATCTTGTATATTCAATACAGATTTAATTACAATTATTTATGCTACTTTTTGTAGCGATAATAAATTTTATTTTTTATTTTAGGAGTATATCACCATGAGTTTATTATTAAACAAGAGAAAGATCATACAGCAAACTCTTTGGTTAGAGAAGAAAGAAAACAACAATGCCAGAAACATGATAAACTGTCATGGAATTGTTTTGTTAAATAATGAACGTGGCAGAAATACCACTCAGATAATGGCAAGATGTTAATGTCAATGGTGTCTTCATTTCACTAATGTCTTACCATTATGTAGGAGGTATTTCTGCTGCATTTTATAGAGCCATAACAAATAATAAGATCTTTTACCTCAGCCATTCGAGGGTTCCAGCCCCCGTGTCCTTCCTGCATGACTTTTAAAATTTCAACATCTAGATCCACACGAACCCGATCTCCAATTTTGAACTGACAAGGAACCCCTCCAGAAACATTTGATTCAAGACACTGACCTGAAATTAAAAGAGAAATTTTCAAAATTCTTCTTTCACAAGCCAACCGCAAAATTTATTAAATTTATTTAAATGTAGCTTTATTAATTTTTCTTATATTTTTCTTTGTTGACTTTAATTTCGGTCAATGGTGTTGTGTTTTCTATAAGGTCAAAAGATGAAAATGATTTTTTTTTTTTTAAATCTTAAGGAATTCCCATTTAAATATTAAATGAGGTTTGATTTAATCTGTAACCTGAATTTAAAATCGTTTTTTTTATCTAAAATACACAAGAATCTGATACCAACTTGAAGAATAAAAGGCAAATTCTTTTTCTTTATCAAGTGTCAACATTTATTTTTTCTGTCTATATCTCTGAGATAAGGTATTATGATTACTTGCATTATTTACATTATTCAGAATATTATCTTCATTGCTATATTCACAATGTTTCGGCCATTGTACACTCTGGCCTTCTTCAGGTGATTGGAATTTTAAACTGAACCCTTTATTTTGTCTCCTGGAGTAGAGTGTTCTGAAAATTTACTCATTTGTTTTAAGAACTTTTCAGCACCATCTTGTATATTCAATACAGATTTAATTACAATTATTTGTGCCACTTTTTGTGGCAATAATAAATTTTATTTTTTATTTTTAAATTCTCTGTTTTAATTTCCTAATTTTGTCAGCTTTAATTTTAGTGGAATTTTTCACTAACATACGGCTATTATCCCTATATAACCCTATATTATCAATGTTAATATCAGCATAGGCACTAAGATTATATAAAATAAATAAACTAAAAAGGTTGGAAAACTCAGCAGATTATTATTCTAAGAATCATATGCTGTTATTTTTTTTTATGGCATGGTAAGTTCTTTTTTATCTGATCCAAGGATTGAACTCATAACCACTAGATGATAGTTATGCATGTTTAACTAACTCCTATATCTACTATACCACCTTCCCGAAAGAGGTCACAAGTTCAATCCTGAGATTTGGTAGTGAAGCACCAATTCAGCAGGAATGAATGATAACTGACATCACAGGGATAAGATATCACAGTAATCAATAGATATCCAATATCAGCCAATCAACTGACACCTGATGATGACATTGTGTCTATAAAAACATCTATATCAAGCAAGATGGGAACAATAATTAGAAATAATACAAGAAAAATGAGTGCATCTCCTGAGTTAGCTTTGATGAGTCAACTTTGCCTCTGAAATGGTAGCTTCACTTTCCAGCCTTAACCTTTAACACACTGCATTATTCACTACTTTTCTTTCCACTGTATCATTTTTCAAGGCTCCTCTACTGCACTACTTAATTTCAGTCATGGTCATTTTCTGTTGCCATAGCAGGATATGACAACACAACTACAAAATTCAAACATGCTATTATTCATTCATCTGAGTCATTTGCAGTGGCAGGATAAAACTTTTGTTTTGCAAACAAAATCAACTCCAGAATGTTAGAGGTTAATGAAGTTCAAAATCATTTATGCAGCACTGTGGAAGATATTCCACACAAATGGCTTCTTCAAGAAATGCCTTTTTATGGAATAGATTCCCAGAATGCTTCAAATCTTCAAGTCGAGGGTCAATCGTTAACTTTCTTCCTTGTAATCTTCACTTCCTAATATTGTCTCTTCCATTCAGATCACACACCACATTTATCATTACCATTTCGACTGTATCCCTTTATCTTGAATGGCTACTGGGGAATTGTATTGTTTGGGATTTAATAGTAGAAAGAGAGAAAAAAACCCACTGTTCCTCACTTATGAAATTCTGTTTCCTCAAGTCAAATCAATTTACAACACACAAATGGATTCCTCATTCTACTACTGCAGTTAATAACTTTGCGGATAGTAATGTCTGTTCAAGTTTATCAATATATCTCATGATACTGTACAAAACTAAAAAGACACTGAATTCCATCTGATTCTTGGCAATAACTTACCTAGGACAGGCAAGTGATCACGATAAAACATGCCCCCTGAGGCAACCTGGATAGCCTTTAGGTCAACTTTGCCCTTGTGTCCGACCCGGTAGACATTCATTTGGCTATTGCTCCATATCACATTGGCCACACTGCGTCCGGATTCCGAGTCCCAGCCACGGATATCCTTCACTTTACCAGGTTTACCTTCACCCCCTGAAAAAGAGATAAAAAAATCATTTAATAAAGTAAAACATCCAAAGACAGGCCATCATTGACGATTACAGAAAATATGTTTTCTATGTTCTGGTTTATCATGACATGAAAAAATAACTCACGCACATCCACTTTCTGACCGTAGTCTTCTATTTAGCGTAGATCTGACATTTGATTGGTTAATCAAGACAAACCCACAAGTCTATTTTTAATTCTGACCTTATGCCCCCCCCACTTTAACTTTCATAAAAGAGGTAACACTTTGTTTTTAAATTTTCTTAAAAATCATTTAATCACCAGTTACTTACCATCACCTGAACAAATACAATCATAGTATTGAAAAATTAAAGTTTTTGTGTAGTGATTTCAACATGTTTTTATTATAATCTCTTAAAATAAAAATAATTATATATATATATATATATATATATATATATATATATATATATATCTATCAGAGCTGCATGACGATTGCACTAGCATGAAACAGACTGTCGCCTCTAAGTGTTGACTTCTATGTTTACTTTTATATTTATATATATATATATTTTGAATTGGACAGAGTCCAACAATTTATTTAAAGACATTTTTGATATGTTTAACGTTCTTTTTATAGATACAAGTATTTAAGAAAATGCTCCATTTTATAATAAACAGTATTAAATATATATTCTATGAAAATTTCTCAGACATTCAGGCCGGTAAATGTTATTTAATACTGTTTATTATAAAACAGAGCATTTGCTTAAATACTTGTATGTATAAAAAGAACGTTAAACATATCAAAAATGTTTTTAAATATATGTATATATATATATATATATATATATATATATATATATATATATCATTAAACAATGAAAGAAAATCACAATATTGATACATATTTTTTAATCCAATCTAAGCTTTTGGCTACATAAGCCATTATCAAAGATGACAATTACACAATATATTTAAGCAATACACGAACAAGAAATTGATGATAGTATTATTTGTTTACATGGATGATTTCCAAGCAACGATAAACACGTGCATATAAGACGCTGAAAGCGAAAATCGTACAACAGCTCATGACGTCACACATGACCACGAGAGAGTGAATCCGATGAGTATTGAGTATGGAAAGCCGTTGGTATGAACCAATGGCTTCTGTTACTAATTATAGGCATTTAAGGATATTTGTGGAGATTTCATAGTTTATTTTGTTCAGGTTAGGTTTCAACTGTTTTATGTATATAGCTTCAAGAATTTTTAGTTATATATATATATATATATATATATATATATATATATATATATATATATATATATATATATATATATATATATGTAAATATAGACAAAATTAAAACTTATCTTAGTCAATGCATGCATTTCATCCTCTGAGGGACACTTTATCAAGGCAAATGCAAGGATTTTATTTGTAATAAATATTTATAGACAAGAGCAAAAATGTTGATAGTTTTTCAAAATTTTTAAATTAAGGAAACACTCGTAAATATTTAGAAAGAAGTAAATGAACAGAAGGTCATAAAAGAGACACAAAAATTTTAAAATGAAACCAAGAAATGACTAAAAAAAATGACAACAATTTCTGGTTAAAACTCATCGGACATCACCTAAAAAAATCCCTATATTTACAGATGACCAAAAATACATAAACCAGATATCCTGATGAAACCCATTATATTGGGAATAGGTAGCTCCCTACATAAACTAGCCAGCACACTAACCAAAATTTCTCCACTTCTTGGTACAATTAGCTTCTTGAATATAAAAAAAGACAACTCTGGTGATATTAAATTTATTAAAAAAGCAAAGACATCAAAGATAATTATATACAGTAATTTCTCAAAAATAATACGCATTTTTTTTTTTACTGTAAATTACAGGTGATAGTTGGGGTGCATATTATAAATAGGTTTAAACAAAAATATTTTTGTCGTTATTGATTTATAATAATAAATACGTAAATAAGAAAGATATTATCCCAATTTTCATTTTAAATCCAACAAGAATAATTGCAACATATTTTTGTCAATAAATTTATGTTTATCAGTAACTGCATTTTTTATTTGGCAAAAAAATAAAAAATCTTTAAAAAGGTCAATTTTGAAGAAAAGAGGATATCAAGTTAACAATTTATTGAAATTTTAATTTTCATCATCATCATCACCACTTTCTATTATAGAATCAATATGTAAATTGTCATTAAACAAATTATTATTACACAATATTATCTTCGGCCTGTTCATTCTCTTGCCAAACGATGTCATCGTCATGGCTGTTGTGAGACAACACTTCTTGAAACCTCTCTTTATAACATCCTCATTGACATTTATCGGGAAAACCGCATGTTAATTTTCAATATTATTTTAGCTGCTTAGTTTTGATTTTATTCTTAATGTCAAGGTTGACAAAATGTCTTTGGAATTTTTTTTTTTTTGACAAAATTTATAGCTGCGTATTATACATAGGGACAAATATATTTCTTCATTTTTGGATCATTTGTTGGGGTGCGTATTATTTTCAAGAAATTACGATAACTAGTTTAGATATATTTGTATTATTTATATTATTCCGACTGTTATCTTTATCTTCATTACCATATTCACAACATTTCAGTCATTGTACGCTCCAGCCTTCTTCAGGTGATTGGAATTTTAAACCGAACCGTTTATTTCATCCACCAGGGTAGATTGTTCTAGTTCCTTGTGTCATGCCTCTTCTGGATGTCTCAGTTATTTCCCTTTAACTCAACTCTCCAAGTTTTAGTTCACCACTGCTGCAGCCTGGTATTGAACTCACAACTCTTTGCGTCTAGTCACTGGATCTAATCAACATCTTTATCCATGTCGATTAGATCCGATCTGTCTATATACAGTAGATATAGACAGACAGTTTAAATATGAAATCTTTATACACAATGTTCCTTAAAGAAATGTTTAAATCTATTAAAAAAAAAAGAAATTAACTATGCCTACACATAAGATCATAAAAATGTGCCATTTAATCGCTAATCAATGTTTTTTCACCTTTGATAATAATTTTTATAAGCAAAAATTTGGTTTACTGATAGGGTCTCTTTTTAGTGGTGTTTTGGTTTGGTTTTGGAATTTTTGGAAAGTGGTCCTTTCAACAATAATTTACCACAACATCCTTGTTATTTTAGATACATAGATGATTCTCTTTTAATATATCTACAAAACATAATTTTTTCTGATCTTGTCAACAAACTTAATAGCATCAAACTTGCAATAGAATTTGCCTTTGAATCTGAGTCTAACAACAGTTCACCCTTCCCAATCATGCTGCATAGAAACAATAACAAACTTCAGTTGGAGCTTTACAGAAATTCTGCCAACAAGAATGACTATCAATTTTTATTTCTACCACAATGACAAGATTAAATCTAGAATAATTATAGGATTCTATTTAAGAGCACTAAGAATATGCAGCCCCCAATACTTACCTGAAAAAGAAATATACATTGAAAACACTTTCAAAAACTTCCAATATCCTTATTATTTCACCCACAATGCTAAAAGAAAGGCATACAAAATATACAACCAGAAAAAAAATTACATTATTAACAATAATCACAGACACACAATACTACCTACTAACTCTATAACATCCTCTGTCCAAAATAATTTATCCAATCTTAACAACATCAAAATAATTAAATCCAAAAGAGTTTTATGGATATGATGAGAAAGAAAAATACCCATAACAATAATAATTCTGAATACATAGAAATAAACCCAACCACAACTTTGATCTGAAGAATGCCACACTTATTAAAACAGAAAGTAAAATTCTCAAAAATGCCGCTATTCATTCTTCTCAAAATATAAATCTGCACCCTGGATTTTTTCAAATATTTCCATTCCTGAAAGAATTACTTCTTTCCCAAGCCAACATTCATGACTAGAAAAATGTTAAAAAATTAAAACACAATTAAATTCATAACCTCATGTTATTTAAAATATATAACACATTAATTAATTCCAAACTCAAATAATTTAATTTTAATTTTAATGTGCATATAAAATTCCAAGAACTCACTTTTGTTTATTAGACATTAAATTATGTCACTTAGCATCCTCCATAACTTACCTAGACTTTTTAACTAACCTGATGAATATTTATGAGCATTTCTTAAATTTACAATTTTGAAAAACTGACATTTTTTACTGATTTTATAAATATTTGTTACAAAATAAAATTCTTGAATTTGCCTTGATAATGTCTCTCAGAAGATGAAATGCATCAGCTAAGTTTTCCTTTTGCCTTTATTCATATTGTCTGTTTATAGATATATTCTATATGAAATTTTACACACATACATATATATATACATATATATATATATATATATATATATATATATATATATATATATATATATATTCCCCAACTTATCAGGTACAAATTGTAAATAAACTACTTAATACAGTTGTTTTTCAAAAATATTGGGTCTCATGGGAGGAATGCTACTCATTTGTCTGTCTACACTTTTTTATTTTTAACTTACATTTTAATATTATTAAATGTTAGCCCTATATAAAGTGCAATGTTACTCCCTTGAAACAGAGATTACTTATAAACATACGCACATTCACCATGCCAACCCCAACTTTGTAATCCTATTGCTTTCTACTTATGCTTTACAATTTTTAATTTAAACTTTTTTTTTTACACCATTTCACATAATATCCAAACATTGGTGTGTGTGTGTGTGGGTTTTTCTTTCCTGACAGAAAAACATGTAGCATATAAGCTTAAAGTATACACCATCCCCATCACCGATATCTTCCCAACAACACTCTATATTTTGAATTTATACACCAATAGTATATCAAGTTCATACAAAATTTAAACTTTGAACCTGTATACAATTTAGCGTTCCTCCCATGAGACTCAGTATTTTTAAAAATAACTGTATTAAGTGGTTTATCTACCATTTGAGCCTGACGAGTTGGGAAACTCTGAGTTGCATGATAAGCATATGTGTATTTATTAATATACTTTATAGCTCTGTTTAACTACATTGAGCACTGTTTTGCTTACATCATAAGTTAAATATTTATTTGTTTACCGGTATATGCATGCTATCGCATGTATATACAGTTGCTAATACCTTATTTAGTTTCTATCCACACTCATATATCTATATATATATATATATATATATATATATGGTCAATCAAAAATACTTTTACAAAATTTGGAGGCAGGTCCCTCACACCAAAACAAGGACAAAAGTCCATATAAACATATGTCCACAAATGCTTCATTTTTGAGTTATTAATTTTAAAGAAAGTTTATGGTAGATGGCACTGTGTTGCCACGTAGACTAGGTTACATTTGTTATTCGTCTACATTTGTCACTAGTATGTCCTCAACATTTAATGTGTGTAGAGGTGAGTTAAATGAGAAGGGTTCTGTTTAACAATGGCAGGATATTCATATCATATCGTGAACAGACAGATATGCTATGATTTGCTGCTGATTATCATTGCCTTGCTGAGACAGGATCTATGGCACGACAAACTATGGTAATGAGTATTTTTGGATTGTATCTTGGATTGTACATTTAACAGCATATACCATTTTACATCTAACTCAATCATGTCTCCTACCCCCTCACTTTGTTAATTTACATATGCTTAGTACTACCCATCAAAAATGTGTAAATTTCTTTTCATTTTTCGTTTCAATCTTTGGAAGTAAAGTCTGGTGATCCGCGGTCCTCTAAAAGGGCTGTGGTGAAATAATTTATTACATGGAACCTTAAAGTGGTCCGTTTTTATTTTTATTTAAATTATTAGCTCTGATTTACATTGAGCTCTCTGGATTTTATCCTCCTTGGGTCTACCCATACGGATTACCTAGTTTTTCGTAAACTAAATATAATATAAATATATTTAAATATATATATTATATAAATACAATACAATATATATATATTATATAAATACAATATATATTATATAAATATAATATATATAATATAAATATAATATATATATCTCTGAAATACTGAAATACACTAATGTTTCTGTCAATAATGTATTATTGCTATATTAGAGTTATCTCCCTTGCACTGACCATTTATTTATATATTTAACTAGCTTAAAAGCTACCATATCGTGTGGCATCTAAGCTAGCTCCTGCAGAGGGCTCTTGATTGGGCTTTCATCACAATAAATAGGGAAGAGTAGATATAATAGGAAACAATAAACTACAGAAGAACTCAAAACTGATCACTGCATTTAAGTATTGCATTAGTATCTAAGTTTACCTTTTCAAAGTCCAATGATAATTCTTCTACTGTCAGTTAAAGACAGTCTGATGTACATAGGTCCTTATTTTCCATACAAACAATTATTTTTATTTTATGGGTGACTTTCACAATTAATTTTGATTATTCCCAAGTTATAAAAATTGTTATTGTACAAAACAATGTTGAAAAAAAAAAAAAATATGCTGAAAACAATCACTGTAATGAAAACTTGGGAATCCAAAATTTCAGGATTGTGGGTCCAGATCTGGCCCAGAATGTTTTTAATTTGCTCACAGAGTTGACCTGATTCCAAAAATGTATGATAGGTTGGGCTACGGCCACGGGGAGTAAAGTTGAAAAAGTGTGACACACTGACATTTGCATTTATTATACATAAGGTGTGAAAAATGTTTTTTAAATAAGAACTTAAACCAGATGTAATTTTATATATCTGAACAACCAGTTTTGGGTTGTGTTCATATCAGAAGTAAATTATCTTTTTACTTAGCTCAAGATCAATTTGGAACAAATGCAAAATTTAATAGTAGAAGAAAGCGGAAGATCTTAAAATTTAGCCATTAATTTGCAAAGTTTTGTTATAGTGCTTAACTAAGAATAGCTTAGATGTGGCACAAGGCCAAAAGTAGAGAGAACTCAGTGAAGGTTGAACTCACTACTCAGTTGTAAATGATTTAGCGAGACAAGCTTGCAAACTATTACACCATGTTGAAATGCCCTGCAATGTTTTGTTAGAATCTGTAAAATTTGTGGGTTTTGAACAAAACAACAATATTGCTCAACTGCTTAATAAATAGTAAAAGTAATAATAATAAATTCAAATTAAAAAAAAAAACAACTGGAAAGTGAAAGTTGAGCCTAAAACATAACCTTTTACAGAAGTAAAATTAATTTCTAGAAATTCTGTAAAGATTTATTTCTAGAAATTATGTAAAGATTTATTTCTAGAAATTCTGTAAAGATTTATTTCTAGAAATTCTGTAAAGATTTATTTCTAGAAATTCTGTAAAGATTTATTTCTAGAAATTCTGTAAAGATTTATTTCTAGAAATTCTGTAAAATTATACAAAACTAACAGTGAGAGACGTATTTGTTTAGGGATAAGAAATTTTGTAAAGGAAGTGTAAACATTCTCCCAGCTAATTGCCCACCCCCATCCGGAACTCAAATTCTGGTTAAAATCAGCCTTGTTTTCATGTTAAATGAGCTGAGCAAATTTATTTATTTTTACAAAAGAATCACTATATCATCTTTGAGGATATTTCATTTTTTAAAAATTTTTTTTTTTTTTTACTGGTTTTGTTTTTTGTAAAAACCAAAGATATTCTTTTGGATCAGTGAAAATAAGCTTCGAGCATGACTCAAAACACATGACTAGTGTATTTTTGTCTTTATCAAGTTTTTATTAGCTTCAAGATAAAGCATTCATATTTAAGTGGGAGTGTGGCTGCCTGCCTGTCAGGTCTAACTACCAGTCCCCACCACAATCTCATACCCACCCCTACCCAGATCTTTTGCAAGGGAGGGCTTATAAACATGAATGAAGTTGCATTTATAAAAACACAAAATAATGTGATGATGTAATTTTCATTCCAACAAACATAACTTCTTATATCTTATTTCAAGGGAAAACATGCCATAGAGTTCTTCCAATTAAAAAAAAAATTATTATAATACTTATTTACATTACTTACATGTGGACTATTCTCCTCATCTTTGTTGTTATTATCACGATGTTGTAATAACAACAACAAAGATGAGGATAATAGCCTGAATGTAAATAATGATAACTTCTCATCCCATTCAAACAGAAATTACAATACAAAGAAAGAAAATTTGGTACAATTTTTTCTCATACAGATTCCTACACAAACAGTTGAAAAAAATTATGGTAATTACATCATTAGAAGCATGCAGTTTTTATATCAGTAGTTAATAAGCTTAGCTATATCTGGCACAAGGTCACATGTGTGGAGTCCCCAATGAGAACAGAACTCACTATAGTAAGAGATAAGTTTGCTAACCATTGGTCTATGGTGAGGTACACCTGAAGGTTTTCTATATTATCCAAATAGACAAGTCACATCACTTTACAAGAATAGGATAAAGAATATTTCTATGTTTTTTTCCTAATATTTATCAATGGTCTTCCTGATGTCATCAGTTTTTGCCTCAGTGTCTATGCTGATGGCACAGCTATTTACTCAAATCTTAATGGTAAGTCTGGGCAGTTCAATAAGATCAAATTGGCAGCTGATCTACAATCTGTTGTTAATTGGAGCAAGAAATGGCTTGTTAATTTTAGCACCCCAAAGTGAAACTGCACTCTTAGTCACCTTGGTTATTTCTTTTTGCCTTTCATCAATATGGCTGAAGCTAACTTCCAGGTGGGCGACTCAGTGCTTCTCAGGTTAAGATTTTGCACGGACATGAAGTGGCATGATCATATTGAATCTATAGTATCATATTGCTAGGTTTGCTGCTAGGAAAATTGGTCCAGTGTTGTGTTAAACAATTTTTCTCACAAGAATCTATCTATTACACCTTTATAAGTCCAACATTCACCCATGTATTGAATGTTGCTGCAAAATCTGGTCTGGTGCTTCTATGTACTTAGAGATTTTGGATAAAATCTAAAAAAGAATATGAAATGTTATCAGTCCTGATCTAGCACCTTGGTTTCATATACTTTCCCACTACTATAATGTAGATTTTCTATGAATATTTTCATGGCAATTGTTCTGAGATTTCCACTTTGGTACGTAGAATTTATAAATTTAAGTGCAGTACTAGATTGGCAGCTAGGTCGCATCAGTTTACCATTGAAATTGTTAGATGCAACCGTAAGTTCTATGCTAAAAATTTCTTCTCTTGCACTTCTTACTTGTGGAACTCTCATCTGGCTTCTTGCTTTCCAATCAACTTTGCATTGTGTTCCATGTCGTCTCTAGGTCCCCTACTACATAAAATGGTATTAATGAAAAGGAAAATTACTTTGGCTTATTTGTTTCTATTAGGAGAGAAGGGCAGATGTGGTGGCTTGGGTTCTAAGTGGCAACAGGAGGAATGACGTCACAGTAATGCATGTCACTCGTTGGCTTAGCTTCCCTCCACATGTGGTCTTAGCTGGTCTCTCGAACCTTGATGTGGGAAGCATATCGACACTTCAAAATTCTTGTGGAGCCCTCTTTTAAATTCATGGACAAAGGCAATCTATCACTCAGAACACCATGCCCATGAGGTACTCTGGCCAATCTCTGACCATTCTGGCCCTGGCCATCATATTCTATAACATTTGATCTTCAAACATTTTAATGCTATGTCAATCATCATATTCTGTCTCCTTAGTTCCTGTTCTTTTATTGTTATCTCTTCTTAATATTTTTGTTTTTCCTCATATTCTTTCACATTCAGTAACTGCTTACATCTTACTGGCTTTATTGCCTTGATTGAAATGAAATGATTAAAAAAAGTTTTTTCTACTCTATAATGGAATTAATGACTGCAATAAAAATTTGACATTCTACCTAATAGAATGTCAAATTTTTATTGCAGTCATTAATTCCATTGGAATCCTTAAAAAAGCAGGTTCTGCACATGTAGATTTTCATTGGCTTTATTCCCATAATAAAAAGTTATAAGTATCTAAAGATTTTAAAATGGAATTTTAAAACCAATTACAGACAAATTCTGGCAAGTGCTGCCACTTGTCCAATGATTACAGAAGAGTTTAATGGTGAGGTGTATAGTTAATTACTTGAGGGGATCCAACTGAGGCAAGATATTTGCACTTCCAAAAAACTATTCTTCTATCTATATCTATCTATTTATCACATCAAGTGCAGTCAAGATTTTAAAGTCTTTATAAATGCCATGATCGTTTTATTGGCTGCATAATATACACTTTGCCAAGACTACAAAGTTTTGAATTCAAAATTGTGCTTCTCTTTGATTGATTCTCAACCACTGCAAGAGAACCCATTCTGCCTTGATATTTAACCCTTAGCTAGGGAGAGAAGTGATTAACTCATCTTTCCTAAGGGTATTTGTGCAAAAGTGAATATAACAAACTCAAAACTGAATTTGAACATGACTTATGGATTTCTCATTCCAACCCAATAACACCACCTGCACATCCAAACATAAAACTACTTTATTTCTGATAGGATGAATAAAATAACAAGCCCCCAAAACATGTGATTCATTTAAAAGGACAAGATTTTAAAATCAAGATAAATCTATTCTTTAATACAATTGTTTAGTTTTTTTCTGTTACTCTTTCAAAATGTTTAATTGACCAGATTTCTTGTGAAGAGACTAATGAAAGCGGTTTTACTTGACAAAGAAACAAAAATGTAGCAACATGACATCTGAGCAATTGTCACTTGATGAAGGAAGATGGTGATCTTTGGGAAAAAAGGATTAAAATCTGCAAAGAATTGTTTAATTTCTCTTTGGATTGCCTATAAATGGAAAAATGGCATTGTGAGAGACTGGGTTAAACAAACATGTCTACACAAGTTGAACACAGTCCTTTAACATCAGCTTCACAATTATAAGAGGTCCCAGGAAATCAAAGAAGAAACAACTGTACATCGATTCTTTTATTGATTAATTGATCTGACTGATGGTAAGAAAAGGATAATGCTAAGAAACAAATATATTTATGATTTAAGCAAAGAAAATGTGACAAATACTAAAATGAACGGGATCAATAGAAGAATGAAAGAAAATTATAAGACACTTTCTTTTTAATCATTTTTTTGTGCCTTGGTTGAAAGAAAGTCAACGCTGAATTCAAAAGATGTTTGAAAGTTTCAAGACATATTATGCACTTGTTCTGTGTAATTAGATCTTCTCAAAAATATGGCTGCTTCTGCACAAGCCTTCACCACTATAATCAGATCACATGCGTAGTTCACTTCTGCAAAATGTATTGTTAGGCCCTTATATGTTGTAATCAACAGGAGGGTGCTTTCATATATATATATATATATATATATATAATTATTTATTTAAATATTATAACATAAATATGTTATAAAATCAATACAAAAATAGCCATTTTGTTTCAACACTCCCGGTGTCTTATCAAGTGATGATGTTGAATGTAGAATAAATGGTTTTAAAAAGTTCCAAATTCATTAACGATCCTTCGCTAGGGGTAAACGCTACCCCTAGCGAAGGATCGTTAATGAATTTGGAACTTTTTAAAACCATTTATCCTTCGCTAGGGGTAGCGTTTACCCCTCGCGAAGGATCGTTAATGAATTTGGAACTTTTTAAAACCATTTATTCTACATTCAACATCATCACTTGATAAGACACCGGGAGTGTTGAAACAAAATGGCTATTTTTGTAGTGATTTTATAACATATTTATGTTATAATATTTAAATAAATAATTATATCTGCTCTACTCTTTATTGAGCACTCTTTAAAGAATAATAATTGTTGGTTATTGGAATTTACTCCGTATATACCAATCCCACACTTGGGTGTGTATATATATATATATATATATATGAATGGTAATACTCCTATACCTATAAACATAGTACTACCCTGCCCACTTATATATGGAAGATTAAACAGGAAGACAATAATGATCCCTTTTTAAAATGGGAAATATTAAAAAAATGTTATAAATATAAGGCAGGCAATAAATTTTGTTCACTATGCATGGAGGAAAAGCTCGCTATCGCTACCCATAAAGAACCCCAAAATTTATTAAACCAAAAATCAGAAATTCTTAGTAGGTGGCAACATAAGAAAAGCTGGTTATTAGAGTAACATGTAGGTTTTTTTATTTGTTTGTTTGTCACATGGTCATGGTCTTATGTGGTTTTATCAATAAATATTGTTCATTATTTGCCTTTTTAGCCAGTTTTACCCTGAAGATCCGTTTAGGTTAAACCTAGGTTTACCCGGCTCCATAGGATTATTTTATATATATATATATATATATATATATATATATATATATATAATAAAATATAGCTTTAAGGTATGCTATATTTATGCTTCTATCAATATTTTAACTCATCTATTGATTTGACATTTGTCATAGTCAACATTAATCAGAAATTTTGAATAAGTGATTTTTGTCTATTTACTAAAGGTGACAAATCATTATTTTTACTTTGTAAAAACTTGGTTAAGTTTATGTATTAAATACTAATATCCAGTATTCAGATCAATATTGACTGTGCCAGTCATTAAGATTTTTGAATAACTGACAAAGTAGTCAAAATATTAGAATAGTTCAACTATGGGAATGAAATCAATTTTTTTTTTTGTTGGAGGAGGAGGAGAATGATGAATTATTCTTGTTGTCGCAGTATTAGTAATCATCATCATCATCATCATTATTTTTATTATTATTATTATTATTATTATTATTAGCATTTGAATAGTCTCCCTCATCTTTGTTGTTATCATCACACTGTTCCAGCCTCTGACTTTCTTCAGGTATCTGTTAATCTGAGTAACCTTTAGGGAATCTAAAACTATTCTTGTTCTGCTGTTCATATCTAGGGATATCTCATCTTGTTCATTTCTTAGTACTGCCCAGTTATTGCTCGCTTTGTTTCCACTGAATCGAAGTCTATACGACTTAACTCAAGGATTGAACCCACAATGACCATATCATTAAATTCATGAACCAATGCCTTAATCCTCTATACTATTGACAGAAACCCGAAGACTAGAGAGCACTATGGCCAAAACATTGGTGATAGCAACAACAAAGATGAAATCCTTAGTCTGAGTGAAATCAAGTTTGAAATTCTGTAAAAGTAAAATGTTAAATACCATCTTGGTTTCCCCAATCCCAATCAGCTCCTCGAAGTACTTTTGCTCCTGTAAATATTCCCCAGGTTTCAATTTTGACACTGTTTGCCCTCTTCACCATCTTTACACTGAAAAAGAAAAAGAAACAATACAGTTTTGTAAATTACTACATCTGATATTAACATCGCAGCAACTATTCTTTTGAACTTATTTGTTAAAAATGAATCTAAGAATATTTTTAATTATTTTTTTAAAATTTTTTTTTACATTTACAAATGAGTAATCTTATTTTTCTTTTATGCAAACACTAATCTATCTTTCCTTTTCTCTTTTCCTCTCCCTCACTTTCACACACAGATTCCAATATCACTTTATGGTGTTCCAATGATGATAAAAAAAATGTAATGTGCAGTAAGATGTTGAAATGGATATTGCATAGAAATCCCACTAGACCAGGCATGGACAACCTTTCTGAGCCACAAGATCTATGGCTCATCACTAGGTGGGTTAACACTATGTTGTGGAGTTATTTCCACAATAGAACTTGTAGTCGGACTAAATGCGTCCTAAATGGGGTAAACGTACAGAAACGTTAGGAACTTGTAAATAAGTGTTACGCAGAGTAATCGAGTTGTGGTCGCTGATAACTCACTCCTCCCTCGACTACCTACTGACTCCTACTTATAATAGGTGGGAGAGTCTATTACCTAGACCCCCTCCTAAAACTTTACTCCGTAGGAGTAAAAAGTTTTAAATTTTTTATTTTATTTTATTTTTGTACAGAGAAAAAAAAAAAATTCATTTTTTTAGCAACATCGTAGCGTATCTCCTACGTTTTGGATCCATTCTTAAATGGTCAGTTGCTTTTCTTTTTCTCTTGGATCGGCGTACCTCAGGTAACATCGTTGCTGGTGTTGGAAGATCAAACGTATCAAAAATCACCTCCATAGGTGTTTCTTCAACTGGAGCACTGTCAACCATGTCTGAAGAGCATCGTCTGATCTGGTTAATGTGCCGTCTGCACGTGAATTTTTCACCTTTCACGAAGTACATCATGTTGCCAATCCGCTTTTCTATTTTTCCAATCTCCCAGAATGATTTATTCTGTTTATATACCTTAAAGAATACTTTTTCACCAGGATTGTATTTCTTTACATGAATAAATTTTTCTGTACCTGGCTTTGTCTTTTTTGGTAATAATTTGTTGAAAACAGATCTTACCCGAACATCACCTCGGCTGGCGATTGTGAGGCTGGTGTTGCGTTATTTGGGGTAAGTCTGTATACCTGTAGAAACTTCTGTAGGGCTTCATCTGCAGGTATTTCCCTAGCTTTCTTTAAAGCTCTTTTAAGGGTGTTGACAAATTTTTCCGCTAACCCGTTAGATCTTGGGTGATATGGAGCTGTGGTAATATGTTCGACATTGTATTCTTTGCGGAAATCTTTAAATTGTTTCGATGTAAATTGACTTCCGTTGTCCATCACAATTGTGTCTACAACACCAAACCTTGTGAACAATTCCAGCAGGAAGTTTTTCGTACTTTGCGTCGTCGGATTTCTTATTCTTTGTATTTCAGGCCATTTTGAGAAACTATCCACTACTATGATGTAATGGTATCCATTCAGTGGACCTGCAAAATCCACATGCAACCTAGACCATGGTAGGTCTGTTTTTGGCCAGGGAATAAATTTTACTGGTGGTGCCTTTGCAGCCAGAGCACAACCTTTACAATTTGCTACTGCATTCTCCATGTCCCTGTCCATATTTGGCCAATGAATCGCAAAACGAAAACACATTTGTTACATACTGGTCCCTCTTGGCTATTTTTTCTTTTAAGATATATTCGTCCCTGGTGGCTTCTTCTTTTATTTTTTCTAGAGTTACCAGAAGTTCCCGAACTGCATTACACACAGTAAATTTCAGTTCTTCTTCTGATTTTAGTGAAGCAATTACTGTGTCTTCTAATGGTTCGCTCCTTTTAGGAATTAACCTGGACAGTCCATCAGCATAGCCAAATTTATTGGATGGTATGTACTCCATGCTGAAGCTATAATTTAGCAATATTGTAGCCCACCTTTGTAGTCGGTTTGCTGTATGCTTCGGCAAACCTTTTTTCGATCCAAAAATCGAAATTAGAGGCTTATGATCGGTTTGTAGCTTAAAATGTCGACCGTGGAGAAAATGGTGAAATTTTGCTACTGCAAATATTATTCCTAGCGCCTCTTTCTCTATCTGAGAGTAATTCTTCTCAGCCGGAAGTAGTGCTCTAGAAGCATGAGCAATTGGTTTTACTTGACCATCTGTCATTTTGTGTAAAATGCACGCTCCTATTCCATACGCACTAGAATCGCAAGCTACTATGATTTCTAACTCCGGGTTGTAGTGGGTTAGAAATAATTCCGAGGTTAATACTTCCTTTATTTTTTCAAATGCTTTCTGGCATTCATTAGTCCACTTCCAGGGTTTTCCTTTCTTTAGTAGTTCATTTAATGGTTGCCACAGATCATACATTTTAGGGATGTATATTTGGTAATAATTAGCTAGTCCCAAAAAACTTTGTAAAGTTGTAATATCTTTCGGAGCCGGCATGTCTTTTATAGCCACTACTCACTCTGGGTCTGGCCTTCTACCATTCTTATCGATGATCTGCCCCAGATATTTTACTTTGTCCATGAAAACCTCACATTTGCTTTCCTTGAGTTTAAATCCAAAATCCTGTATTCTGGAAACTACTGCATTTACATGCTTCACGTGTTCTGCAATACTTGTACTTCTCATGAGGATGTCATCCAGATACGCTACTGCGAAATTCAAACCACCCAACATCGAATCCATTACTTGCTGGAAAATGGTGGGGGCGACCTTAATCCCAAAAGGTAGTCTGTTAAATTTATACAGACCCCGATGTGTGTTAATACACAAAAGTTTAGACGTTTCTTCCTCTACCGGTATTTGCAGATATGCATCGCTGAGTTCTATTTTCGAAAATACAGTACCTCCATTAAGCTTTGCAAATATAGTTATAGTCTTTGAGTGCCGCGTTTAACCCCGTTGAAAAATCTGCACAAACACGAATGTCTTTAGACTTTTTCTTCACGTATACCGTTGGAGCTGCCCAATCACTGTAGTCAACTTTTTTGAGTACACCAGATTTCTCTAATCTGTCCAATTCTTTATCAATCTGTTCTATTGAGGCAAACGGAACACTCCTTTTCTTTTTGAATACCGCCTGAGCGTTTTCTTTTAAAAAGAATTTTGCCTCCATCTTGGTACACATTCCCAAGCCCGGAGAAAAAACAGTAGGAAATGTTTCCTTTAGTTTCGTTAATTTTTCGGCTTCGGAGTTAAAATTTTGTACCTTGTAACAGAAAGAATTTATTGGTAGATCCCATAATTGAAATTCTGTTATCCAATTCGTACCGAGTAAGTTTGTGTTATTTTCCATGACAAATAGTTTAACTTTTCGCGTTTTTTTATTTATTTTTTTTTGTAACAATTTTTCCAATAAATTGTATTTTTTCTCCCATCACTGACTTCACGATTTTCTTTGTCATCATTAAAGTTGGTTTCCCCAATTTCTTCCATGTATGCAAATTTATGATAGAGACATCCGAACCAGTGTCAAGTTGCATTTTTATTTTTTTATTATTTATTTCGACAGTAACAAATTTTCTAGTTATTCCATTGTTTACCTCGTTGGACTTTAGTTTCCTTATTTTATTGCCCTTATTTTTTGAATGGCAATGTGAGTGTCTGTGCCCAACTCTTCCACAGTTGAAACATTTTTTATTTTTAAAATTGCAATATCTGTACCAGTGTAGTTCACCGCAAGCAAAACATGGCTTCGGGCGCTTTTGTTTGTTTTTTCCTGGTATTTTACTTTCTGCTTGATAATCTGCAATTTTACAATTCTTTTTGCCAGACTGACTTTCTTTTTTGTACCACATTTTCCTTACATGCGAAATGCCAGACTGTTCTATCTTTTTAGCGTCTTTTTTTACGCTAACCTATCTTGTGCAGTCTTCTGCCAAATTCTGTACTGTAATACTTGGATTGCTTTCCAATTTTGCCAGTACTAATTTTCTCAACTCTGTGTCTTTTTCCGCTACCAGACCTTGAATTAACAGTAAGCACTTAAAATTGTCTGTACTTAGCTCTGCTAGCTTGAATTCTTCACAATGCTTATTCACATTGGCTGCATACGTTATATAGTCATGTTCGTCATCTTTTATCAAATTTAAACATTTCTGCCTCTTGTGGAACAAAGATGTCTTTTGACTAAATAACTCGCTTAATATATTTACCGCCTCGGTAAATGTCAATTCGTTAGTTCTTTTCGGTAAAATATAGTTTACCAATTTGTTATGCTCAGCAGTTCCTAATTTACTTAAAAGAAGCCCAACCTTCTTTCCTTCAGACCACAAATGGCAGTCCTCGTTATATACGTCCGTATATTTTTTTAAATATTCTTGAAAAGTTACCTCTTCATCTGGACTGTACGTAAATATTTCAATAGAATTCCATATTGTATTCTCTGGGAAGGAATCATTTTGTAGACTTTTCTCTTTCCTGTTCTCGGTTATTTCCAGAATTTTTCTTTGAAACTCCCCATGCATCTGTTCCATTTTTTGTTGGAATTGCATCTGTCTATTGAAAGTTTCCTCCTGTAACTGCATCTGGAATGTTTTCTGTTGTTCCAATATTTTTGCTTGTTGTTCCAACTGGAATTTAAAAAAATCCTGGAGTAGACTTTTGCATTCCTTCATTTTTTTTTTTCAAAGTGTAAATCCGAGACTTTGTCGCCCACGTTATTTGTGGCGAATAAAATTTTTCTTCCTCCCTATGAGTACGAATTTCGTCGTCAAAACCACTGTGGCGGACGAACTTTTTATTCCTCCTTATGAGTGCAAAAGTTGTATTGGCGAACAAATTTTTTTTTCTGCCTCTGTATGAGTGCAAATCGTCGTCAAAAGTTGTCTTGGCCAATGATTTTTTTTTCCTCTCGTATGAGTTCGAATCTTCGTCGCCAAAAGTTGTTGTGGAGTTATTTCCACAATAGAACTTGTAGTCGGACTAAATGCGTCCTAAATGGGGTAAACGTACAGAAACGTTAGGAACTTGTAAATAAGTGTTACGCAGAGTAATTGAGTTGTGGTCGCTGATAACTCACTCCTCTCTCGACTACCTACTGACTCCTACTTATAATAGGTGGGAGAGTCTATTACCTAGACAAGGTGTCTTTCACTATAACACACTACTAAAAAGATTCAAGGTAATTTTTAGTAGTAGGTACCTTAGCGATTTTCACTACAGAAAAAATACATGTAAGCATATACCTTAGGCATGTGAGAAAAGTTGATTTTTTTTTTCTTTGAGGAAAATAATTTTTTATATTAATAAATTGATGTCTTGATATAATATTATCACATATGACAGTGTGATTAACATATCTCACTGCGTGTGATTTGTTTCTAGTTTATTCATTTGAAAATAAAAACATATTTCTTCTTGAGAGAAAAAAATATTATGAATGTTTTGCATTTCCAAAGCAAAAAGATGTTTACACGTATGGTCTTCCATAGTAAAAATAGCCAATGGATGAAAAACATTACTTTCACCAGAAGTTTACAAAATTCAAAAAACAATGTACTTAATCACTGTTTATATATCTGGTTATGTATGAGAGAGCGTGTGAATGAACAAGTGAAAACGAAACAAAGCAAAATTTTAAGAAACAACATTTTCATTATGAAATTAAGCCTGCCATTCAGAAAAACCAAATGGACTGCATACAGGTTGTTAGATGCAGTTTGCCCATGACTGCACTAGACCATCAAAGATGCTGGGTGTATTAGGAGGTTCACCTTGGGGTTAGTCCTGGCTGTCAAAGGAAGAAGCATGTGGTCTCACATCTGAATCAAGTCTGCAGAACATTGTTATAGTGCATAAGTGACTTGCCCATTTACCTCAAAGTTAGATGTTCAAATTCACTTGTTCATTTGATATCTGATGGACAGAGAATCAAAGAAACAGAGAGAAGAAAAGGTTGCACTGTTCATCATCATCATCATATTCATTCATTTTTATGGCCTGTACAGAGTTTGAGTCTTGATGTAAACATCATCATCATCATTCTTAGACAATCCCTTTCCATGCTGTTTGGTCCTGCATTGTTGTCCCCAGATCCCCAATGTCCAACCCTGAGTCCCAAGCTGTGGTGTCTGGGAAAGTCAATTTTCATGAGAAGACCCTTCCAGAAGGATGCCATAGGAGTAAGGATGAGATGATTTCTCTGTCCGCTCGGTGGCAGTGGCCGGCAAACTGCAATCATTTTTATTTTATTTGAGTTTAAGAGAGAATGGTTTCAGTTCTCCATAAATTGTGTTAAGCGTTGCATGGGAACTCCAACTGATATTCTGGATTTTCCTATGTAGACTTGTATATATTCCATTCTGTCATCTTTCAAAATGAGCCGATAATATCCAAGTTTCTGATCCATGCAGTAGGACTGGTTTAATCAATAAATAATAATAATACACACACACACACAACTGACAGACTGACACTCATAAATTTTGAACTTTCAAGGTTAAAACAAAAGAATATGAAATGTTCATAACCAACGAAAATTGAGTCCAGCAGAAAAAAATCTACCTCACATTATTTACTCATGACCATTTGCAAAATTTTCTAAGCATTTTTTTTTTTAATTATAATTTATACAGCTTCCTAAAGGCACATTACGCATTACTTCAAATCTTATCTGAAAGTCTAATAGCACTTTTTAAATTTTATATACATTTTCCTAACAAGTTTATATATCTTTGGATATGTTGACATGAAGCTTATATTTAATACTGCTTTTTGCGACTAAAAAAAAAAAAGAAATATATATATATATATATATATATATATATATATATACATACATACAAGGTCAAATCCATTACATGAATATTTTTGAAATCACATGGAAAGACATTTTATTTCCTTCATTCACAAACAATGATTTTTTTAAAGAGAATTACACAAAGACACTTAAAAAAATTAACTATTTATCACTTTTAGCTTTTTTTTTTTCTTTTTTTTTAAGCAAATCACCCCAAGCAAGGCAAGAGTGAGAATAAAGAGTGTTTGGGGAAAAAAGGTAAAGAGAAGGATGGATATCAAGGTCAAGGCATCAGAAGATATCTATTGACATTACATTTGAATATTTGAAGATTATATTTATCAGGGAAGCAAGTGATAGAAAGGGAGTTCCACTGACAGGAGCTGAGAGATAAGATGTTAGAGTAGAAGAGATGGCTACATTTAGCCATTTTGACAGTGAAAGGATGGGACCAAGATGCAGCTAGTGAGTATTCAACTCCCTATAAAGTAGTAATGGTCTTTTAGTGATATTTCCTCTAGTCTAAAAATGGTTGGAGAACTGACCATCCAAAAGCTAAGATGTGGAAAGAAATCTGAAATCAGAAACTCAACAACATGATCAAAGTCAAAATTTATTATCTATGCAAAGTCTTAGAAACTATGTTATAGATTAATATAAATACACATTTTTATAACACACAAATTAGTGTGCACAGAAAAATCAGCCAATAACTGACTGAAATAGTCACAGAAATATTTTTTATTGTATACTTTCTTAAAACTTTTATAGCTAGCTTTTTCTGAAAAGAAAAACAACAAAGTCTATCTCATTAAAATTGTATAGACGTGTCAATATGTTATGAAAATGCTTATGTATATTTGTCAGTTTTCAGAAAAAGATTGAGTATAAAAAGTTAAAATTTTAAGAAATTATGATTTAAAAACATGGCTGTGGATCTTCTGCAATTAGTTATTTAGAGTTGATCTTCTGAAAACCAAAAAAGAAAAAATATATGTATATATATTTTAAAGGAGTCTACAATCCTAAGAGAAGAATTCTGTTAATGCTTAATGCATAGAAAAAAAACCCCAAAACAGAATATTCTATAAGACTCTTTCATAAAATAAACAATCTATTTGATTGTGTTATCAATAAGAAAAAAAAAACATTGTCAGCATGTCATGCATGAGTTTTTGCCAAGAGGTAAACACTTCATTTGCAGGGATCATACAAACAAAACAGCAGGATACTGAAAATATATACTCATCCCACTGTTTAAAACTACTGATACTTGAGGACATTCTTTTTTTTTTACTCTGAATATAAATGCATAGACTCAGGGAATGAGATTACAGGTGTTTTTTCTTTTTAAATTTTATAACTTTTTGTTTTTATTGATATTTCAATAGCAGAAACATGTTCTAAGATGCAAATATCAATGTAGATTTTAAACCATTATTAGTTCCTATCAACTGAGGAGAAGGTTGAACTGCTGAAATAAATTTAACCAATGTGTGCGTGTACATTATGATTCAGGTACTGCTTTACTGAAAGTCTGTTGTTAGATGTAGGCTCCTTTCCCAGATTCCATTCATTTAGAGGAACGGGCCAATGTATGTTGGTACGATTGGATATGATATGCTATGCTTAGGTGATCATCTCTCTTTTCAATCCCTGATCACTCAAGGGTATCTGTGCATGAGTGATTGTAATAAACTTGACTGAAATTCAAACTTGGCTCTTCAGTTTCTCATTTGGAACCATTATCCATTACCCCGCCCACACATTGAAGCTTACAACACCTGATATTCTTAATCAGTTACCCATCTAGGTACTGACTAGGCTCAATGTTTGTTTTTAACTTTGGTGATCATATGAGAACAGGTGTTTCAATGTGATATGGCCCATAAGCTTGCTAAATGTCAATGATGTTAAAAAAATAAATAGAAATAAAATCAAAAAATTCTATGTCAGCACTAATTCCAAGAAAAAAAAATAAGATAAAGAAAAGTGATGGAAGCATCTGAAAAGGGTTGCCGAATTAGTACTTACTTTTCCTTTCTGAGATGAGGTTCAGATAATTAATTCTGAGGCAAGGAGTGGGGAGTTGAAAGAGGTTACATATATTAACAAACCTAAGTCAGTATAGATATAGCAAATATATCCCACAGAGTTAAATGTGTCCAAGTTCACTACCCTTGGTAAAAGATTATACACCATTGTTGTCCCATATTTTTCTCAAAGAAATTTAAGGATAGATAAGGCTCTATAAAGCCATGCTGAAGGCAACCCATTTAGGAGAAGGAGAACTTCATAATCAAACCAAACCCAAGCTAGATGGCCCCCATGTTTGGAATGCAGGATGTCAGTCTGGTGTTCATGTGCAATACATAATATATATTGTTTTTGGATATATTCACTAATTGTGCAGAGTGGACCACATTAGGAGAATTTTGGACTAGGGAAAACTACAAGTTAGACGAGTACTGCAACTACATATAGGAGCAGTGACCATAGATACATATTAGTCACTGAAAGATAAACCTGACTTCTTTGAGTTAGCTTGTCCAGATAAGTCAGACTGCTATACATCTTAACACTATGTGGTTTTCTTTGCTGAGTAAAGGTGATAGGGGAACTTCCTGATGTATAGTTTGAGATGGTCTGGATTGGGGTATTGTCTACATGACATTGCTAAGATGATTTCAACTAGTTAGTATAGTAATGATCACATTTTCTTTAAAAAAAAAAAAAAAAAAGGAGAAAAATAGATTAAATAGATAAAGAAAAAAAGAGAAAATATAGAAGGAAAAATGGAAAGATGAAAAAGAAAAGGAAAAAATGGAAAGATGAAAAAGAAAAGGAAAAAATGGAAAGATGAAAAAGAAAAGGAAAAAATGGAAAGATGAAAAAGAAAAGGAAAAAATGGAAAGATGAAAAAGAAAAGGAAAAAATGGAAAGATGAAAAAGAAAAGGAAAAAATGGAAAGATGAAAAAGAAAAGGAAAAAATGGAAAGATGAAAAAGAAAAGGAAAAAATGGAAAGATGAAAAAGAAAAGGAAAAAATGGAAAGATGAAAAAGAAAAGGAAAAAATGGAAAGATGAAAAAGAAAAGGAAAAAATGGAAAGATGAAAAAGAAAAGGAAAAAATGGAAAGATGAAAAAGAAAAGGAAAAAATGGAAAGATGAAAAAGAAAAGGAAAAAATGGAAAGATGAAAAAGAAAAGGAAAAAATGGAAAGATGAAAAAGAAAAGGAAAAAATGGAAAGATGAAAAAGAAAAGGAAAAAATGGAAAGATGAAAAAGAAAAGGAAAAAATGGAAAGATGAAAAAGAAAAGGAAAAAATGGAAAGATGAAAAAGAAAAGGAAAAAATGGAAAGATGAAAAAGAAAAGGAAAAAATGGAAAGATGAAAAAGAAAAGGAAAAAATGGAAAGATGAAAAAGAAAAGGAAAAAATGGAAAGATGAAAAAGAAAAGGAAAAAATGGAAAGATGAAAAAGAAAAGGAAAAAATGGAAAGATGAAAAAGAAAAGGAAAAAATGGAAAGATGAAAAAGAAAAGGAAAAAATGGAAAGATGAAAAAGAAAAGGAAAAAATGGAAAGATGAAAAAGAAAAGGAAAAAATGGAAAGATGAAAAAGAAAAGGAAAAAATGGAAAGATGAAAAAGAAAAGGAAAAAATGGAAAGATGAAAAAGGAAAAAATGGAAAGATGAAAAAGGAAAAAATGGAAAGATGAAAAAGGAAAAAATGGAAAAAAGAAAAAGGAAAAAATGGAAAAAAGAAAAAGGAAAAAATGGAAAAAAGAAAAAGGAAAAAATGGAAAAAGGAAAAAAGGAAAAAATGAAAAAATGAAAAAGAAAAGGAAAAAAGGCAAAAAAGTAAAAGTAAAATAGAATAGAAAAAAGAAAAAGAAAAAAAAAGAGAAAGGAAAAAGGAAGAAAGAAGAAAAGAAATCATGCTCCTTTTTTATTTATATATTAAAGAAAACATTTTTCTTTTTATCTCATTAAAGATATACTTACTGATGAGGGCTGAAGAATATATCAGCAAAATTGTGTGTTAACTAATGCCATCAAGTGTATGAAAAAGGGATTAAATTGTCAGAATTTAGAATGCTAATGACTGTTTCCAAATTTATGAACAATGAATTTGCATTTAGTTGACCGGAGTTGTTTTCTTTTTTGTTAAATCTGTTAAACGTTTTTCCGATCATAGAGACTGACAAATTAATGTTGGACATATATTCAAACAGCTGCACTATGTCACACACAAGCGCACAAGGTCTCATCAAAGTTGAAAAGGAGTGATTGAAAAGAAGTCAGGTCTTTTCTTACCCTTTGGAGGGAGCAGAGTCAAAACGCAAGAAAGGATGACTGACATCGTGCTTGTCACTATGGTAACATATACTGCACAAATCAAAGTCATGGCATTTTAGGCATCGCCAGCGCATCCCTTGGATCTCTTGTTTTTGGCAGGCATCGCAGATAATATTTGGATGTTTCACACCTGCAAAAAAATAAAAGATATTAATAAACAAGAAAAAAAATCATTTCATACTATTTTTGTTATTTATTAAATAAAAGATGCTTCATGCAGCAATATATATATATATATATATATATATATATATATATATATATATACACACACACAAAACACACACTGACAGAAAGTGCGATGGGTAAATTGACACCATTTTATATTAATTTTGTGCATCTGTGTTGTTTGTTCTAGATTTTGTAAAAATTTGGAAACAGCATGCTATACTGCTTGACAGTTGCACAAGAATCTCCAATATGAACATTTCAGAGTGTTTAGGTGTCAATCTGATGACAGTGCAGAAGCTTCAGAAAGAGTTGAATAAGTCCGATGGTGATTACGAAGGTGTTTAGTGTGATCACTAGCAATGACAATGTTATGCCTCCATTCATCTTCCAACAGGGCCTCAGACTCAACCCGGAGCCCTATGTCAAGTGCCTTGAGGAGGTAATGCAGCCTTGGGTCAAAAAGGTGGCTGCTGGAAAACCTTATGTCTGGCAACAGACTCTGCATCATGCCACACAAGCAGGAGAACCGGGTCAAAGCTGTCAGAAATTTCTGTGACCACATCACTTCTTACATCTGGTCACCCAACTCTCCTTACTGAAACCCCCCTTCATTATTATGTGTGGGGGGGCACGGTTGAGTGAGAGACTAACAAAACTCCTTATAAGATCAAAGACGAACTGAAGACAAGGATTATGGCAGCATTCATAAACAAGGATACCATCCAGAAGAGTTGCAGGAGATTCCGAAGTTGTCTGGTGGGCATGGTTGAAGCCAATGGCAATTTTTTGAATAAATTTACTTTTTAGTATTTCAAGAGACTTTTTTTTTGTAAATATATCTGTTAAAATGAGATGTCAGTGTTATTTTGATTTTAGCATAATTTAGGCGACAATTTATCTATCGCACCCTCACATATGTATATACATGCACACACATACACTTAGTTGCATTGACATGAGTTTGTGACCCTGGGTTAGCTCTGTCACTGATATTGAGTGCTTTCCAATAAGTACTGCACATATATATAAATAATATGTATAAAAATTACATTATAATTATACTACTATTACCTAAACACATTGTAAACACTGTTCTATAGTGTGTGACAGAAATACCACCCACATAATGGTAAGACATTACTGGCAATGACGTCTTCATCTAGCCAATGTCTTACTATTATGTGGGAGGTATTTCTGCCACACCATGTATAATATAAAATTCAATATGACTATATATATTATATGTAAAATTAAATTTCCAGTGAACATTGGCTCACCACAACAGCTTTCTCCAGTATGCATGTATGCATGCATATATATATATATATATATATATATATATATATATATATATATATATATATATATATATATATATATATAATTTTTCTATTAGTTTTTGATTTCATACAAAACATTTAATGCCACATTGAAATCCAAGAACAGTGATTCTCAACAAGGAGTCAAGTAGCTGATATGGGAGGCATTTCAATACTATAAGTCACAATAATAACAGTGAAAAAAGTTATTAGATGACAATTTGAAATGGGGAGGGACTTGAGGAAATCTGGCATCAGAAGAAGAAAAATGTAATTTGAAACTGAGAATTATTGGCCGAAAACCATAAGCACTCCAAAATTATTTTTCCTGTAGACTGTATAAAGCTTTTGTTATTCTCTTATATAGTCATCTTCTCATTACTGTATAATTTTTATATACTGTATATGGAAGAAAAAAGTCCAAAAAGTGCTTGTAATAAAAAAGTTCTGATAATAAAGGAATCTGTAAAGAGCCATGATCACCTTCATGCAGATTGGACATGACATTCATTTACATTCAAAGTCAGGTGACCTTACATCTGTCTTATGGAATAAGGATAGCCTAATTAAGTTTGCAACCAAGAGACGAGAGTGGTAGAATATTTCTGTTGATTGTTTTGTGTATCTAAGAAAAATAGGTAAACATAAACAGGTTCTGTATACAGACTTAAATGTGCAAAAGTAAATAGAATATAATCAATTGAAATAAGTTGAATCATGAGATGAGATAATCAGGAATGGAAATTCCAACCATTGGTACCAAAAGACCTTAACCTTTATCATTCTGTATGTGACTTCATTTGCTGTACAAAAGTTTATCTTGCCACTGAAGGTGACTGATTCCTGAACAATAGTGTGCTTGAATTTCATAGTTGTGTTGTCATATCCTGCCATGGCAACAGAAAACAACTTTGAGTGAAATTAACAATAAGGATACTGCAATTGAGAGGTTTTGAAAGAAAAATGCAAAAATGAAAGAGAAGTAATATTTATAATGTAGGGTGCTAAAGGTTAAATAAGCAACAAAGAGAAAAAAAAAAAACAAAAGATCTAAGAAACATTGTTCCCCAAAATGTCCAGCCAATAGAAGAAATGTCCACAAGTTGCAGTCAGAGCAAATGATGAAAAAGAATGAATCCGGGAAAATAAAGAAAGTAAAAAAGAGGCACTAAAAAGATTCACAAAGAGAAGACATTGTAGACATCTACAGTAATTGTAAAAAGAGAATTCAAAAGACAAATATTGTTTCATTGGTTAGACATTTGTACACTTAGATGCTTAAATGTATTCAATGTAAGTGTGTCATTGTGTGTGCATTTCTGTATAGTATATCTATGGAGGAACACTACACATAAGAAAGCGTGTTGCTGCCTACACAGGTGAGGTGAGGTGTGTGTATTTCTATTTTCACAGGTGTGCTATACAGTTGAGCTTTTGTGTAAAAGGTTTAATTTTTTTATCTACATAGATGTAACACTCACATACACACATGTATGATTCTCCCTGTACGTATACATGTGCGTGCGTGTGTGAGAGAGAGAGAGAGAGAGAGAGGTGGGGGTATAAAAGACAGGGTTTGCTAGAGGGAGAAGCTCTGGACACAGAAGATAATCAAAGACCATCTTTAATGATTGTGCTTTTCAAAGGAGACATGAAAGTATGGCTGCAAGGAGATTCCATTTCCAAAGAAATAAATGGATTCCCATGTAGAACCCAAATCGTTGCCTTAGTAATTGGTTGCCATAGCCAATCCTTTTGACAGTGGGGACAGTAGCAGCAGCAGAGACATATCCATCAACACCCCCCCCCACCTCCAAGAGTTAACATAGCACACAGAAATGGTGACAACCATCTATGCAATCACTTTGCACACATGCAACAAGTTTATGTAGCAATCTTCACAAGGAAATAATAGAAACCTGGTGATGAGGAAGGATTCAAATATTTTGTAGATTTTAATAAAGATGTTATTTGAATTTTATTTGAATTGAAAGAGAATTCAATTTTTAACATTTTTTTTTTAAAGAAGCTAAACATATTTAATGACAGTATCTTATTTTCATTTTCATATGAACCCATTTAAGTGTTGGAGATGGGAAGCTTGGACCACAGCCAAAAGCCGACTGTTTTTTTTTTATTCACTTGAGTAATTATTTACACCAATTTTCAACCATTTTCTTTCATTTTTTTTTTGTCTAATTTCATGTGTATTTTGCATTTGCTTAATTAAAAAAAAAAAATCAATATTGTTAAATATGATTAAAAAAGTGTTTCCAGAATATGGTATAATCCAAGTACTGGAATAATTTTGTTTATTAATAGATTTCTTTCACATGATTCCTGTTTTCATTTTCTGTGTTAAATTAGGAGAGAAAAGGAAAGCAAAGAGGAGAAGACTGTTTATGGCAATCAATTGATCAAAGAATTACCCTCAGGACAGATATAAATTACCACACACAAACGTACACACATGTAAGAGTTGCCATTGTATAAACACAAACACACAAAGAGAAAGTGAAGGAAAGGAAAGTTAAGACATACTCATTTTTCCAAGATGCCACATTGTACAAATTGGTATCAAATTATATATATGTATATATGATGATGATGATTTTGGGGAAGTGGGGGATGGTGATATTTTTTAGAAAGAAAATTAAACACTTTGACCACCAAAAGGTTAAGGTAGGGTGATTAAAAGAGATTTCAACTGTGTCTATCATAAAGGTGGAAATCTATTCTGTAAAGCCCACACACAACCATATTCTCAAACAACTTTTACAAATCACACAAAGTATAGCATCATGTTTAATAAACAGAAAAAAAATAACATTTTTCAATTATTTACATACTAATTAAATCAAACTTCATGCAAAACTAACAGGTGTTTTACTCTAAAAGTTGTTAATTTAAAATAATTCATTTAGACCCAGATTACACAGGCATAAACCCATTATTTACATGTGGACTATTGTCCTCATCTTTGTTGTTGTTATCACAATGTTTCAGCCATTGTGCCTTCAGCCTTCATTAGTTATATGTCAACTGGAATAATAAACCTGATGAAAAAAGATGTATTTCCTCAAGTGTATGTTGACTGAATCATACACCTGATGAAGGCTGGAGAGAAAATAAGACAAAAGGTTGTAATAACAACAACAAAGTTGAGGGCAACAGTTTGCATGTAAATAAGGTAAATAATGATAACTTCTCATCCCAGAAATTCAGGCATGAACTCATATTGACCACAGACTAATAGTAGTTGTTTTTTTTTTTCTAATGCCTTAGTTTTTTTTTTGTTTTTTTTTAATGGATAACAGTGATGAAAATAACGGACGATGCAACTCTTGTCAAAACGAGGTGGTTGTTACCTCTACATACAAACACACATATATTTGTTTTGTTGCTTTAATAGGTGCAGAATAAATACTGACCACTTTTTAACACACACCTTTATGTAAAAAGTCAGCAAGGATCCAAGTGACACTAAAGATTAACAAATGACACCAGGCAAGGCTGGTTACCTTGCTGATAGAGATAACAAACATTGCACATCATAATAATGTACAATAGCATACCAAACAAAAATAAGTAGATCTGAGAACTTGTGTTATGCACATACAGCATGATTACATGCATATGAAACTGGACACACAGATAATACAAAATTACACGCTCACGCATGTATAATACAATTATATAAATTAGATATAAACAATAAATTTAAGAAAGTATAGAATACACACACAAGGTATGTTTATATACAGAAATTAGAAACAGATATATTTACATTACATGATTAAAATAATAAATATTATATATATATATATATATATATATATAGACAAAATTACTATGTAGACAGAAATTGTTATTGATAAAGATTACTGAATGTACACATAGAAAAGTTACACTACATATATTACTGTGCATATCGAATCTCTTGTAATTGTTTGTAGAAGAAAAAGGGATTAGAATTTGTCTTCATTGACAATAAACTGCTGATGATTGTCAGAGATTCTGGTAAGCAAAGCAGACAAAGAGTCTCATTACGGAAAAAAATCAGAGAACCGTGAAGGAAGAAGACAAATGAGAATTCTGGTCAAGCGACCAACAGAAGATTCAGTGGTCGATGTAGATACACTTGACCGAGTGAACAGAAAAAAATATCCAGCGTCAAGCCCAAACACAACATCACAATTAGTAGAATAAATAACACTACTACAATCAGTATCATTGATAATAATATCACTATACTACTATTACCTAAACACATTGTAAACACTGTTCTATAGGGTGTGGCAGAAAAAAAACACCGACATAATGGTAAGACAATACTAACAATGACGTCTTCATCTAGCCAATGTCTTACTATTATGTGGGAGGTATTTCTGCCACACCATGTATAATATAAAATTCAATATGACTATATATATTATATGTAAAATTAAATTTCCAGTGAACATTGGCTCACCACAACAGCTTTCTCCAGTATGCATGCATATATATATATATATATATATATATATATATATATATATATATATATATATATATAGTTTGTTTTAAGGTAGGATTTATTTATGAGTAAAAGTGCTCAATATCAGAGAAATATGTAAATATAAGTGTGTATACCAAGGTCAACATTGAACAGAGACAGTCTGTTTCCAGCTTGAAGGCAATCTTTAGGCCATGTGTGTTGTGTTTTGGCTTGACTATAAAATGCCATACCATGGTGCATAATACTAGCAAAGTTTATTGTATTATCCTAATGGTTATTAGGTAGGTGGTAAGGGTTATGATACAAATTATTCTAGAGGCTAGTGAGTAGAAATAATTGTGAATCCAAATGCAGTTATTTGTAGCTGTTTATTAGTGTTGTTTTTTTTTTAACTTTTTACTCATTATTTATTATTGATTAATTACTGTTATGGCAATAAATAAATGCCATTAATGCCATAAATGCCATAAATGGCAGCTATAAATAGTATATAGGGAAGTTTCCAGCAGTCAGCTCTGACAGTCAGACCGAACATTCTTGTTGTAACACTCTCGTTTGTATATGTTTGTATTACTGTTTCTGTTAATATATTTGTTTAACTCAGTTCCTCTCTCTGTGTCTTTATTTCTGGCCCTAAAAAACCCACAACAATTACTTAATTATTTGTTGTTGTTTATTATTATATTTACTTGTGTTTATTCATATATTTGTAGTTAGTCAATCTGTTCATTATTTACTTAATTTATTTAGATTTTTTATTCATTTTAATTTTTTTTTTTTTGCAGGTAGTTGGTTATCTTACTTGTTTAGTTTAAACAATGTTACCTTATGTGCATTGTATAAAGTGTATATATATATTTGCATTTTTCATGATGGTATTTTACAAAGTACTTGTTTTTAGTTTTGGATTTTTAAATAACATAGTACAAATTTGTTTTTGTTTTTACTTTTTGTCTTTACTTTTTAAGATCATTAATTTAGTAATTTTTGTTGGTCTGGGAAGATGATTATAACTATTTTCTCCTCCAGACAAAGTTTACAGTTTTTAGATTTATTGTTGTAGACCGATGCTGTTTTCCTTATTTCCCATGATATTTTTGGTGGACTTTATTACTCAGTCTCTCGTTCAAATAGTAGACTTTCTCATGTATTTCTCCAATAATTCTGATGGACGACTTGATATCTTCCTTACCTCCTCCTTGAACTTGTGTCGTGCTCTGTAGCTGTCCTCTTAGCAACTCTGGTCATACAGTAGTGTCTATAGATATCTCTTTTCACTCTCCCATCATGATTTTCATCATGACGCTCCTTGGAACTATAGTTTTTAATTGAGAAATGTGCCACTGAGGTCTCTTTCTGGATGTAAGATAGCATCAAAGCTTTCATGCCAGCATGGAAATATAAAGTGAAACTACAATTTTCTCCCTGATTCTCTCCTGCCTGTTCAGTTGCTATAGCTTATAGGAATCACTTCTTCCAGTTATACTAGAGTGACAGATTTGATTGTAACAGAAGTCTCTTTGTCATTGCTTGTAATAAGTGCAAGCATCTCCTCAAAGAAGCAAAGTCACTATTAACTGATAGAATGAGACACTGTATAACTTCTCACAAGTTTGGTTCTAGAGATTACTGGCAGTTCTGCAAAAGTGTGCTAAACAAAATCAAATCCTCTATTCAATCAATTTGAAGTATTGACATCTACTGCAAATAAAGCATAGTGCTAACTCGACTCTTAACTCATCTCTAGTATCTTTGTTCAATATTCTCCCTAGAACGGAAACTTTACTGAATATGAGCATAACTCTATCCTTAGTTTCTGCTAGCATTTTGAACTAGACCACTACAAGACGTACAGATTTGACAGTACCCTCACAGACATCCTAAAGAAATCTTCTCCTGCACTGGCTCCTGTTCTCTCCAAACTTTACAACAAATGCCTTGTTGCTTCTTGTTTTCCAGCTTGTTGGAAGTCCTCTGTAGTTCCTGTTTCTAAAAACTTGGGGGAATCCTCTAACCCCTCATTATCGCCCTATAGTCTCTTACCTTTTGTTTGGCAAAATACTCAAGGGCCTAATCAACACCAAATTGGTTAAACATCTTACTTTACACAGCCTCCTTTTGGACAAACAATATGGCTTCTGTTTCACCAGGTCTGCTGCTGATGTGTTAACAGCTATCACTGATCAGACTGCTGTTCTCCTCTTTATTGCCATATTCACAATGTTTCTGCTGTTGCATGCTCTGGCCTTCTTCAAGTTATTGGAATTTCAAACTGAACCCTTTATTTCATCCACCAGAGTAGATTGTTCTAGAACATCGTAAAGCCATAACATGAGAGGAAATAAAAAATCAGACATAGCTGACCACATATGGAGGGGAAAGGGAGATCACTGTCCCCTGTGGGATGAGGTGGAAATAATAAACAGAGAACATTACTGGAAAATACTAAAACTTAAAGAATCAGCACATATGCTAAACCACAAAAATCTCCTAAGATAGCCAAGCATAGAAATGAATGCAATATGGGAACCAGTAAAATTGCAATATGAGCTCTGGCAAAAATTGTACTGAGACATTAAGTTTATATATCCCAAAACTATGTAAACCGATATCCTAAAGGATACATGGCCCAGGGGATAAAAATGTTGGTTGGATCCAGTGACTTGACCTAAGGAGTTGTTGGCTACTGCAGTAGTGAAGATAAACCTAGAGAGTTGAGTTAAAGGGAGATTTCTGAAAAGAGGCATGGCATGTGGAACAATCTACAGAATCAAGAGTTCAATTCAAAATCCCAATCCAAAATGTTGTGAATAGGACAACAGTCCAAATAATGTAAATAATTACAATACCTCATAATTTTAGGTAGATGTCTCTTAGGATGAATATATAATACCTAACAAATCATGTAATCTTGAACATTTCATACTAGTGCAAGAGTCTCCCAAGGCTCCATCCACTGATGAAACAACCTTAAACTCAAGCACGAACATTCCCTACTCCACAAGATATTCAACAGAAACACAGTAAAATCAGTTATAGTTGCACTAAAAATATTGCTTTCAAAACAATATACCAAGCCACAGCATAAAACAAAGAAAAAATATACATAGGAGTAACTGAAGGATCATGGAAACAGAAACTATATAAATATTAATACAAACAGTAAATAAGTGAACAGCACAACCTTTTCTAAACATATATGGGAACTCAAAAAATATATGGGGAAAACAAAAGATAAATTACACCAAAAATAATATAAGGAAAACAGCATCAGCCTACAACAATCCAAAGACTGTCTGCAAGAGAAAATAGCTATAATCACTTTCTCAGACCAACACAAATTCCTAAATAAACAATCAGAACTTATCTCAAAATTTAGATATGAAAGCAAATTTTTACTATTTTTAATAAAAAAAAACTAATTACCTTGTAAAATACCATCATGAAAAATGCAAATATATGCAACACATACAAAAGTAAAATACTTCAGACAAAGTCAATACTTTAAATTAAATAAGATAACCAACCTCTGTAAAAAATATTAAAATAAATAAAATAATCAAAGTAAATAATAAATACAATAACAATCTATGAATGCCTGCATAAACAGATATCATAAACAAATAACTAAGTAATCAATAATAAGTAAAAAATTAACAAACAACACTAATAAACAGCTACAAATAACTGCATTCGGATTCACAATTATTTCTACTTAATAGCCTCAAGAATAATTTGAAATAATTGCTACCACCTACCCAATAACTGTTAGAATAATACAATAGACCTCATTACCCATAATGCACCATGAAAGAGCATATATAAATAGTCAAACCAAAGCACAACACATGGCCTGAAGATTGCTACAGGTGAAATAGTAATTCCTGCACAATATTATAACAGCCAGTAAAACTGACACATCAATGGAAATACTGAATATCACCAACCCAACAACAAAGAAATATACACTGCATGAATAAAAGTTTTCATGACTGAATCTTCTCATCATTATGAAAATTGTGCCAGTTAAAAATAGAAATAACAACACCAGTGATGTCAAGAAAAAAACAAAGAGAATATGTCAGTTCCACTCCAAAGGAATGATTATTTATTGCAATATAATTATATTTTTGGCACAAGGCCAAAGGGGAAATGGGGTGAGGTTGTTCAACACTATCCTAAACACAGGTAATCTAGTTTGCGATCCATTCATTCATTACAATTTACTCTATTACCACAAGAACTCATCCATCACCATTTGATCCAACATATACCACAATACTGCATATTCCCAGGGATCCAACTAAAATATCCATAACATAAAAAAATAACTGCTAAAAACATTCCTCTCTGCAAAGTTATAGACAAATCTAAAGACACATCTTCCTAACCAATAGAAATTAACCACTTCCCAGTCTCATTGACCATATCATTGTTTTTCCTTGTCTCAAAGTCATTACACTACAATCACTTGACTGTATCCCTTTTGCGTGTGAACACCATTCTTGTGAAATTTTTGTCTTGTATATATATATATATATATATATATATATATATATATATATATATATATAGTTTGTGTTGTATTATTTTGCTCTGTTCTTTTTTTCCTTTTCGTATTGTTTTTTCAGAAATTTGTCAATTTCATTTGTTGATCATTTTTATCAATTACACTTAACCATGGTCAATTACTCCACAGGATAAAAAAAGAAAAGTTTTATTAATTCAGAACACAGCATTTTAATGAAACCATTCAGAATAGAAATCAGCACCTGACACACTGGGTCAAAGGTTATCATTATGTCATAATAAAATTTAATAAATAAAATTTTTAAAAAAATGATCAATACATATATTATTTTTAAATACAGAATATAATGCCTGCATATAAAGTTGCATCAATGAACAAAGAGGGAGAAGGTAAAAAAATCTTTGAGTCGATTTAAAAAAACTAATTAATAAATACATTGAACAAATTAAAGAGGAATTTATTCTTTGGTGCAAACAGTTATAAAATCATGTTAAAAAACAAAATCACTGAGTACTAAACTTGACTTAGTAGAATGTAAATCTAACATTAATACTTTGAATTAAAAAAAAATTAATCTTTTACTTTTCCACTTAGTAAAACAGTAAAACAGAAAGACACAATTTAGTTGTCATTAATTGAAAACTAAATGAAGCTTAGAGTATGATTTTTGATTCTGACCAATACATCACTCTACCAAGAATTTACTCCAGACATAACAAGGAATAATATTGGTATTTTATTAAAAGCAAAAACAACATCACTAGAAGAATTGGATAACTATTTCAAAACTTTAAGACAAAAATGGTCAAAACACCTAAAATCAATATATTATTAGAATTAGGACAAATATGGATACCATTTTATCAATTATCTTTAAAAAAAATAAAAAAATCTCCTAGTGTTTCAAACACAACTATGAAAATAAATGCTGAAGGAAAATGCAATTAATGACTACCAATTCAGTAATCAGCTTTTAAAAAGCCAGTAAATATGAAAACTGAGGAGTATTGGGGTGAGTGACTTTCATGAAGGCAAGAAAAGGAGATCAAACTATGTCACAAGCCCCACCCACCAACACAATAGGTTTTTGTCTATCTTGATTGATTTTATTTAAAAAAAAAAAAAAAGAAGCTAACCATTAAAATTCACCTTTTAAAAAGGTTCAAGTTTTTAAAGATAAAATTAAAACACACACATCTACATATTACAAGAGCAACAGTTTGATTTTAATGTCTATTAACACAAATTAAAAATGAAAGAAAAAAATTATCATTTTTTTTTTTTTAATTAGACACATAATCACAAAATATGCATAAGTCTTTAAAAACAAAATAAAATTAAAAAATACATTTCCACAACCCAAATCTTCTTCTAATCATGTAACAGACCCAGTTTCATTAACATATGTGACTATAATTGGTTTTCTTAATTTTATGAAGTAGCAATTTACATCTATCAGAATAAAAATTCAGGATTTTTTTTCTTCTGTTTTTCCATGCATCAATAAGACAACACCTATTTTAAAGCAAAGTATTTTTGGTTTTTCTTCTGAAAAATTGTAAAGAAATTAATTGGATTTTTAACTTTAATTCACTTGGTAAGTTATCAACTCTTTCCTGTAAGCTCAAGTTTCTTGACCCAAACACAAGACCCTCTATGCAACCAGGGATTATTGATAATAAAATCAATTTAGACAGTGTAAGGTTAGTAGAGCAGGAATAAATTAGTTGCTACCACCAAGGTTTTGCCAGGTAATTAATGAACAGGTTATTTACTTGACCCCTCCACCCCAAAATAATGGGATATGGCACATGGCTTTTTAAAGTAAGGGTGTCATTGTATGTTCACATGTGCCAAGACCAAAAATTACCCAGTCTCTGCAATCAGTCACAATGTCATCAATATTCCACCAATCATCCCTCTTTGGTGCAATGAGGAAGGTGCTGATGTAGGGTAGGGATCCCTGGGACCAGGCACCCTCAATGATTTTTCCACACTGTTCAAAGCCAGAGACACGACAGAGAGTTATAATGTAGCCTACCAACCAAAAGTTGGTAAACTCATTATTTACTCCTGCCACCCAATAGTGGTAGGATGTGACACAAGGCCAGTTTAAAGTGGGGAGCCCAAGTGTGTAAACCAACATTATGCACCAACCCTCTCTCTTTGATGCAATGAGGGTGGTGGTGCTGCTACAGAGTTGGAATTCATGGGACCACTCATTTATTCATTGCGCTCAGTCTGAGGACAAAAGCACAATTGAGGAACAAAAATGTAGCTAGAAGGTGGCAAACCAATTTACTTGACCTTTCATGATGGTGAGGTATGGCACAAGGACAGTTTAAAGTGGGGGCCCAAGCATGTGCATGTGCTAAGGCTCAAAAATTGCCCAATCCCCACAACCAATGTCACAGTGGCATCAATATTCCACTCACCTCCCTCTTTAGTATAATGAGGGAGGTGCTGCCACAGACTTGGAATCCTGGAACCAGGAATCCCTCATTAATTTTTTGAACTCTGTCCAAAGACAAGGATATAATTAAGAAATAAAATGTAGTTTACCAGCCAGAAAGGTGGCAAATTCATACTAAGTACAAACTGTCTAAGAATTATATCGAGCGAATTTTGATTAGCAGTTTTCACAAGCCTCCTGCTACTTATTGGAATCTACCGAGTTGGAGAAGGGGAACAGCACAAAGTTCAAATTGCAGCTAAAGCAGTTGGTATTCATTTTAACAGATGGTACCTGAAACATTAGTGAAGCTTCATCCATATTTGGCCCAGTTCAAAACCTGTTTAATTTTATGCATTTATTACAAATTTATTAAATTCCAATATTTTTGAAGTGGGGAGTGATTTTCATAAGCCTTCTATCTTCAACTGCCATGTCATGCAATCTTCTTAGAAGCCAGATATGAACAGACCTCATATTTATCAAAACTAAAGACTATTTACATTGTTCAGACTGTTGTTCTCATCTTTATTATTGTCATATTTATGATGTTTCAGCTGTTGTATCCTCCAGCCTTCTTCAGGTGACATATGTTAGAATTTTGAACTGTGCCCTATATTTCATTCACTGGGGTAGATTGTTCCCATTCCACACCAGGCCTCTTCCAGATATCTTACTTTCAGTCATTTCCCTTTAGTAGCTCAACTCTTCAAGTTTTTGTTCACTTCTGCTGCAGCCAGGTATTGAACTCACAACTCTTCGGGTCAAGTCACTGGATTACTTCAACCAACACTTTTATCCACTGGGCTATGCGTCATCTGAAGAAGGCTGGAGCATACAATGGCTGAAACGTTGTGAATATGACAAAGATGAGGACAACAGTCCGAACAATGTAAATAGTGTAAATAGTTACAATATTTTATCTCAGAAATATAGACTGCAAATATGGCAATAAATATGAGGACAACAGTCTGAACAATGTAAATAGTTTAAATAGTTATAATACCTCATCTCAGAAATATAGACTGTGAATATGACAATAAAGATGAGGACAACAGTCTGAACAATGTAAATAGTTACAATACCTCATCTCAGAAATATAGACTCTGAATATGGCAATAAAGATGAGGACAACAGTCCGAACAATGTAAATAGTGTAAATAGTTACAATACCTCATCTCAGAAATATAGACTGCGAATATGGCAATAAAGATGAGGACAACAGTCTGACCAATGTAAATAGTGTAAATAGTTACAATACGTCATCTCAGAAATATAGACAGATAAAGAAAGACAATAAATCAAAACAAGCATATAATGTGAATACTCAACATGAAGCAGCAAAAATAATTTAATCTGAATAAATCTTAAAGCCTCCTCTCATAATTGGGAAGATATTTTCTGAAACTTTCATTAATTAGTAGTTACAAACATAAAAGCTTATAATCATCTTGTGACAACTTATTGTCAATAATAGCCAGTTACTTGTTTCTAAGCACTCCTGTCTGCTAAGGTAGCAAACCAATCCCTGTTGCAGGAATCTATTCAGACACAATTGTGTTTGTTCAACACCAACAGACCTGTAGCTTATATTGCAGTTATGCTGAACAGACCTTAGTGAAAGTTTCTGGAAGAGAGCATATCATCTGGCATGATCAATAGTTTGAACAAGGTGAGTATGCTCAAATCCTTGGTCATGACAACTTGCGACTTCATGCTAACACAACCATCGACGCCCTCCAAACAGTTGTCTAAAAAAAATTCAAGTCAAAACATAGCATAGCTTTCAGGAATTTTCGAAAGGTGACACATGCTAGGAACACACCCCCAAGCCAATAACATCAAGAAGTCATCTTCCTGACAAATTGACTATGGTGAGAATCGAACCTGGGTTACATGGTTGGAAAACAAAACTTTCTAATCACTCAGCCATGTGCCTATATTTTCAATATCTAGGCCATGAACACGCATGTATAAAAATATGCAAATAATGTGATAGATTTAATGTGGGATGGTCCTGTCTGCTGCCATCAACATTCTGGACGAATACATAATAGGATGTCCCTCTTGTGATAAAATCACTGCTGTGGCATGTTTGCTAGCATCAGTAGTTTGTGAGGTGCAAGAAGACTCACCTCCTGCAAAGCGAATTTGCTTGGCATGTTGGGCCTTGTTGAAAGAACACAACTGCCATTAAAAGTAAAATGGATTATTCCGAAATTCCTATCTCACGTGAAGATGTACAATGAAAAAAACTAAGATTTCAAACTAGTTTGAATTTATAAAATATTGAGTCTCGTATGCAGATATTAGCTCCCCACCCCGGATGCAGACACAAATAGTGAGTCTGTGAGGGGGATGAAAATCTTTGGTTGGCATGACATCATACAGATGAACAACAAGAAGAAGAAGGAAGAGGTCTGTTGCTTGAAAGCAAGCACCTTAATCAATTTCACTTATCACAAATGACTGGCAAACTAAATTAACCATAGAGTTAGTGCGAGTTCTTTTGTCCGGTCAAATATTTTAACTACTGGCTTGTTTCTAAGTGTTTCCTTTAGCTTTTTAAAGGCCACCTCCTGTCTTTCAGTTCACTGAAATTCATTATTCTACTTTCTCAAATTCGCTAAAGGTTCAATCATGTCACTATATCAGGGTATATATTTACTATAAAAGTTAGACAAACCCAAGAAAGATTCTAACTCTTTTTTTATTTTTGGGGGTACTGATTTCTGATATTTTTCTAATAAGTCTATCATTTGGTGAGATCCCATCTTTAGATATTTGTACGTATGAAATTTTCTTGCAATTAAATTTACTTATTTCGATTGTCATGCCTGCATTACTCAATCTGTTCAGAACCGGTTCCATTTTATTCTTTAGATCCTCCTCAGTACGAGCGCCAATACCTATGTCATCCTGATAGATGATGTTTTTTTACTCCTTCCAAAACTTTCTCAATAGCCTTTTGGAATATGTGGCTGGATGTTTTAATTCCAAATGGCAGATAAGTCCACCTTAGAAGACCTATAGGAATGTTTATTGTGGTGACTTCTTAAAAATGGTCGTCAATTTTTATCTGATTATATGCAGATTACAGCTCAATCTTGGCAAAAAAATTCATGCCAGCAAATCCGTGACAGGCCGTTTCAAGGAGTACAAACATATCTGGTGATTTACACCAACTTTGTAGTCACCAAAAATTCTTAAATCTACATTGGTTTTGTGTATGGCCATGATTGGAGAAGCTTAATTGCTACCTCCCTAGCTGACCTTCTCCAATATTCCTTGTTCAATCATTTTATTAAGTTTTGCAATAGCCACAAGCAGAAGGTTAACCAAAACTTTACAAGACTGAAAATATACCAGTTGGCTATTATCTCTGAGCAGAACACTCGTAATCCTTTAAAAGTCCAATCTTAGGTTCTTCTAATTTCATACAATTAACTAACTTTGAGGTATCTATTCTTAATACATCAACCCCCAGGAGACTATGATCTTTTATGCACTCCACAACTATGATTGCTATTACCTCAAATTGAGTCTTAGTCTCAAACGCCCCCCAAAGCAACAAAGTGTTTTAATGACTGATCTGTCAAATTATTTCAATTGTAGATTGTTCCTCTTTAATTTTGGTTTTTCCTTTTTCTCCCCAAAGATTCTTGGGTATTAATGTTACGTCACTACCCATGTCCACTTGCATTAGTACAGTTATTCCATTTATTTTTACTCTTTCTCTACTCTTGTACTTTTACTTCATAAATTTCAGTATTTCTTGTCAAAGGGATCTATCTTCTCCACCAATTCTACTGGGTTTTTTATATTTGCATTCTGACTTGAAATGATTTCTCTCCTTGCACTTAAAATACGTCTTTCCAAAAGCTGGGCATTTATACATGTTCTTTCTTGGAAAAACAACATTTATGTAAACTTTCTATAGTACTGTATGTCTCCATGTTAGTCTTAGGGGTATTAAATCTCTGAATTAACTCTATCTGCTGTAAAAATTCAAAACTCATTTCAATATTCAGGTTCTGGACTTAAAGCTGTTCCAAAATTTTGCCCTTAATCTAGACAACATATAGTCCTTCAATTAGCTCTAACTGTATTAATTCCTCTTCTATAGGCATCAGTCCTGTACCCAACTTTTTGAATTCACAGTACCATGATGCTTCCTTTAGCCTGTGAACGCACTGTCTAATGGTTTCCTCTGAGTTTTACTTGATTTCAAGGAACTTTGTCCTCTCAGCTATGATCAGTTTCTTTTTCGAACATACATTTGCTTGGATGATGTTGGCAATTTCTTCAAATGTCAAGTCTTTTAATATCTTTGGATGGACCATTAAGGAGATCTTTTTTATGGCCTCACAACGCGCTAATGCTAGAAATAAATCCATTACTTCATTTATACCTCCCCTCTATAATTGCTGTAACTCAATTTCTTGACCCTCACCAATGCCATGAAACATCTCATCCCAGTCTCAACAAGCTCAGGATCCTCTAATGAGGTCAGATATCCTATCGTCAATGCCATGTTGCTGTATCGTGTAAAGTTCTCACAAGTACACAGTGTAGTCAAGGAAAGATAACTCACACATGTGTAGAAACTGTCTCACTTATAGACAATCTAATTTGCATATCACCACAAGAATAATTGTCAAAACTCTTAATGAAACTGAATCTATCACATGATTATAAGGAGTTTATTCATCGAGCAGACAGAAAATGCGCTAATCTTTCAAGCCAATGATGGTGCATTTATTTACCAATAATTATTACATAAATGTTGCCAGATACAATTGGGTCATAGTAAAACACAATTGACTCAAACATTTTTCCATTTCTTTGCTAAGAAGTTTTATCTCAACCATGAAATATTTACACCGGTTTCACTAGGAGTAACTTCTTTTTAATAATGGAAACAAATTTTCTTTTTTTCTTTTTTCCTCCTTAGAAAATCTTTCATTTGAACCTTTCTTTTAATGTCACGCATCTTCACTGCCACAAATTGTTTAAAGAGAAGTAAAAAATAAAGATATGACAGGAAAGGAAGTAATAAAAAGCGAAATGGAAGACAGTTTTTAAAAGGGAAGAGGAGGAGAGGATAAAGAAAAATGTCGTAGATACTTGTTTACAGCCAAATACCCTTCCAGATATCTAATGAGAAAATAAAAGAAATAGTGGGTGAGAGTTCTTTAAAGAGAGTAACTGGGTGAAAATGGCAGATAAAGGAAAGGGAGAGAAGAAGAAAGAGTGGAAAGGGAGAGAAGAAGAAAGAGTGGAAAGGGAGAGAAGAAGAAAGAGTGGAAAGGGAGAGAAGAAGAAAGAGTGGAAAGGGAGAGAAGAAGAAAGAGTGGAAAGGGAGAGAAGAAGAAAGAGTGGAAAGGGAGAGAAGAAGAAAGAGTGGAAAGGGAGAGAAGAAGAAAGAGTGGAAAGGGAGAGAAGAAGAAAGAGTGGAAAGGGAGAGAAGAAGAAAGAGTGGAAAGGGAGAGAAGAAGAAAGAGTGGAAAGGGAGAGAAGAAGAAAGAGTGGAAAGGGAGAGAAGAAGAAAGAGTGGAAAGGGAGAGAAGAAGAAAGAGTGGAAAGGGAGAGAAGAAGAAAGAGTGGAAAGGGAGAGAAGAAGAAAGAGTGGAAAGGGAGAGAAGAAGAAAGAGTGGAAAGGGAGAGAAGAAGAAAGAGTGGAAAGGGAGAGAAGAAGAAAGAGTGGAAAGGGAGAGAAGAAGAAAGAGTGGAAAGGGAGAGAAGAAGAAAGAGTGGAAAGGGAGAGAAGAAGAAAGAGTGGAAAGGGAGAGAAGAAGAAAGAGTGGAAAGGGAGAGAAGAAGAAAGAGTGGAAAGGGAGAGAAGAAGAAAGAGTGGAAAGGGAGAGAAGAAGAAAGAGTGGAAAGGGAGAGAAGAAGAAAGAGTGGAAAGGGAGAGAAGAAGAAAGAGTGGAAAGGGAGAGAAGAAGAAAGAGTGGAAAGGGAGAGAAGAAGAAAGAGTGGAAAGGGAGAGAAGAAGAAAGAGTGGAAAGGGAGAGAAGAAGAAAGAGTGGAAAGGGAGAGAAGAAGAAAGAGTGGAAAGGGAGAGAAGAAGAAAGAGTGGAAAGGGAGAGAAGAAGAAAGAGTGGAAAGGGAGAGAAGAAGAAAGAGTGGAAAGGTGGAAGAATGAATGAGAAGATTATTTAACAGCAACAAGATAGCAATGAATAAAAATGAGTCAGATGGAATTTTAGATGAATAATAATAGTAATAATGGTGGTGGTGATGAAGATGTGCAGTTAAAAATTGGATATGAAATCTGCTCATTCTATCAAATAACACACTGGTTTAATTTAAGAGATATTTGCTTTTAAATTTTTTTTTTTTAAATTTGATAAATTTTGTAAAAATTAAAAAAAAAATTAAAGTATCTTATCAAATGAATTTAGCATAACTTTTAAATAATCTTTCTTTTTCTTCTCTAATTTTGAAGATTCCCCCCACACCTCATGATTTTTGGTTTAAGAAAATTTTAAAAGCACTAACTTTAACTGACTCACTGCAATTGAAAAAAGTTCTTCAGTGTCAGAATTAAAAACAATCAAATAAAAGGAATAGACCCTGTACTGCCTAAAATATTTTAAAGAAAAATAAAATAAAAAAATAAAAGGGGAGAGATAGAAAGATTTAGAGTTGACAGGTAATATTTTTTTTTTTCAAGAATTCTTTCAATCTAAGTACATCCACATATTAAAAAAAAATGCGATATGCAAGTTTGCAAACAGGTCCAATGCAAGCAATAGGCAACAGGTAAATTATTAATAAACAATAACCAAAAAAAAAAAAAAAAAAAAATCACAAATTATCTACTCTAAAACAAAAAAAGTTGTATGCTAAGTTTTTTCTCTCATACTTCTTGCTTTCCAGTCAACTTCGATCTTCAAGAATTTAAATGTAATGTCAATCGTCATCTTCTGCTTCCTGAATTCTCTGTTCTATTATTGTCCCTTCTCTTTAATGTTTTTTTTTTAATTTTTTGCAAATTCATTCACAATCAGTAACCCCCTTGCAGCTTAGTGGCTTTCTCACCTTGTCTGGGATGAAACAATTAATAAAAAAAAAGTTATATATTCCTATTTATTTCAGTTACTTTTTTGTAAAAGAATTTTTCCAAGATGTGCATGTCTGTGACAAAGCAAAAAGAAACTATGTTTTTTAACTCTATGATTCACATAGGCATTAATATGCCAAAAACACACAAATTGTACAAACTTCTTAACACTGTAAATTGCTCTAGGTTTGGTCAAATTTCATAAATAGAAAAATATTTATTTTATTGTTTTATGTATATATATATAAAATTCAAGACACTAAAATATATGAACACAAAAGCTTAATCACAGTACCTTGTCAGTTGTTTTTAATAAAACTTGTATAAAAGAGGGATTGCTGCCCAAATACAGAATTTTACACACACACACACACACACACACACACACACACACACACACATTAGCAATATTAATGTAATTAATGTCGAAATCTCTTCGCTAACAAACTTAATATAAGCATTAACTTACTAACAATCCACTGAATGATCCTAATGTATAAGATTGTAAATTATAAAAACAATTTTATACATAAGGATTGCGTCATTCAATAGATTAGGTTAGTAAGTTCATGCTTATATTAAGTTTGTTAGTGAAGAGAATTTGCCATTAATTACATTAATACTGCTAACTGATTCATTGTATGATTATTACTTTATAATATAAAATATATATATATATGAACAAATATACTCTGAAGGTGTGCTATATTTATGGGATAAAGTGCTCAATATCAGACATACAGCATGTGTAAATATAAAAGCGAACATTGAAGTCAACACTTAGAGGCTGTTTCATGTTAGACGCAATCGTCAGGCCACGACTGCGTCTAGCATGAAACAGCCTGTCACCTCTAAGTGTTGACGTCAATGTTCACTTTTATATTTATATAAGACACACTATATCTGATGTCATTATGCGAGTCAATTGTCACAGATATTTACAATAACTTATTTGGTGGGGTGATATTATGCAACATGAGTTTTATCCATCATATTGCAAATATGATGAACAAAATAAAATAATAAATAATTTCTTCTTTTCATTTCACATCAAAGACACTAAATTAATGCAGTGAACCCCTCCCCCAACATCTTAAGATATTAATCCAATAGAAAACTTGTTCCCCATCATTAAAAGATATGTATATAAGAATGGAAACTACTTTAAGTTATGCTAAAGTCAAAACAGTAGAAAAATTAACAAAATCAATTAGTGAAAGACTGATGAAAGTTATAGAATGTCAAAGAGTACATATTAAATAATAATTTATTCAAGTATATGGGATATTGTGTTCATCAAATATGTTGCACTTAGTATTGTTTGCATAATAAAGCCCCAACACCCCATAACAAATTAATATCAATTAGTTTTAACCTATGAAAATTTAACGGTTTTCCTATTTGAAATTTCTGATATATCTTAATTCTTCAGTTAATAATTGAATAAACTCATGGCAAATTCTATGACAATAAAATATCCATAAAAATTCCCCTACTGTGTCATTAAATATTTGAGCTTAACAAATTTAACAAAATATGAATGCTGGTCATTATTTTAAGAAGTGGGTACAAATGAAAAGATTTGAAATTGACAACTTTTCCATTTCACTAAAACAACCATTAAACACTTCTATCTTCCTTTCTTTTTCTTTTTAATTCATTTTCTCACTGAAATCAAATACCATCTTTGATATGTCTTTTGTCTTTCCACGTGATCAAAACAGAATAGTCCATTATTTATGAGGTAGTGGCAGGGTGTAAGTCATACAAACTAAGAAACTAATGAAGAGAGGGGGATGAGAACAATTATTACATGATATTTGTAATAAAGATAAATATAAGTTGAAATTTTCATGATATAGTGTTTATATAAGTGTAAATAAATCCTGAAAATTTTACCAACATATCAATTTTTATTAGGAAGAGACTGAAGAGCATAATAAAATCTGACATTGTATATGTGTAATTATATCAGTATTATTAAATATTGGTAAGAAACTAATCAGGTTTCATTGAATAGAGAGTTATCTTTCATGTTTCATAGTTTCTTTTTTCATTCATGTTATTTGATAACCGAAATGGTCTTATTTCCCCAAACAATCCTGAACAGAGGCAGAAAATTATCGGCTTCCTATTGCTTCACAATTGTTGACTAATACGAGACATTTGATAGTCATCAGAATTTAGAAATACAAGATAATGTAATAGTTATCAGTATTCAGAAAATGGAATAGAAATCAACGTAGTTGAAATTTTAGTCAAAACTCGTTATATCACCTTCATACTAATGACCTAAATACAACTCTCCCTGAACTGTCTCATCTCCAGCCACTTTATCATAATTTTGTCATGAGTATACCATAATGGTTAACAAAGGAAATAATAGGTTAGCAAACAGAAAAGTAAATCACTCTCCTATATTTATTTAACGAGCCTCGCGAAACGGAGTGGCTCTTGCAGCGTGTCTCACTGGCGACGGTTCGAGGTATTGCTTTCTCCATCATAGCGGCTGGCAGAGGATAGAAAAAAAATTTGTTTATAGTTACGTTGTTCTGGAATTGTCATCATTGGCTGACTAAACTTGCTTTGTTTCAATTATTGTTTCCCTTAGATTGAACTTACCATTTCTTTTTATACTGTAATGTATTTCAGTTTAAATAAATGCATATTTCTCGTTTATTTAACCAGTTCTTACTTGACTCAAAGTTTATTCTACTGATACTATATAACGGAGTACAACCTCTTGAATGATGCAGAAAAGAGGACATGGAGGCTGCTAAGTTCTTCTGCGTGCCATGTCCCTTCAGGTCATTGACAATCACGGCTCTTCACAATTTCCTGTCCTTTGTAGGATTTAGTAATTTTGTTCTTTTTGTTATCTCTCCTAAACTCTGTTCTGACATCATTTACACAAGCTTGATAGGTAGGTTATGCATGGTTTTCCTCTGTTCCACTTCAATATGTCCTGTGAATGTCAAATTTTCCAAACCCTCTTTCCTCATATGCTCTAAAAATTTCAACTGTCTCTTTCCAATGTTAAGCGTAAGTGTCCTTTTTGCTTCCATTTTCTCTAAAGCTTCGCCCATGTTAAGTCCATGCTTCTTCAGAACCAGATTTCTGCTGCCTCAAATTTGTGCGTCGTCTCTAATGTGATTGTTCAGCATTCACTTCCGCATGGGAGGACTGATATTACATAACAGTTCAGTACTCTTTTCTTTGTTCCTAACAATTTTCCTATTTCTTTGCTTAGTTTTTGGAAGGTAGCTTTCATTATCCCAATGTCTGTTCAGATATCAGCGTTGCACTTTCCATCCTCTATTAAAATACTACCTATTTAAATTTTGGTATTTGTTTGATTTTGGTATCTCCAATTTGTAATTAGCATGTTGGACTGTTCCTTTTGCTAACAACCATGCATTCTACCTTCTTGTAATTGATACTTAGTCCTTTCTTCTCACTTTCTTTCACTACTTTCTGTAGGAGTTCTTGCAGTTTCCTTTCTACATCTGCTAACAACACAGTGCCATCTGCATATCTTATGTTGTTAAGATTGTGGCCACCAACAATGAATCCTGGTAGAACTTCTAATTCTCTCAGAATTGCCTCACTGTAGAGGTTGAATAAGTTGGATGAAAAACATGCTTATGTCCCTTTCTATTTTGCTATATTTACAGAATTCATTTCCTGTCCAGTTTGGTGCCAGTATAGGTTCTAGATTCTTCTATCTTTCCCAAACAGGCCAAGGAATTACTGAAGCACAATGAAGATCAAGTTGGAACAGACCAGCCAATGCCAGTCACAAGATGCACAAAACATTCACAACTGATTTCGTTATATATTATTACTTTGTATTTCACTGAGGGGTTTAGTTTCTTTGAATTTAAAATTTTCACAATTTTTTTGATTTTTATCAATTATTGCTGATGATCATCTGTGAAGTTCATGTAGTCAACAGTATATTTAGAATTGATAATCTTAAAAATGTAAGAAAAAAAAAAAAGTTAGAAAGATATAAATAGATAGGTATGAAGTCCTTGAAAATGAATTGATGAAATTCCAAAATATTTGATCAAAATATGTGATGGAAAGCGGCCGGATGGCATTACCATCTTCCCTATTAAAATGGGTAAGTCGTTGATTTGGGATGCGACCTGTGTGGATACATTTTCGGCCGGTAATTTGATCAGGTCCGCGGTTGAGCCGGCGTTCGTCGCCAGAGACGCAGAGATAAAAAAAAATAGCTAAATATTCTTCTCTTGCTGATAGATTTTTTTTTACTCCTGTGGCAGTGGAGACTTCAGGGGTTATTGGCCCTCGTTCGATGGTGTTCCTTCGGAGGATTGGCGCGATTGCATCTCAATTAAGGAACGAGCCTTGCGAAACGGAGTGGCTCTTGCAGCATGTCTCACTGGCGACGGTTCGAGGTAATGCTTTCTCCATCATAGCGGCTGGCAGAGGATAGAAAAAATTGTTTATAGTTACGTTATTCTGGAATTGTCATCATTGGTCGACTGAACTTGCTTTGTTTCAATGACTTTTGTTTTGGTATTATTAGTTACTTTGTTCAATAAATTATCAGCGTTTTATACTATTAACAACAACAAAAAAATATTTGAGTAAATAGCAAGTATGGTTCAAGATATCAACAAATTAATGCTCACACTTCTGCATTGTTGCCTAGCTGTGCTGGCCCATTTGAGAAAAACAGAAAATTGCCGTTTACTGGAAATGAATGACAAAGATGCTGATGGTAATTTTTAATGGGTGTTACAATTTTCGTTTTAATCGGATACCCAGACTAAGCTAAACAACACCCCTAACAAACAATATAGTAAAAAGAGGTTATAAAACATGTCATATTTTACACTACTATATGCTTACTCTGATTTGGAAATAGCCCTAAACATTTTTTAGTTTATAACACAAACATGAAGGACTGACATTTCACAAAATTTTGAAAATTTATATATTGAAAACAGGCAATATAAGTTTTGTAAACATATATAAGTACATCTTAAAAACGTATATGTATGTTATCAGCAGGCAATGTAAACTTCATAGAGATATATAAATACCTTTGACACCAGCAGAAGTATTAATATCAAATATACTAAATATAATATAAAATTATCAAATTAAAAAAAGAAGCAAATGAATTATGAATTCAACTTTATAATGTGTGTTTTTATATATATATATATATATATATATATAAATAATCAAACAAATCCTTTTACCTGATATGGAGAATAGGCTATTTTGGCAGACAATGAAAGTCGTCTTTTCGACCTCAGTGTCAAATGAAATGAAGTTCATGTCTGTAAAGTTAGAAGAAGGGGGATGTAACAGCTGTGAAAAATTGATATTTGGAGCTAAAGGGTCAACTTAAACCATAACTTGCCGAAAATACCTAATACAGCGTTTACACATTTCACTGTTTCTGTCAGATGCTAGGCATGTGACGGGTCACCAATGAATTTTTTTTACCTTTATATATATATATATATATATATATATATATATATATATATTATAGGTAAAAACATGAGATACATAGTGTTTCATACTTTTGTGATGCTGGATGGCTTTGCTTGTCATTTTTGCTATGTCAAGTGAAAGCTTGTTATCACTTCCAAAAATGCTTGTTATATTCGAGGCTTCGTAGACGCCAGTACAAGTATCTGCACTAGTAATACTTATTCAAGTAGTAATTGCCAAATAGTATAATGATCAGAAGAGAACTGTAATCCGTATAGTAGTAGAGTAGAGAGAGTGAATGTATAGCAATAGTGGATAAACAAAAAGAGTGAACAGTGAATCGTTTAGTCATCACGCTACTTCCTATTTATTTACTTCCTTTATGATCCCATGATTTACTTAATAATGGAATCGCCCATGTTACTCACTGGCAATCTAGTTTCAAACCACAGTGTCGGCAACAACACTTACTCTTATACAACACATACTATCCATGGTTAAATGTATCTATTGTGGGTCATTGAATGAATTAAAAGAATTTCAAAATGAAGATCACACACAGATCTAGAAAAGGAAAAAATGTTTGTCATCCAATATGAGTATGTAGTAAAAAAATGATTTCATTCAGGAAGAACTAGAAACAGGTTTGACATTTTTATAGATTTAATCTTTTCATGTTTTATTCTTGTCATTTGTTTCAACAAATTATGGATGCAAAATCACAAATGCTCTAAGAAAAATGCTGCAACTTTAAATTTTTATCATAAAATTATAAACAATGGTCCCTCTCCACTAATCTGCAAGGGATGCATTTCAAGACACCCCAGTGGATACCTGCAACTGGGCAAAGTCCTCAAACAAGACATACTAGTTCTTTTCCTATAAATACCTACTTATAATAATGTTTATTTTATAAATTGCAAGATTAACAGTTGTAATTCATAATTGAATGTTAAAGGGAAACCAGAAAATTCTTCCTTGAAGACAAAAGGTAAAGTTTTCAACTTAATAAAAAAACAAAACTTCTAAAGTTACTAAGATTTATGCTAAGAAAAAATCTTAAAGTCAGAGGACTTTTATGGCAGTACATTTTTGTAGTTGTTGTTTTATTAGTTACAACTATTAATCTTTTATTGTGTGCAATTTATAAACTAAACATTATTATAACAGTAGGTGGGATGGTGGACATTAATGGTTTGGTTTGGTTGTTTAACGGCATTCCAACCTTAGGGGTCATTTTATGCCGAAAATGATTTTGAGTGACTTTCATTTGGTTTTCAAAAATGTATTGCTGGAGACATTTGGTTTTCAAAAATGAATTGCTGGAAACACTTGGTTTACAAAAATGTATTGCTGGAAACATTTGGTTTTCAAAAATGTATTGTTCGAAAATGTATAGCTGGTAATACTATTTTTCCAAAAACGTATAGCCGATGACCTTATTTTTTCAAAAACAGCCTTTCTGTTGGACATAGTTCATTGCCGCACCCAGTACGCATATGCAGTTTACCGTCATACCCATGGACATGGATGCAGTTTACCGTCATACCCATGGACGGTGGACATTAATGGGTTATAGAAAGAAACCTATAATTTACCATGCATTTTTAGAAACTTATGTTATATAAGAGTAAAGTGTCGCTGCCGACACTGGAGTTTGAACACAGATCACCAGTGAGCAAACACAGGCGATCCCATTTGAAATAAGTAGATCACGTGATGGCAAAGGAAATGTATATATGGGAATTAGCGTGGCATCTAATGGATCACCATTTCTAGTCTATCCTCTATTACTATACGGATCACTATTCTCTATACTATTCATTATACTACATCTCTATACTATTCAGTATATTATTTCTCTATACGGATTACTATTCAAGCGAGTATTATCAAGCAAGTACTATTAGTGCGAGTGTTATTCGAAGGCATCTGACACCAGTATTGTTCAATGCCGCTACTATAATTGTATGCGCAATTACAGAGGCTCTACTATAACGAGCATTTCGAAAGTGAACATGAGTAATCAGCGACATTACAAAAAGTGGCACTGAGTGTTTGTTGACATCACAAAACTATAATTGATGCCTTTTCTTTTTTGGGGAAAATCTATAACTAATACTAAATTTTACTTACAAAGTCACTATTAATAATAAAATCCCTTTTGTTGATGGAGCCAACAGCCAT
>OZ038499.1:9025716-9565716 GCA_964036315.1 Acanthosepion esculentum | reverse complement strand
TTAACCAAAAGCATCCTCTTGGGATTCTGTTCCACAAAACAGCAGCTTTTGGGAAGAAGCGGCTCCTATGGAACGTGAAGGGAATGAAAATGATTCTCTGTACATGGCATGGTGGGTCCTACCTGTGAAAGTCTGAACTGGTCAAACTAGGGAATGTAGCTTGTCAGAACATTTTCCATGGTAGTAGCGATAAGGCTTGCATTGTTGCATGTGGGAAAATAAACTCATCACCTATAAGGTTGTGTAAACACTTTTGAACCCCTGTCAAAGCTGTAAAAAGAGGATTTGGTAGCTCCAGTCCAAATGTGGATCCAAATTAAAACACCTGATGAATATTAATTACTGCACACTGCTTGTTGACTGTAGGACTGCAACTAAACCTAGTGATACTGTAGGAGTTTCAGTAGAAGTAAATTTTTATGGGGCAGGGTTGTTCAACTGACAGACAATCAATCTAGATTTTATTGACTTAAAGGGATTCAATTGCCCTACTATTTAATCATAGAAGTGGATTCATGCATCTCCCAAGAGCATAAGTATTATATGAACACAAATTATTTTTTATTTTTTATTTTTTTAAAGTTTATCACCCCAAGCAAGGTTGGAAGCCACTAGCACGCAAGGGGTTACAGAAGGTTTGGAGGAAGAGCAGATAGGAGTGGTAAAGGAGAGGATGTGGAGAAAGATAGTGGATCGATCAAGGCAAGGGGGTTACAGAAGATTTGGAGCGAGAGCAGATAGGAATGAAAGGTGAAAGGATGTGGAGAAGGGAAGTGGATAGATCAAGGCAACTGGAGATGTCGATTGACGTTACACTTAAATAGTTGGAGATTATATTTGTCAGGGAAACAGGAATAAGGAAGGGAGTTCCACAGGCGAGATATGAAGCTATTGGAGTAGAAGAGACGTCTACATCTAACAGTTTCAACGGTGAAAGGATGGACTTTGATTTCAGATTGTCACTTCCATTGCCTGTATCCACTAGGCCACCTACAACCTAATATAAATTTTGTTAAAACATATCCACTTGTTTACATGTGGATAACAAGAAATGTTTCTTCAAATAATGAGCTTTCTATTCAGCTGTAATGATTGCTAATAGATCTTATAAAAGCCTACCAGTGCTTGTATTCTTTTTTGCTTGAAGTGGTTAAAGCAAAACAATATTTGTTCAGTAACAGGAAAGATATCAATGTAGATAATCAAGTGGGTTATTTTGAGTAAACAATTACTACACCTTTTATTATTTACATTTTCTTCGAAAGATCTTGGAACTTTTTGTTGGTCACTAGTTTAAAGCAAATATCAATAACATTTTTCTGTCTGAAACCATTGTGACAATAGCAAAAGATATAGAAACAAACCGAAGAAAGAGTACATGTACCAATATCAGAAACATATTAGTTATTATTCAAAGGCAATTGAAGACATAGAATCTTCTTTTCTTTTTTTTTTATTAAAGAAAATAATGAGCTTTTTTCTGAATATTCATATATTTGTGGTGGTCCCAATAGCGGTGCAGATCTGGCTTACGAAAATAAGGCCTTGTGCCAGACACTACACACTACTACCGAATCCACAAAGTAAAAAAAAGAAAAATATAAAGACGTGCTCTTTCCACCGTACAAACGCACAAAGTGAAAAGAAGTAGACAGGCAAAACCACAAAAGGTTAAGAACAAACATAAATTTTATTAGAGTTTAACAAGTAATATGTCTTCTGTGGAGACCTTCAGTAAATGTACTGGAAATATGGTAGTTGACAAATAGGTAGATAAAATTCCGCGCCAAAATTTAAATCCAAGATGGCTATGGCGGGAAAAAGTTTCTTCGGGAAGAAAAGTTCAGAAAGTCAGTTGTAATGCATGATAAACATACGGCAAGGAAAAATACTCACTGCGAGAGTTTATAATTGTGAGTGTATGTAATTCTTTTTAGGTAACAGGTTCAAAAAGTATGAGTTCGAAGAATATGAAAAATGCTTTGTTCATCAGGTTGGAAGTTTTCAAAAGTTCCTGGAAGTTGGCAGCTCAATAAAGATGTTCGCTTCTGTCATGAAGGTGACGACTGTGCCGTATGTGTTAAGATACAGCGACGAGCCATGAGGTCTAGGCAAGGTTTGCCGAATAAAATGTCTCTGTCTGTATATATGGGGTTACCGGCGAGAGACAAGTGAGCCAGCCCAGCCAATGGTCAGACGACCACAGGGGCGACTAATTTTGAAAAGCCAAATTTGCCGTGACGTCAGCGCAAAAGCGCGCGAAAAAAATGAATTCTTCCTCATCTTCGGCTAAGACAACGGTTTACTACTATAACCGGCCAAAAGTGAGAGGAAGGGGTGAAAATGTCGCGCGTGCGTCAAATTGAAAGTGGGGACAGCGATGTATCCCACATATTTCCAAAGATATCAGCCTTTTTCTAAATCATGATCTTCAAAATTTTAAATGCAATATCAATCATCATCTTCAGTCTCATTGAATCCTGTTCTTTTATTGTCCTCCCTATTTCTTGCCTTCTCAATAACCCCTTGCAACTTAGTAGCTTTTATAGCCTTGCTTGGGGTGAAATGATTAAAAAGAAAAAAAATAAAGAAGTAAAATTTTGATGTCAAATGACATTTATATTTACTGGTTTAACCCATGAAATTTTCAGTTTTCTTATCTTAATATTCTGATGAATTTTCTTAGTTAATGATTGAATAAGCTCATGGTGAGTTCTACAACAATAAAATATCCGTAGAAATTCCCTATTGTTAAATATTTTAACTTTAACAAAACATTGCAATAACAATCATAAATATGAATGCAGGTCATTATTTTAAGAAGTAAGGGGGTACAAATGAAAAGATTTGAAATTGACAACATTTTCCATTGCCATTAAACACTTCTGTTTCCCTTTCTTTCTTTCTATTCATTTTCTTGCTAAAATCAAGTAGTGTCTTTTCTCCTCTTACTATGCAATCAACATGGAATAGTCCATTATTTATGCGGTATAGGCAGGGCATAACAGTCATGCAAAGTAAAAATGAAAGGAGAGACAAGCACAATTCTAATAGGATGTGTCTTACATATTATCCTAGTTAGTGGTTCTATTTCAACACTCAGAACTAATTTGCATATTCAGTCTTAAAAATCAATTTTATAAAAGAGACTCTTTTGCTATTCATTTCCAATCTTCATTTTTTTCCATAATCTTTCTAAATAAGCAATGTATTATTGATGTCTTTCTTAAACAAATTATTTAGCTATTCCAATAAATCCCAGAAATTGGTAACCATCAAAATATATCACAGATTTGAAGTAAACAGAAGAAACTGTTTAGATGCTTTTAAAGTATATTTTTAAAATATTATTAATTATTATTATTATTATTATTATTACATATATTCTAACATGCCATAGATGAAATAAATGACTATCAAAATGTTTAAGCTGATGAAACTGCTTTAATTACAACAATTTTGCTAATCTCATTTTAATCCCTCAAAGAAACTAGTGTGATAGGCAATGCCGACTATCACAGCTAGTAAATAAGTGGAGACTACTTAGTAATTAACCGCACACTAACAACATTTAAAGTTTAAAGTCAGCTCTACTTGTATTTCTGCTAATCCCTAATCAGTTGAAGTCTAGTGCTAAATGTTTTTTGAATGTCAGATGATTACAGTTTGAGAAAACCTATTGTTTTTAATAAATGTAAAAATGTGCAAGATAGAAAAGAAAATGGAATTTTATTTTCTCAAAATGAATCTATCATTATTTCACAGGCATCAGTATTTTATGCAGCAATTACTAAATCTTTTTAGTTCTTTTGGCAATACTGACAGATTTTCTTTTTTAGCTTTTGTAAAAAAATAAAAATAAATAAAAATGAAAAGATGTTGGCTTCTTTAAAAAAACCAACAGCTATTGGAACTATTTACACTATTTTCATTGTTGGATTGTTATCATATTTATTGTCATATTCACAACATTCCAACTGTTGTATGCTCTGGCTTTCTTCAGGTGATACATGTTGGAATTTCGAACATGGCCCTGTGGATAAAAGCATTAGTTAAAGTAATCCAGTGACTTGACTGAAAGAGTTGTGTGTTCAATACCTGGTCACAGCAGAAGTGAACAAAAACTCCGACAGTTGAGTTACTAAAGAGAATTAACTGAAACTGAGATATTCAGAAAAGGCATGGCATGTGGAAGTAGAACAATCTATGTCGGTGGGTGAAATAAAGGGTTTGGTTTGAAATTCCAATGCATATCACCTGAAGGCCGGTATGTACAACAGCCAAAATGTTGTGAATATGACAATAAAGATGAGGACAACAGTTCAAATAGTGTAAATAGTTACAATACCCCTTCTCAGAAATATAGACAGAAGCTATTGGACCCTTAGGATAATTACCTGGATTCAAGCAGTAACAACCACACCCACCAAGAAGCTAATTGTTTGCATATATTTACTATTATTTCTCTATGGATTCTGCTGCATGCCAAGGAAAAATAAAATTTAGTTCCAACAAGTAATCTCCATGAATGAATGTATGAAATTTGATACATCTTAAAATCAACATTTCTTGGAAAAATAGCATAAAGTTTGGCTGAAAGTTTTGTTTCTGTGTGCTACAGAGATAAAAAAAAAAGAAGGTTTTTCTCGCATTCTACTAGTTATAACAAATTCCTGTTTGATTCTGTTAAATTTAACTCTCAAACTTTAACAATGACCCAGATTTCAAATTGTGTAGATTTCACATAAGAATTTAAGCAAACCAAACTTGACACAGAAAAAAGCATTGATATAAATTTCTATAGCAATATGAATGAACTTCTCTCTATCTTGCTTCAAGTCAATTTTCCTTCAATGAATCTCGGGTTAAAAAAATATTCTTTATTTTCACAGATGTGCAACTCAAAATAACAGAGACAGAAAGATAGAAAGAAATCACTGTTTGCATTTCCATTGGTCAAAGAAAGTCTGGATTAAATGTATTCTGACACATAACAATTACTGAACAACATCTAAAGCCCCCACCCCCACTCCATATATAGATTTAAAGTATGCCATATTTATGGATAAAAGTGCTCAATATCAGAGATAGAGCATATGTAAATATAAAAGTGGACACTGAGGTCAACACCAAGCAGCAACAGTGTTTCAGACTTGAACACAATCTTCAGGCCATAAAGATTGCATTCAAACATGAAACAGTGTGTGTGTGAATGTATGTATGTGTGTGAATGTATATATATATATATATATATATATATATATATATATAAATACACATAAAAGATGAGGAAAAACTATTATGCCAATGTGTTTTTTTCTTTGAGGAAGTGTACAAATTTTATTTAGTAATCTGTATTTATACACAGAAGCAAAATGGACAAAAATAAATAATGCTAAGTTTTCAAATTTTGAATAGGGAATGCTCTAAAATATTCTAAAAACTTATTGTGTAAAAGAAAGTTTAACTATGAAGGATGCTAAATCATAATTCAACTTTTTCAATGAAAGGGACTTGATGATCTTGATTTTTTTTTAATGTAATTATTTATTTTTATGAATATTTTATTTTATTTGTTTATTAAATTAATAAATATAAAATTATTTTTTAAAAGTTCATTAGTTAATAGTTTTCTTCTAATTTTAAAATTTTTATGGTCATGCATAAACATGTTGATTTGAGAAAGGAAAATTTCTTTTAAGAAAAGAGATTATACATATATATATATATATATATATATATATATATATATATATACACACACACACACACACACACACACACAATTGGGTGCCAAAAGTATATTTATATTTTCTAAAGCACAATAATTTTTTTAATAAAATCATAATTTTTAGTTGCTTTTGCAATCTTTGTTAGTGTTTAATACTGAATTTACATATACAGGGTGCGATAGATAAATTGTAGCCTAAATTACACAGAAATAAAAATAACACTGACATCTCATTTTTACAGATGTATTTACAAAAATTACACAAAAATATTAAATATCTGAAATATTAAAGAGTAAATTTATTCAATAAAATCGCCATTGGCTTCAATCACAGCCGCCAGACAGTTTTGGATTCTCCTGCAACTTTACTGGATGGTCTCCTTGTTTATGTTGGTGAATGCTGCCATAATACTAGCTTTCAGTTAATCTTTGATGTTGCAAGGAGTTTTTGTTGGCCCCACACTTAATAATCAAGGGGGTTGCAGTCTGGAGAGTTAGGTGGCCAAATGTAAGGAGTGATGTAGTTGCAGAAATTGTCTGACAGCCATGATTAGGTTTTCCTGCTTGTGTAGCATGGTGCTGAGTCCCGTTGCCAGACATAAGGTCTTCCAGTAGCCACCCTCTTGACCCAGAGAAGAACTACCTCCTCAAGGTACTCGATGTAGACCTCTGTGTTGAGTTTGACACCCCGTGAGAAGATGAATGGATGCATAACGTCGCCATCACTAGTGATCACTCCAAACACCTTCATAATCACCATTAGATTCATTCAACCCTTTCCGAATCCTCCACACTCAGTCTGATGACTGACACCCGAACACTCTGAAATATTCATATTGGAGGTTCTGGCATGAATGCTAAGCAGTACAGCATGCTGTTTCCAAATTTCTGGCAGAGTGAATTGCATCATTGTGCTCTTTTTCTCACAGATGGTGCCCAATTGACCCTACTATACTGTGCAGTCAATAGAATAAAAAACAAAGAATGTGTATGCACAAAATTAAAAATATAAAATTGGCGACAATTTACCCATCGCACCGTGTGTGTGTGTGTGTGTGTGTCTATCATCTTGACTACTCATACCTCCTCCTGCTAAACTCATCTTTTTCGTTATCCTTTCAGCACAAATGAAAAGGTACCATTTTTACATCACTATATACTGGCTGGGATTGCCTTATATCATGTGATTATACAATTGTCACTTGCAGAAATTTGCAAACAAAGCATTCAACTAAAGAAAAAAAAAAAGGCAAGAATTGCAAAGAAAGTGATGATGTATTTGCTTTACATTCCAAGTGCCAAAAATTCCAGAAAGGGACTCTTTGGAAAGAAAAAATTAAGTTTTCCTTACCAAAAACAACTCATCATTCCTTTCAACGTCTTTTTTTTTTTTTTATCAGAATTTTACACAGGAAAGGATACCCAAAATGATGAGTTTATGGGGAGGAGATTGAGATAAAGTGTACACACACACACACACACACACACACATGTATATTTACACAGTTTGATGTTGATGCTTTAGGCTGTTTTACTTAATAGCATTCCATAATTTGCATCCAGAGACCCCACCAATTCCGACCAAGTAAAGAGCTCAAATAACTAGATGAATTGAAAAGCTAAATACAATCCTGTAATGGTGCTTGCATTTGTTTCCCTGTTCAATTTCCTCTCTTTTAGATGTGCAATCTAATCCATTATGATAACAACAGAGTCAGATTCTTAACTCTGTGCAAAAAGAGAAATGAGAAAACCAGTGAAGTACATGCCTCCCATCCAAAACCTTGATACCAGTTACCCTGCATTAGCCATTAGAAATGACCTCTAAGATAAATATCAACCCATTTCTTATATCTCTGTTAATCTTGGGGATTTAATGCTAATCCCCTGTTTATTATTGTCTGTATGGTATATCGAAATCCAACCCTGCCACCCTGTTTGATGCCATCCATATGAAACAGGAGGCATAGATATTTGATTCACTGCTAATTAGCCAATATGCCCTACTCTCCATCTGCAGAAAAAGGGGTGTTCTTGGTTTCAAAATCTTAAAGATATTTTACCTTTTATTCTAAAAGATTATTTTTCTTGTATTACAATAAAGGGCTCTGCAGATTATTTAACACTGACTGCATTCAACTTTTGATTTTTCTTTCTCTGTCATCTTTGATATGGAATGATGCTTCTTAATATTCAATTAGACCTGCCATACCATGTACACTGGAACAAATTACCCAAGTACCTTTGATATACAGTTCGTAAGAAGGAATTTCCTTATGGATAGCTTCTTCCTAAGAAGCAGTACTTTGTGGAACAGACTCTCAAGAGGATACTTCTAAGATCCCTACAGCCTAAACAACTTCATTAAGTCTAGGCTTAACCTATCTCTTTCCTACATATTCTCTTAATCTGCACTCCTTACCTCTTCCTCTTACGTACAACAATCTCAATCAGTAACACTATCTTGTGTGGCTTATGGGCCTCGTACTGTATGAACAATTAGTTAAAAAAAATAATTCAGTGTTACCAAAACTATATCCATCAAGAAATAGATTCTCCAGTTATGGATTTGATGATACAATGTTGTACAAGGATGTACCAGGTTTTCTATCAACCATTTTTTCAAATATAATTTTTTAAATAATGCTGTTTTTTTTAAACTTCTAATCTGAATTCTGCTTCCTACTTGAAATAAATACAGATATTAAAAAGTTCAATCCCAATGCTTGTGTTTTGCTGATAGCAGCAGTAAAGTCTACTGAAAACATTTAACCTGTGATCTTCAGAATTGCTTTTGTTGTGGCCATGTTCATATTGATATTATTGAGTCTTGGCTTTTCTTTCTTTTTTTCTTTTATTAATAATGCTTCAATTATTTTTAGCATTTTTTTACATGCGGATGAGGCTATTATATTTGTATTATCAACAATTATTATATGTTGCAAATAGAGTTTTAAAATAATTGAAGCATTATTTATAAAAAAGAAAAAGCCAACACTCCCAAATAATATCAACTATGAAAACAATCACAATGTGCTGCCTGTAAAAAAGAAAACATTCCTCTATATATATATATATATATATATATATATATAGATATATATATATACACACACACAAAAAAAATTCATACATTCAATTAAAAGTAAAAATAAAATCATCTTTAATACTGTCGAAGAGTATAGCCAAAAGCACTCAGACATACAAAACATTTGGACAATTTCAGTATAATTTACATCCAAAAAAAGAAAATTATAAGAACACACGAAAAATGAAATAAAAAAAACTTAACCGTTGTTAGTTGTTTTTAATGAAACTTGTATAAAAGAGGGATTACTGCCCAAATATATATATATATATATATTATAATTTTTTTCATATAGACAAAAACAATTTACTCACGACAAAGATGCAACTTGGTTTCGGTGTATTTATTTGCACGTCGACTGGTGAGGACTAAAATGGTTATGAACCATTTTGAACATAACCATTTTGGTTCTCACCAGTCGATGTGCAAATAAATGCACCGAAACGAAGTTGCATTTTTGTCGTGAGTAAATTGTTTTTGTCTATATGAAAAAATTATAATAAATAATTATTGCTCTATTATTGGTATTGAGCCCGCTTTTGAATAATTGCTGTCAATGTAAGGATTTATATATTATTCTTGTTCTCATTACATTTGGATATGTGTGTGTGTGTGTGTGTGTGTGTGTGTGTTCAAACAGGAAGTTCTCTCTCAACTATGCCTCATGAAATATGATGGGCCAGAATTTTTATTTATTTATTTCACACAAAATACACACACAATCAAGTGTTGTAAAGAAAGGCAAGAAGTTATAACACTGATTTCACTTAGCATTAGATATAAATCATCTCTGAGGGTGTGTATATGATGTAAAATGCTATGATAGGGGTAGGGAAGAAGGTAAATAAAATCAATTGCCATCGTGCATCCAATATCTGAGTCATTTTTGATAATTAATATAAATAAAATAATATTGGTTACTCTCACTACTACTGTGCCATCATCTCCTACCACCTCTTAATTGAAATCATCACAGTGTAGTAAACGTGCACATGAGACAGTTGTACATAAACAGGAGTGAGAGACACAAGTCATTCAGAGACATATCACTAAACTGATAGACTAGAATTACAGTTCAGGTAATTAAAGGTTATTTGCTATATAGTGTGAATGACTAAAACGTAAATATTATAACAATTGGCCAGCTATGATTACAACAATAGAGGCAAGGAAAACACGAGTTATAACAGATATTTGATAATACCAACTACAAGTCATTTTTTTTTTCTTCTTTTAATGAGCAAAAAAGAACAACCATTCAATAAGTTCTGATGACACCCACACCTCAATATATTAAACTCTGCTAAGTTCTTGAGCAGATCGGAATGGCCAGTGGTACACTGTTGTGCCAATCTCCCAAGATGGTCGAATAACATTCAAAAGTCAAGCTTCCGAGGCTCAAACACCAATCATTGTAAACTATAATTTCTCAGACCCAAGAGCAAGCCTATATATAAACACACACAGATTTTTATATATATATATATATATATATATATTTGTCATCCACAGACAGACTGTTTCGCTGTTTCACAGCTCATCAGTGTGGCTAGACGTCCGGTTGCCTCTAGCTAGGAGTGAAACCCGACTGAATTGGCGTCAGTCGGAACTTCTACCACTAAGCCATCGGCTCACGGCAGGGATGAAGGTGAATTTTAGCGTGTTTATTTTTAGATTTAGATAAACACACAGTGACTGACAGTGACTCAATTCTGCCGAATATATATATATATATATATATATATATATATATATATATATATATAATTTATTTGAAAATTATAACAATTATGTTATAAAATCACTACAAAAATAGCCATTTTCTTTCAACACTTCTAGTGTCTTATCAAGTTGATGGTGTTGAACTTGGAGATAATAAATATATATATATATATATTATTTAAAGAATTAATGAATACATTTTTAGTCTGACATTTTTATTAATTTAAGTGTTCACAATAATAACATTTTTATTACTTCAAGTGTTCATAATAACAACATTTTTATTACTTCAAGTGTTCAGAATAATAACATTTGGACTCATAAAAATGTTTGTATATAAATTTAGATATGAATAAAATATATCTGTGAAGGCAATATAAATAAGAGGAAATTACATTAAATTACAGAAAAAAAAATTCAATAACATTCACTCACATTTGTTTATTAGGCAATAGATTACATCACTTATCATCCTCTATAATTTACCTGTTCTTAACATCTCAAACTTTAAAAATATTCAAGAGCATTCTCAAATTCAAAATATTGATATTTTTTCTTCGTGTTACTCCTGAGTATGAATACAGGTTATGATATAAAAATCTCCACATTTACCTTAATGAAGTTCAAAGAATGAAACACATTGGTTTAGAAAAGTTTTCTTTTTGACTTTTATTTTATATATAAGGTATATTTAGACAGCAAATATTTATCCAAACAATTTTCGAATAAGGCGTTGTATACTGGGATTGAAATTGTGAAAAACTTGTTCAAAATACATGTTTGTTTTGTTCAACTACTTTCAACGGTCTTGGCCATTTTTAATGTCCTGAATATCATTACAATATCCTTTAATCTTCCATAAACATGACAGCTATAAAGAAATACAAAACTACATTTCTACTGCAACAAATAAGGAACACATCAAACACAAAGCAATAATTAAAAAAAGTTGAATAATCTATGTAAAGGGAAAATATATCTTCCCAATTCCTCCGACAGCTTTATAAATCTCGCCGACCATCAACTCACAAAAAAACAAATGGAATTCCTCAACCTTAGATCAAACTACCAACTCTTCTCTACCTTCAATAATAATATTAAAAGAAAAAAAGAAACAAAGATTGAAATTCTATATAAAAAAAAAACCTAAAACTAATTGATGACAAAGTCATCAAAACTCACCCTGGACTACAAACTTTACTCAAAGCTGAAGTCATAAAAAGACCAAAACATTGAGGCAAGTTTACAAGGAACTTAAAAACAACAAAAACATTGTAATAAGAACAACAAAGATGGGGACAATAGTCCACACGTAAATAATACAGTGTAACCCGGATATAAGAGACCCGGATATAAGAGAGATTTTCTCTGGTCCCAAATTAGAGCCTGTGTTAATGTATATATAATAGACCAAACCCGGATATAAGAGAAACCCGGGTATAAGAGAGATTTTATCTGGTCCCAAATTAGAGCCTGTGTTAATGTATATATAATAGACCAAACCCAGATATAAGAGACTTCTTCTCCGGTTCGACAACTCTCTTATATCCGGGTTACACTGTAATAAAAACAATTCAGAATAACAACTCCACCACTTTTGTTATCTTAAACAAGACTTGACTCCATTCTTAACAAAAGCCAAATGAAAAAAACAAACAAAAACACCAGCCTCCTCAGAAGATAGATTAATAAACTGATTATGGCTAACAACACAGAAGTTTGATCCAAACTCCACAAAATTGTGAGTGAGTATTATCCTGGCTACCTATACAGGAATGCAAAAACACACAAATCTAATGTCCTGCTACATCACAATTTCACAAATCCCCACGCATCAATTAACAAAAACCCTAAAACAACTAATAGCGTCATACTTACCAGTAAGTATAGAATTAACTCCATGGGTGAATTCCTCAACATATTACAATCTAATAAACCAAATAACCACATCCTAGCCTCATTAAACATTTAAAATTTATTCACTAATGGCCCAGTTAAAGAAACTATAGACAGTTTTACAGAATGTATACAATCATCCCTTAATGCTACCCCCTAAAATTAAACCAACTATTCTATTTCTATCTTATACAGTACAAGTACTTTCTTATGACTGCTATGAAAAGATCTACAAAAAAAAACTTACGGTGTAGCAGTGAGTTTACCACTTGGAACTACTCTATCTAATGACACATGTAGAAAACAAAGTTTTTAATAAATCTACTAAGCACTCCCCTCCATATACACCAGTTATATCACTGTCATCTTCATATCAGCATAAAGCCAAGATTAAATTTTTTAAAAAACATTAAAGAAATCTTCAAAAACAACTGTCCTACACTTACAAACTCAATAATAAAATTCCTTTCCTTCACATTTTAGCGGATACTAGCAACCATAACTTTATCACTTGGCTTTATAAAAAAATCTACAAGCAGAAACTTGTCTCCCCAACTACACAAGTGAATGTCCTCATAGATACAAAATAGCCATTAGAAAAAAAACTAATTTACTAAACCAAAATAATCTCTTCTTCAGACACATTATTCTATAAACTAAGCAACATTTAAAAAAACAAAAAAACAACACTTATCAACAATAAGTTCAATAACCATGTCATTCATGAACAAATGAAATTGTCCTGAATGAAAATTAGAAAAATAACACAGGCCAGCACCCTGATATAAACTAAAAAATACACAACAATAACTTATTCTATTGTAATCAGATGCACTTGAACTATAAGAAAAATAATTCACCAGCACATATCACTTAAGATTTATCATTGACTATAAAGAGTCCAAAAACATCTAATCTAATTATTATCAATAAAACGAGACTTCAAAAATCACCCCCCCACCTATGTAAAAGTAATGTTGTTTATGAATTCTCATGCCATCTGTGAGATTGCATCTTCAACATCAACAATCAAAAAACAGCATTAAAATTCTTACATCAGTCATACATGGCCATATTCTCTTGTAGGTTGACTTGTCTCCTGCTGAAACTCAGTGCAGTTTGTGCATATATCGACTAGCATGTCACAAACAACCAAAATACAAATATTAGTGAATAACATCAAATCACTCAGCAGCCAGGAATACAAGCAAAGACTCAAAATGCTAGAAGCTATTATTATATAAGGTAAACAGTCCAGATTAAATAATTAGATATTATCTTTCATCACAGGAGACATTCTTTAAGTGTGTATGAAATGTTTAATATGCTTATTAAAAAAACAAAAAGAAGAATCCCTACTCTCGCTTTCCATAACGGTTAAAGATGATGTCATTGTGGACTATTTTAAACTTTCAACTTTCTAAAGAATACCAGGATGGAGCCAACAGAATCTTGCCTATCAGACAGATACTACATGGTTCTTGAAAATGACAGAAGGTTGAAAGTACTTGAACAAAGTAAAAGAACAAACATTAATTTCAGAAAGTTTATCCTTAATTTTGATCCCAATATACAACACCTTAATCAAAAATTGGAAAAATACAGTAAAAAATTAAACAAAAAGACTTTGTTGGAGATATATATATATATATATATATATATATATATATATATATATATATATTGTCATCCACAGACAGACTGTTTCGCTGTATTACAGCGAATCAGTGTGGCTAGACGTTCGGTTGCCTCTGGCTAGAATTGAAAACCGGCTGAATTCGCGTATATATATATATATATATATATATATATATATATATATATATATATATATATAGAGAGAGAGAGAGAGAGAGATAGGAAAAATGTATGACAAATTGGAAAAAGTATTCTTGTGATGTGTTAAATGCTTCACAAGAAAATTTGTCATAATTTTTTCCCTAATACTATTCTTGATGTATTCAGAAATTATAACATAATCATGTTATAACATCATTACAAAAATAGCCATTTTGTTTCAACACTTCTGGTGTCTTATCAAGTGATGGTGTTGAATGTAGAATAAAGACTCTTTATTCTACATTCAACACCAAATGTTTTTCTTTTCAGTCAGGCCGAGATCTTTTCATCAACCTCTTTTGTGTGTGTGCGTGTATATGGATGCACATTTGTTGCAAATGAGTGGAAAATTATTATGTTTCTTTTTTATTATAGTACAACTGAAAATTTAAAAAAAAAAGCACAATTTTTCTTTATTGTAGATTTTAAAGAGCAAATTAAGATGTTTTCAACAAAATGTGTACCTGTTATCTTGATTTTAATTTCTATTTAGTCATGAAATGTAGTGTTTCAGGAAAAATTTATTAAGCTGGAAATATCTTTAAAAAAAAAAAACTCTACTGGTGGCAGGTATAATACATTTGAATTAAAAGGCTTGCAGGTGTGTATTAAAAACTCCTGCATAAATCTTTCACAGAGTGGGACATTTTGTAAAGTGTCTCACAATTTTTAGCATACTATGAAAAGCATGGATAACAACACTAAAAAAGGTCTAGAAAATTCTATCCATAATATATTTTTGTAACATTCATATTGATGCATAAAATATTTTTCTCTCGATTGTTTGGAACTGAAGCTTAAAAAGCAAAGTGAATTTGAGATTCAACAATTATTGTATAAATAATTGTTTCTTCCATCTTGCCTTCATTTAGAAAAATGAAAATTTAATGATGTCAATATAAATTTATATCCAGCAAATGTATCTAAGGAGGGGGGTGGGGTGGATTTTCGTGTCAATACCGATTTAGTAAGATCTTGCATTGTCATTATTATGTCAAGGTGTTTATTATCAGGTGATACATGAAATTTGAAAAATGTTTCAACTTGAACATTAACAACTTGAAATCAAATTTTAAATTATATACATTCAAAATAAAAATAACTAGTTTTAGAAGCACAGTCTATTATATACAATAAATATGGAAGAGAGTTTGTTTTCTGAATTTACAATCTGTCTACACAGATATTGAAAGTATTAGGGTATGTGTAATAAATTTCTTTTTTCAGTTTTAATAGCCTCTCTCTCTCTCTCATGTATGTGTGCGTGTGTGTGTGTATATATATATATATATATATATATATATATATATATATATATATATATATATTAAATAATAGTTGTGGTGCTATATACCTCCTACTTACTTGGAGTTTGATACTGTTATAGCAATTTTCAGGAGGTTTTTTTAATTTTATTTTTTTAAGTGACTTCAACCCCAAGCGAGGCAATAAAGATACTAAGATGCAGGGGTTACCGAGTGTGAAATTATATGAATAAAAGAAAAATTATTATTAAGGAGAGAGGACAATAAAAGAACTGGAATTAAGAATACAGAAGATAATGATTGATATTGCATTTAAATTTTTCAATATCGAAGTTGACTGGAAAGCAAGTAGCCAGAAGTGTTAGAAAAGAAACTGCTAGCATAGAACTTATGGTTACATCTAGCAGCCATTTCAACTGTAAAATGATGAAACCTAACTGCCAATCTTGTAGTATGCTTAAATTCATAAAGTTGAGAGGCACCATTGCTCATCTGAACAATTAACATAAAAATATTCGTATTTTCATGGTAATTTTCACCTGAAGTGTGTGTGTATCCGATGCGATGAGAACGAAAGTAATATATAAATTCCAACGCTTGCAGGATTAATTCAAAATGTGTGTGTATTTACTGAAAATAAAGTCTGCTATTGCTCACAAAGGCAAACAGCTCAATGTTGAAAGACAGAGCTTAGTTTATATATAATTTCATTTCACTTTTAGTTTTTCATAAAGCTTTTCATATTTTTTTTTTTTACTTTCAGCTTTTTTTTCTAATCTTTTTCCAATTGTGTAAGTTTAGAATAAAGTAGCTTTGGACAAGACTTGAACTCACAAGTTCAAAATAAGAATGGTGTTCACATACAAAAGGGATACAGTCAAGTGATTGTAGTGTTATGATGTCAAGAGAAAAAAATATTTTGGAAGAGACCAAATAGTGCTCCATTTTTACTTGTCAGGAAGAAATCCCAGCATGCATCTGTAGGATCTGTCTAAAATTTGAGGAGGAGCAATTTTTTAGTAGTCATTCCTCTCGCTTGAAACCAATAGTGAGCCATGTTGTTATTTATATAACTATATATAAAAATCCTTTGTGTGTTAAATTTGGCAGACAAGGTAGGTTATTCTAACATTCTCTTTCTTCTCAGACTATCTTAGTAGGAAAAATTAAACTTCTCAATTTGTGCTTTAAAATTATTTTGGGACATTTATTAGTTAATTGCCAAATCTATGAAAAAAGACAGAATCTGGAATCTAAAAAAAAAAAATACCTCATTCTTATTAAATTTTCATGAGTGACATCAAAAGGATGAAAGAGTTTGCTAAAATCTTAATTTACTTAGTGTTAGACACTATTTACTTCTTTAATCAAAAGCTCATAAAAATACCAGTGATTGACAGTGAGCGTAATATTACGCTTTTCTATTTATATATGTTTTTCAACCAATAAAATCCCATGAGAAGGTATGTTTGATAAACAATCATTACAAGGGCAAATATCCCCCCCCCCCAAATACTTGCAAACATAGTTGTAGACCTAATATGTACTGTTTAGAAAATAACAATAACTCCCTTCACTACTCCCACAAATTCGAGAAAAAGATTTATGTGATTGAGTGTGAAATTATTTTCTAACCAATGAAAATGTTGTATTCAAAAAGTTCACACCCCTTTTGAATTTCCTTACAGATGATATAAAAATAGAAGCATAATACTTCTCAGGGCTCAAAACAATTTTAGAGTTCAGTTTGAAATACATGTGCATGTATACACACACACACACACAATGGATGAGAGATAGCCAGCAGCAGCAGCCGACTAAGGCCCTGTCCATGCACACAGTAGAAGGGATTAACCAGCAATTGCCGACTGAGCATTTATCTACGAACTCACAAACACATGAAGCTGATTGTCATAAAGTAAGTGTCCATACATTTCACACCTCACTATGAACACTTAATTACTTTATAAAACAAAAGTCACTGCAAGGAAAAATTAACCTTTTATTGCTACTGTAAATTTTTGAAAAGAATATATAAGTTCTGTTTCAACTAATGTTCTGCTTCTACCTCTCTTTCAGAAAATAATCTTTTTCATGTTTCATTTAAAATATGTGTTTATATCAGTATCACTATGTTAAAAATAATATCCTTATTTCATTTATGGGCACCAATGAGTTTGTTTGCAGTGATACTTTTAGTGTGAAAACAATGTTAAGACTTCAGTTGAAGCTTTAAATCAACTCATACAAATTATTGCTATTTGGTTGGCTATTTTAAAATTGGCATCTTTATGTCAGATCTCATAACTGACCTCTAGCACTCAATGTGTTAAGCAAAGAAAATTAATAAGGTAAGCAAGTTGCAACTTAATAAACATTAATTGCAGATTGCTCAAAAAATATTGGTCTGTTAAGAATTCCAGTACCAAAAATGGTTTGGAATTAATATAAATATGGAGGGGTTATAACATTCCTGAAATACACCACCATATAAAAAGAAAACCAATTAAAAAAAAAGAAAAAGTTTTGTCTTGTTTGGTTTAGTTCTTTTATAGAAAACAACAAAAGGGTTTCATTTATGAGGGGAGGGGTGCTGAAAAGTTCTTAGCCCAATCCACTTCTCCAAACTTGACCATATATCAGAATATTTTAGAAGGGTTTCTTAGTTGGGTCAAGAATTACAAGCAACCTCTTATACTTGTTATCGGCAAAGTGGAAAACCATGCATTCTATATTATTCTGAAGACTTCAAGAAAATATATAAAATACAATCATATGCACAAATCTCTGAGCCATTCTGTAAATTAACAAGTTTATTTTAGGCAATGTGTGCAATCACAAAACTGCAGCAAAGACGATACCAGTTTTTTATCTGTTTTCTATTATATTTTTATTACTTTTACAGATTTTAAATAATTAATAAAGTATCCTCCTGTTGTCTCTTATAATTTGCCCTGACCCTGACCCCACAAATTGCTAAACATTCTAAAGGTCAGAAGAAAATCAACAGATTTTATACTTCTACTTCAGTATTCCACATGAGGGTGTGCTGAAAAATCTTCAGTCCAACCCACTTCCTAAAAGCAGTATTCTGATGTTTGGTCAATGAATTACTGATTTTGAGAAATAGGTTGAAGCAAGAATTTTTCTGCACCCTTTCATACAATACCTTAGTTTCACACAATGCAAGTCACATATCTATGTGGTTCTTGGAATTGATTGGTTATAATGAGAGAGAATTCATTTTTATTATTTGTTTCTGTTCTCAGTTTTGATTAATCTATTCTCGTTTGTTTATTTTTCTTTTCCCCAACGAGAGAGAGAGAGAGAGAGAGATTAAGAAAAATGTTATCAAGTCTAAGTTTAAGGTCATAGCCTTTTTTTTTTCTCTTATTAATTCCTTTCTATCTTTTTTGTTTTAATACTTGTTTTAGACAGAGTGAGGCAACCACAAAGTACACATTTTAGATTAGTCAGAATTGTATGTCCCAACTGTAACTATAGCAACAAACTAATGGACATTTTGTTACTTAGCTGAGTGATATCATTTTCCAGTCAAGCATTTAGCATACACATCTTAATCTATATGTTAATATGGAAGCAATGATGGAAATGTATACTTCTTAATTATTGAATTAATTATTTGTAAGGAATAAAAAATATTTGAATTGAATTTCATTTTATGTGCAAAAATTAGAAAGAAAAAGGAGAATGTGGGGAAAATTTGAGAGGGGGCGCATATGGGAGGGAGGAGAAATAGAGAGGGTGCAAAAAGGGAAAGAGAGGACACAAAAGGAAGGGTTGGGAAAATAGGGGGTTCAAAAGGGTCTCGCTCCCTTTTGTTGAGGAAGTCTTGAAAACCCACCAGCCAAAACAACAAAAGCTACATGTTTGAATAATTCACTGAAGAAAAAAGTAAATATCTTAAATTCATATAAAAATTTAACTAATAAATTTTACGCTTAATTAAATTTCTAAGCTTTCAGTTAATCTTTTGAATGTTTTCAAAGTCAACATTCTGCCCTTTTCCTCCCAAGCCTAAACATTCTCCCTGAGCTTAAGCCAGGATATTTCATGTATCTCTGTGTATCAGATAAAGCCTAGAATATGATGCCCAGTAAATCCCCTCTATTTCCTCACTTCACAGAGACACCATCATCTTTTATGTGCTTCAATATTGTAAGGTGCTGAAAAATAATTGCGGGTATTGATGAGTAACACTACATATAGAGATTAGTGCAGATGTGTAGCACTTATGCATGTGAGGAATGTCTAAGTTTACCAGATAAAACGCTAACGTTGTGTGACTCATTAATTCTTTTGTACAAACATTTCTCTCTTTGTAGTTTTTTGTATAAAAAGACAGATAAAGATCAACACTTTGGAGGGAAGCGTTCATGAAAACAACAAAGATCGTAAGACTCATCAGAATTAATGAGCTTCAATGAAAACTTGGTAGCTGAATATTTTTGCCACAAAACAGAAAGATTTCGACAATGTCTTTTTACGGGTATGAATGTTAAACAGTTTGTCATGTGTAGTGTTCCTCTGTCTCTCTTGCCTTCAATTCGTCCTGTGAGTATCAGATTTTCAAAGTCTTCTTTCCTCATTATGTGCCCTAGAAACCTCCACTGTCACTTCCTGATGTTAGGTATTAGTTTCCTTTCCGTTTCCATTTTCTCCAAAACTTCACAATTTTTCACACTTTTGGTCCATGGTATCCTCAGCATCCTTCTGTAGAACCACATCTATGCTGCATCAAGTCTCTTCTTCGTTTTTGAGGACATTGTCCAGCACTCACTGGTATACAGGAGGACAGATATCTCATAGCAGTTTAGTACTCTTTCCCTTGCTTCTAGTGAAATTTTCCTATTTCTCAGTACTTTGGTTAGCTTTTGGAATGTTTTTTGGCTACCCCAATAAACCTTTCGATATCAGTGTTGATCTTTTTGTCCTCTGTTAAAACACTTCCCAGATATTAAAATTTCTGTACTTATTTGATTTTGCTACCTCCAATTTTCAATTGGTACTTTGTCCTCATCCGTTTGATAACAACCATGCTTTGTGTCTTCTTGCGGTTGATGTTTAATCCTTTCTTCTATCGTTCCTTCACTACTTCTGTAGGAGTTTTTGTAGCTTTCTTCCTGTGCCTGCTATCAACACTGTGTCATTTGCATACCTTATGCTGTTAAGATTGTGGCTGCCAATAATGAATCCTGGTAGGACTCCTAGTTCTCTCAGAATTGCCTTGCTGTATAAGTTGAATAAGTCCAGTGAGAAGAAGATACATCCTTGTCTTACACGGCTTCATATTTTTGCATATTTGCTGAACTCATTTTCTATCCGCATGCAGGCAGTTTGCTGCTAAGATAGGTTCTTGATTATTCTCATATCTTCCCGAAATATGTCAAAGGTTGCTGAGCAGTTCCAACAGATCTTTGTGGCATAATTTATCAAACGCCATTGCATAATCTATAAAACACAGGTAGACATCCTTTTGCATTTGTATTGCTAATTTTTGCTAGCATTAAAAAAGAAGAAAAAAAGCACAATACTGTTTAAATATTCTAATTTGGAGAATAAAGCAATTTTCAGTTCAATCAGATCACTCTGGGTAAATCTTAATTAACCATCGACACAATAAGAAAAGAATAAACAAAAGCTCAAAGAACATAACCCCCAGGTCTATTAACTTCTAATTAGAATCCCTGAACCTGTCTGCAAACTCCTCTATCAATCTTAGGGGCATACCAATGACAATACTTTGATAATGATTTATAAGAAAGCTTAGTGATAATTAGGATTTGCTAATAATTATAATATAAATTCTATAAAGAGCAAATATTAGCATTGAGCAGAGGTCACTAAAGATAGCATTTTCATAAATAAATCAAAACCAGAAACACTGAATTTTAAAAAAAACAAAACAAAACACTACTAACTTATAATTTTGCTTGTCCCTCTCTTAGTTCCTTTGTTAAAACGTGTATGCTATGCCCTGCCAATACCTTCATAAGTAATGGACTATTCCAATTTGATTGCATGTAAAGACAGAAAAGACATATCAGAGATGCTACTTGGTTACAGGGAGAAAAGGATTGAAAGAAGGAAAGAAAGACTGAAGGAAAACATTATATATTTTACAGCAAAAACCAACATTACTTCACATGGGTATAGTCTATTTCAAGCTGGTCCAACACCAGCTGTCTTCAGCCCTTAAAAAAGCCCTTAAGTGTTTGTCTGGAATTGGGGTTTTGAATTTATTTTCAATATCAGTCCTCCTCTGAGAGACGTCTTGTTTTTTATAAGGGACTTGTGTTGGTGACTGGGGGAGGGTGTAAGGTATCTTATTGGGGGGGGGGGAATGGTCAGGGGCTGGAGTTTATTTATGACTAGAGCCTTTTGTTATCTGTAAATAAATTTTGGTTCCTACGACGGGGTTCTATCCTATGCAAGCAACAAGTGTGTTTTACTGAGATTTACAGTAAAAAGTATTTAGACCAGAAGGCTTTAATGTTATTAATAAGTGATGGGAGATTTAAACATAAAACCAATTAAAATTAAGGTAAATTAGTTGAATGAGATTCATAAATTGTGAGTAATACTGTGACACCAAATGAAATAAATCATTATTTACATTAGTCGGACTATTGTCCTCATCTCTGTCGCCATAATTATTACAACGTTTCGGCCATTGTATGCTCCGGCCTTCTTCAGGTGGTTGGAATGTCAAACTGAACCCTTTATTTCACTCACTGGGGTAGACTGTTCTTCTAGTTCCACATACCATGTTTAATGGGTGTCGGTTATCAGTTATCTCCTGTTAATTTCCCTCTCCAAGTACTCCACTGCCTTAACCGGGTATTGAACTCACACTCTTTGGGTCCTGTCACTGGATCTAACTAACGCCTTTATCCACTGTGCTCTGTGTCCTTAAATAGTCTGAATAATGCAAATAATGTACATAATACAGCATCTCAGGAATAAAACATGCTGTTCAACACACACACACACACACATTATATATATATATATATATATATATATATATATATACACACACACACACACAACTACATGGACCAGCTTGAAATAGACTATACCCATGTGTGGTAATTTTGGTTTTTGCTGTAAAAAATATATATATCTTCTGTTATAATAAAGACATTTAACTCTCTGTGGATCAGTTTTAATATTTGATATTACTAGGATCCACCTGGATTATATACCAACAGATCTATTACCTGTAAGGATTTTTGATCCTTTTTAGAAAGTTTGAAATTTTGGTTAAAATTTTTGTTTTTCTTGCATCAGCAGCAGGACCATAAATTAGTATACAAAATTTTAGCATCTTTTTGATGGTGAAAAACACATTGATTGGGAAATTCTTGCAAAAATCAAATAATTGTCAGATTTTAATGAAACTTTCATAACTTATGTACACATGAATAGAATTATTTTAGAAATGTTTCCTTTTTAAAAAATCTTGGTAAAAACTTTTTTTTACATCTGTTAATCGCCCCCCCCCCCCGCACACAGACTTATTTAATTTTGTAAATTTAAAAAAAATTTTTTTTTTTTTTTTTTTTTTTACTTTTAATCAGAATAATTTATAATGCTTTAAATCTTTTAAAATTTTGTATTAATTTGTATAGGTTAGGTGATATTGTTATTAAGTAAAAATTATATTTTATAACAATAAATGGAAAAGCATAGTACAAATCAACTACCCCAATTATTCTTAAATGTTTGTGTATAAAAACATGTCAATTTTTGTAAATATGGATACCCATACATGACATTATCAGAAAATAAGATTGGTAGCTATAGTAAATTTAAAGTCAAATTACCTAAAATTCAATGAAACATTAGATTACTTAAAATATTTTCTTAAATTTTTAAGATTACTGGAGAGTTAAAAAAAGATATAAAAACGGCACAGATGTTACATTCCTCAAGTAATTTTTACAGATATATCCCCCATAGTAAAAAATGAGTTAAATTTCTGGCTGCCAGTCTGTCAATAGAGCTGTTAGCACCTAATAAAAATACCTACGTTTGTGTTAAAAAAATCCTTTTCTGTGACATTTTAAAACAAAAGTAATATTTGTTTTAAATCAGATTAATTAAACTTTAAATCGGCTAATATTCTTACTCTGTTCATATCTATCTTACTCTGAGATATATATATATATATATATATATATATATATATATATATATATATATATATGACTTGGTTGGTTGTATTAAATTTAGTATCTCTATCTATAAAAGGCAGGATGTGTGTGTGTGTGTGTGTGTGTGTGTGTGTAATGAATGCACGGACCCAATTTTCGACGGATTTGCACCAAAATTTACATACACATGCTTCAAGTTAGCGGGAAGGCCAAGACCGACTTTGCATTTCCCAACTCCCATTGATAGTGGAAATAGTCGATTTTTTTTTCATGCTTCTATGGCAGTTTTCATGTAGTTTGCGGCCATTTTCTACTGGCCAGAGTGAGAGCCTATAGCTGGCTGCCACGAATAGGCAGGAAGATTCTATTGGCCAGCGTGAGAGCCAACAGCTGACTGACACGAATGTTAACTAGCATGCTAGCATGCAAAAAAAAATCGATAGCTGCATTTGTCACAAGTGGGAAAAATTTAAATCTGCATGGCACTTTACTCCAATTGGCTCATTCGCTTGCTTAAACTCAACGTCGATTCTGATTCTGCAGAACTGGGTTGGGTGTGAAAAAGTATTTGTTGTTAACATTCTTTTTCATTCGGTTTTTCCAGTTACAAGTCCTTTTTTTTAAAGCCGATCGTTTTGTGTTCATTTTGTTTAGTTCTTTTTTCATAACAGATTTAATGTTTAGTATAGAGCTTAGAAAAAATTTGCAGTGTGAGATAGGCAAGAAGTAAGGCATGTAGCAACATCAGCACGGCAAAGGGCACTCCTTTAACGGCAAGGAAGGGCAAAAATATTTTAAGTGATAGCGATTGCTGTATGAGTTGTACGATTTTTGAATCAAGCACGGGCAATGCCAGGCCATGCTGCTAGTAATATATAAATAATTTCACTTTTTTTATTTGGATAAGTGTTTATGAGTCTCTTTAGAATTTTTCCCTCCTGCTTATAGTTAGAATGCATTTGATTACAGTATAGTAGTTTGATAGGTTTACAGTTATTTTTGGACATATTATGTTTATTTTTTCCCCCAATTGTCTAATTTGTTCAATGATGTAATTAAGAAAGTCATTATTAATGACGGTTTGTTTAATATTTTTTTATTTCAGTATAGAAAATCTTGTTGAATAGTTTGCTTTTGCATGGTTTATTAAATTTCATATAATAGCTATTTTGTAATAGATCATTCACTTTTATAGTTCAGAGTGCACGTGTTTATGCTAGTTGTTTTTTTTATTTGGGCAGGTAGTCAGTGTATTATTATTATTAGTGTCTATCAATACATCACAAAACAGGATTTTATTGTTGTTGTTAACTTCGTATGTGAAATTTAGTATAGAGTTTTTTTGGAAGGTTTTGTAGTTTATGTATTTCGTCTATGTTCTTGACTAATATATATATATATATATATATATATATATATATATATATATATATAAACAGACCACTTTAAGTTTCCATATAATAAATTATTTCACCACAGCCCTTTTAAAGGACCGCGGATCATCAGACTTTACTTCCAAAGGTTGAAACGAAAAATGAAAAGAAATTTCTTTTCATTTTTCGTTTCAATCTTTGGAAGTAAAGTCTGATGTTCCGCGGTCCTTATAAAGAGCAGTGGTGATATAATTTATTATATGGAACCTTAAAGTGGTCTGTTTTTATTTAAATTATTAGCTCTGATTTACATTGAGCTCTCTGGATTTTATCCTCCTTGGGTCTACCCATATGGATTACCTAGTTTTTCGTAAACTATATATATATATATATATATATATATATATATATATATATATATATATATATATACACCCACATGCATCTAAAACCCCCAGGCCCATAGGAAATATATTTTGTTTTAAAGTCTAAAATAGATGTCAGTTATATTGATAATTTTACCATATTGTCAACAGAAAAAAAAACTTGTAAAATTCACACTTGATCTTTATGAAAACCAAAGAAAAGTTTTCTTGCACATCAAAGCTGATGTCAAAAATGAAACTATGTTCATGAGGTGAAATTTAAATGCCTTGATAATGAAACTACTAAGTCAATAGATGCTGTGGCGTTTAATTCTTGTACAAGTCTTTCCCGTTCATTACATGATATGTACCAAATATATAACTGCATTTATTCAGAGGAAATTTATAAACATTCCATAAAACCAAGCAGTCACAACCTAAGAACAGACATTTTCTTTTGGTCTACAATCTTAACCAAAATCCAGGAGCACTTAAAAACATGCTTAACTATTTCAGAATCACAGGAAAGCAAGTCTTTTAAATAGATAAATAGATAGATAGATATGAATAGCCATAGATAGATAGATATGAACAGAGTAAGATAGATAGATAGATAGATATGAACAGAGTAAGATAGATAGATAGATATGAACAGAGTAAGATAGATAGATAGATATGAACAGAGTAAGATAGATAGATAGATAGATATGAACAGAGTAAGATAGATAGATAGATAGATATGAACAGAGTAAGATAGATAGATAGATAGATAGATATGAACAGAGTAAGATAGATAGATAGATAGATAGATAGATATGAACAGAGTAAGATAGATAGATAGATAGATATGAACAGAGTAAGATAGATAGATAGATAGATATGAACAGAGTAAGATAGATAGATAGATAGATATGAACAGAGTAAGATAGATAGATAGATATGAACAGAGATAGATAGATATGAACAGAGTAAGATAGATAGATAGATATGAACAGAGTAAGATAGATAGATAGATATGAACAGAGTAAGATAGATAGATAGATATGAACAGAGTAAGATAGATAGATAGATATGAACAGAGTAAGATAGATAGATAGATATGAACAGAGTAAGATAGATAGATAGATATGAACAGAGTAAGATAGATAGATAGATATGAACAGAGTAAGATAGATAGATAGATATGAACAGAGTAAGATAGATAGATAGATATGAACAGAGTAAGATAGATAGATAGATATGAACAGAGTAAGATAGATAGATAGATATGAACAGAGTAAGATAGATAGATAGATATGAACAGAGTAAGATAGATAGATAGATAGATATGAACAGAGTAAGATAGATAGATAGATAGATATGAACAGAGTAAGATAGATAGATAGATATGAACAGAGTAAGATAGATAGATAGATATGAACAGAGATAGATAGATAGATAGATATGAACAGAGATAGATAGATATGAACAGAGTAAGATAGATAGATAGATAGATATGAACAGAGTAAGATAGATAGATAGATATGAACAGAGATAGATAGATAGATAGATATGAACAGAGATAGATAGATATGAACAGAGTAAGATAGATATGAACAGAGTAAGATAGATAGATAGATAGATATGAACAGAGTAAGATAGATAGATAGATAGATATGAACAGAGTAAGATAGATAGATAGATAGATATGAACAGAGTAAGATAGATAGATAGATAGATATGAACAGAGTAAGATAGATAGATAGATAGATAGATATGAACAGAGTAAGATAGATAGATAGATCGAGAGACTGATTTAAATGCAAAGCATTGTCACACATCAAATGAAAACAAAAGATGCCATTGTGGGCATGTACAAAAGATGAAATTGGATGATTGAGTTTTTGGAGATCAATGCTGGTTTTGTGAAGATTACTCAATAGAAATTCAGAATTAAGTACAAAAAACTGGCAAGTTTAATTATGCAATACAATAGACACAGCAGTAAAATACACAGTGACAATATATAAAGTGCATTGGAGTGACAATACAGAAATGCTTATGTAAGAATGTTTTTTTACTTCATCCATTTTGATAGAGTATAAGAGGCAGAAGTTACTTTTTTTGATATCATTGATCTTCAATGAAATCAAAACAGATAAAAGGGTAAAGAAATTAAATCTTAATTATCAATTTTACATACAAATTCATTTTTTATTGAATACAGGTAGATTATGATACAAGCTAAGAGAAATATTTAATCATTTTAGATCCACTGAAAAGAATTCACAATCAACATGCACTCCCTCCCCAATATTTATCTCTTAAGTTAAAATGAATGCTGCATATATGTCCATGATACCCACCACTTTTTTTTTCTTAAAGAATTGTTAAACCAATTTTGAGAAAATATGGAACAGCTTCTAATTTTAAGGTTTTTGGAAACACATTAGTAAACACACACACATATATATAAATATATATATTTCATTAAAAACGACTGACAAGGTGCTTTTATTTAGTTTTTTATATAATTTCTCGTGCGATCTAATAAAGTTTTTCTTTTCAGAGGATAAATTATATAAAAACTGTCCGAATGTTTTTTTTATCCGAGCGCTTTCGGCTATACATTTAGCCATTTTCAAGGATTATATTTCAACTGTTAGAATTAGAAATAGAAATAGTTTGTTATATGTATGTTTATAAAGTGATTCATTTTTTTTGTTTCAAAACACGGTCAAGATATTATGTCCATGTTCAAAGTTAATATCATTAAGTGTTGGTTTGTTTGTTTTTATTAGTAAGGCTTCCATTATTTTTAGCCTTTTTTTGCAAGTGGATGATGCTATTATATTAGTGTTGTCGACAAGTATATTCCGAATAGTGTCCGGTAGGTCTCCATGAATATTTAAATAATATTAACTTTGAACATGGACATAATAACTTGACCGTGTTTTGAAACAAAAAAATGAATCCCTTTATAAACATACATATAACAAACTATTTCTATTTCTAATTCTAACAGTTGAAATATAATCCTTGAAAATGGCTAAATGTATAGCCGAAAGTGCTCGGATAAAAAGAACATTCGGACAGTTTTTATATAATTTATCCTCTGAAAAGAAAAACTTTATTAGATCGCACGAGAAATTATATAAAAAACTAAATAAAAGCACCTTGTCAGTCGTTTTTAATGAAATGTGCTTAAAAGAAGGATTGCTGCCTAAATACACAAATATATATATATATATATATATATATATATATATATATTACTTAGGATATTTCAAATGATTTTAAATTAAGTTTTAAATTATTATTTTATTTCAATCAGTACTGATTCTGTGCCAGATTTGAAAATATGTAACTTCATTTTAAAATTTAAAATGTATTTTTCTAAGCAAATAAAAGGGGATTTTTTCCCATTCAATTTGATTATGATTTTAAATAGTAAAATTATTTAATTTTAAGAAAATTTTACTAATTCATAATTATATTTTTATTTTTTTAAATCTTATTTTCTATGTGTTTTAGCAATTCAAAATATTTTTATTTCTTTAAAATTTCATTACTTAGTTTTCAAGTATTCAGAATTTTAAGAATTTAAATATTATGAAAGCTTTTATTTAAAATATTATATCATGTTTATTTTCAACACTAAAAAAAAACAGTTTCTTCAGCAGCTTACTTGAAAATTTTTTTCAGAAAAGTTAAATATTTTCTTTTCATTGTTTACAATTTGATTGACACAAGCAAAATTGAAAATCCACAGCAAGCAAATTGCTGTCCCTTTCTCAAATGTCAATTCATTTTGCCAACTGACAGATACAATTCCGTAAGTAATCAGGGTCTGATTATTCAGGGAGTTAATTAGCTTATTAATTACCTGAGACATTACAAAAATATTATTTCACTCAACAGATACAGACAAGAGGAAAGTGCAACCATGGAGATATTTAATCAGAGTTGCATACATTGTGTGTGTGTGTGTGCGTGTGCATGCACACACAAACACAGAGCAAATAAATTATACAAGAAGATAAGAGCATAAAATGCATGTGGGTTGTGGGGGGGGGACTGAAGGACAAGATGGAAAAGAAGACTCAAAAAGCAGAAGGCCAAAGAGGAGAGAGAGAGAGAGCAACAGGTCAAAAAGCAGTGGACAAAAGAGAGAGTGAGCTAAGGGTAAAAAACAAAAACAAAAAAATAAAAGTGATGGGGTATATTTTGCAGCAAGCAAGTCAAATAGCCATTTTCTGCATGAGTCATACAATCTTAAAAACTAATGTCTAAAGAAATTCTTGATTTTATTTGTCCACGGCATAATGTGTATCCTAATTTTTATACCAAAATACTTATATATATATACAATTAAACAGAATTTATTTTTGCATTAAAAAAAAAAAAAAAAAAAAAAAAACTGAGGTGAGGGGTTAATATTTTTTTAGAAGTGTATTAAGAATCCCCCTTATAAATGAAATCATTTTATCCAGAATTCTGTTTCTGAACACACGCACACACACACATATATTTAATAAATATAAAAAGTGTATTTTCATAACCGGTTTTCAAACAGATTAAAATTGAATTGTTCAGTATATCATCAGACAAGTTTCATTTATCAAGTTTGAAATTCAAACTTTTAATATTTAAAAAAAAAAAAAAAAAATTTTGTCATCTAATTTCTTAAATAGTCTGGTGTATTCTACCTACATTTTAGAGTTTAAAATATTTCTGGATCAGGAATATTTTGAATGGAAAAAAATCCCCTTTTATTTGCTTAGAAAAATACATTTTAAATTTTAAGATGAAGTTACATATTTTCAAATCTGGCACAGAATCAGTACTGATTGAAATAAAATAATAATTTAAAACTTAATTTAAAATCATTTGAAATATCCTAATATATGTGTGTGTGTGTGTGTGTGTGTGTGTGTGTGTGTGTGTGTGTGTTTACTAATGTGCTTCCAAAAACCTAAAAAATTAGAAACTGTTCCATATTTTCTCAAAATTGGTTTAACAATTCTTTAAGAAAAAAAAAGTGGGGGGTATCATGGACATATATGCAGCATTCATTTTAACTTAAGAGATAAATATTGGGGAGGGAGTGCATGTTGATTGTGAATGAGTATAAGAAAAAAATGAGGCTGTATGACCAAATCAAGGAAAAATGTGCAGCAAGAAAAAAAAAAGATTACAACAATAACAAAAAAAAAAAAGAAGATTACAACGAAAAAAAGATTACAACAAAAAAAAAAAAAAATCTTTTGTAATCTCTTCCAGTAAACATCGTTTCATTGAGATGGCAAGAGTGTAGTGGGGGAGGGAGGTTAAGGCTGCCACAAACAGAAAGGCAAGTTTTTCTAGTGTTTGCCACTGATAAAATTTTATTCTCTATTTCCCTTACCCATCAAAAATCTTTGAGAATATTTTCACTCTTGCTCCCCCCCAAATCAATCTAAAAATAAAAAAACTCCAGCTGATCTCAAATTAGTTCATTTGTGACCAGATTTCATTCAAAATACACATTGTTTAAGAATTATGTTGACAGTAACTACATTATTGATAAGCAAGCCAAAACATACAAGCAAATTTTCCAGATAAGTTCAAAGAAGTAAATTACTTGAGGCTTTATGTTGATATACACTATAGGAAAACTATCCCCCATTTGGAGATTTTAATCTTTTAACATACATATTTCATAGATCATGATACCTTAAAATGTTTGTTCCCATAACTCAAGTTAACTTCAACCAAAATATGCTTTGGGGTTATAGGGATTTTTTAAAATACCATCAGCTATATTTTCTTGATGCCTCTTTAATTTTTGTTATATGACAAAGGATTCTAATTTACTCTCAACACAGAGCACAAAAAAAAAAAGTTGATAAATCAATCAAGAAAACTAAAGACTTTCTTTTAAAAAAAAATTAAGGGAAGAAAAATTTGTCTCACTTTTAGGATAAACATTAATGCTAGGTTTGACCAACACTCAACAGAAAAAAAAACAAAATAAAAATACATCATCTTTCTTTTTGAAGATTCAGACAATAAATAAAAATAGAATAAAAGGGGGAATTGTGGTAGCATGGTGGGATGGAGAGGAAGACGATCTATACTCAAGCACCAATTCATAAGAGGAAGAGCGAGTGGGGTGAGATATGTGCCAAACCTTTGCAATATACTTTCCAAAATTACAGAAATAGAGTCGGGTAGGGAAAGGAAGCAAGCAGGAAAAAGATAAGGGTTGTCTAAAGATGTTTCGGATGAAAAAAGATGAGGATGGGTATTCGTAAGGGTAAACTAACTAAGAGTGGGGGATTGAATGACGAACATCTGTTGGTTGTTATTTGACTGGTTGATCATGTTAGTTAACATCTGCTAGGTAGGGGAAACTGATTTGTTTTTGTTCTCTCTCTCTCTCTCTCTATATATATATATATATATATATATATATATATATATATAGCATGAATCCATCCAGATCTTATCTCAAATGACAACTTAAAAGAGACTGTTTGACCAACACAAGGAATGTTAATAAACTCATGTTAAAAAGATAAAAAACAAAAACAAATAAAAAAACAAAAATGAAAACTACAGACAAAAGTTCATTTTCTCTATCAAGACATTCATTTCTGTAGTTTACTACTACCAGCAAGCAGAAACATTTTTTTTCTCCTGATGATGGCCATGTTGGCCGAAACTAGTCGAGGAATCTAAATGAAATAATAATAATAATAAAAACGTAAGAATATTAATCTACAACCCAGTATGTCTGAAGATTTTAATTAATTTTTTTAAATAATTTTTATCGTTCAAAATATATATATATATATATATATATATATACACACACACACACACACGAGAGACATTTATATGCGCTAGTAAAAGAGAAAGAGAAAGACAAAAAGAAAAACAGAATTATCCATTTACAATTTCTGAAAGATTCACATGTCTACTTTATTATTTTCCTTCCTTCTTCGCTAATAAAACTTATGATTAATATTTCATTTATATTTCTAATAATTTTTTATCTTTGCCTTTCACTTCACAAACTTTCATTTCTTTTATATATTATTCTCAGCATTAAGTACATCTAATACAGTAATAATCCTCTTATAGGCTTACAAGCATGTTAAAATTCAAGTGGCATAATTCATTCATTCAAACCTACCTCCCAAATTCTTTTTGTCTTAGGAACATGATAAAGTCAATGAAATAACACTGGCATATGGAAAGATTTGGGTTTATGCCTTCAATTACAGAGTATAAGCATAAAATAATAATAATCATAATTTTTTATTTTTTTTATTTCCTAATCTTAAAGCCTAAGACAACTAGCATCCATCATAAAAAAAAAAATTACTCAACTCATATTGAGTTCTTTCAGAAAAGCCTATATATATATTTTAATATATTTTCAGGGTATACATTTTTTATGGATGCACCTATTTGAGTAAATGCTCTGTTTTTTAATTAAACACTATTACTTACATTTACTGACCTGAATGTTCAAGAAATTTCATAGAAAAGATATGTTCTCTGACAAGAATTAAACCTGTATCCTATATGGAACCATCATTAAGCCTGGTGTGCTATGACCATTCAGTCACAGAGAACTTCCGGTTAACAAAGCTCGAATTACTGCTTTTAAACACACACCATCACCGATTTTTCTCGATCTATCATACCTGCTCTGAAATTGTAGCTTAACGCAAACAATGACAACATATTATATGAAATGGATTAAATCAGACAAATATTTTAATATATTTTCTGTTATATATTTAAAAATAAGATTTTTGATAAATTAATTAAACTCTAAAAATATTTTTTAAGAAATTATACACTGTTAAAAAAAGGAAAAAAAGAAATGTGTTCTTGTCTCTGTCTGAATTCTGGGAATAGGGCGTTATCAATAATTACATTCAGACTAATGTCCTCATCGTTGTTGTCAGAACTTTTTGGTCATTGTGTTTTTCAGTCTTCTTCAGGTATCTATCAATCCAGATAACCTTCAAAGAATTTCAAACTGAACTATTAATCTACAGGGATGCTAAGTTCAGTATCCAGGCTTCAATTAAAAACAAAACATGGCAAGGAGAAAAAACAACAACTTTTTACTGTAAAATGTAAGATGTGAAAAAGGAGCTAATGTAACTTTAATCAATAATAAATCCCATCAAAAAATAATTCACAAACACTATTTTTAATGATATCATAACAAAGAAAGTTTGTTGGCAAATAATTATTTTTCACCATTTTTCAATACTTTGATAAGTTTTTTTACATCATCGATGACATCACAAACTCTTAAAAGAAAACATTTTTTTCAGAAGACACTTGTGATTTTACATCATGGGATGTTTTTTTGGTAGGTGCCTTGTGTGTGTGTGAGGTATTTTGGTGTATGTAGGAGCGAATGGTGATGGACAGATTCTTATGGTGAATGAGTAAATTTTAATGAATGAATGGGTTGTGAATCTGATTAGCTAGGTATAGAATAGTTAATATCGACAAGACTTGACCTATCTCTCCCTTTTTTGGCCTAGTGTCACAATTACTGTATTCAGTCAGTAATAAATCATAGACACTAGTGATAACGGATTCCACTTAATAAAGGGAAAAAGAATAAAACTGAATTCAATAAATTCAAATATTCAATGTTAAAATTTTCCAACAACTTTTCAAAACATTAATTAAAAAAATCATTTAAATGTTTATTTCATGCTTGACGTAACAAATAAGAGGTGAAAATATCAGTTAGCATTCAAGATTATTAATCACTGGTAATAATTTTGTACAGTTAGGTCCACTTTAAGGCTGGATGTTTGACAAATATCAGACAGAAGTGAACACGGAAAAGTAGAACCTATTTATTTTGGAAATTATTTAATAATACAAAACAATATAAATATTTTCATTGTAATTGTTCTGATGAGCTTTTCACATTGGTACCTAGACTTACCTTATGAATTTTAAGTTCAGTACTAGATTGGCAGTTAGGTCTCATTTTACAGTCGAAATGGCTAAATGTAACTTAATTCATGTGTAGCATTACTGTACTTGATAGCATGTGGCATTTTCCCTTTTCAATATAGGGCTGAGGACTACACCACTTTCCCCTCAGCCTTTGTAGACATGGAAAAATCTGTAAAACTTTTGGTGAATCCTTCTAAATCTTTGTTCACAAAGACATGATGATTATGAAGTTGAATGAGGTACAAATACTGGGAGTCTATGGTGTCTACATAATCATTAGCTTACTAGATACCTCAACTTCACATAAATGACCTAGGAAATATAATTTTGAAAAACGTGTGGGATGGTTGTTATATGTCATCATATACAGTAGTTCAATCAGTCAGGTATAAAGAAAATTTTCAGCTCCTATTTTAGGATCTTAAATTGGTTGATTCATCAAAGAAGTAAATACATTTCTAATTTCTCAATATGCCTACAGATAAAATATCGGTCAAAAATGGCAGTTAAAGACAATTCATTACTAGTGCCAAGGATTTATTTTAAAAAAATCTTTGTTCTTTATATTTACAAGTAAACACCAGCAAAAGCAGCTGTTTGGGAAGCCTTTGTGGCAAAGTCTTAAGCACTATAGAGAGAACTAAATATGAAATTATTAGACTAGTTCAAAATCTTCAGTGCTGTGTCAATAAAGAGGGGAGAGGTAGGAAAAGAGAGAGGAGAGGCAGTAAAATCAAGAGAGGTAGGAAAAGGAAGAGGGGAGGCAGTAAAATCAAGAGAGAGGTGGGAAAAGAGAGAGGGGAGGCAGTAAAATCAAGAGAGAGGTAGGAAAAGAGAGAGGGGAGGCAGTAAAATCAAGAGAGAGGTAGGAAAAGAGAGAGGGGAGGCAGTAAAATCAAGAGAGAGGTGGGAAAAGAGAGAGGGGAGGCAGTAAAATCAAGAGAGAGGTAGGAAAAGAGAGAGGGGCGGCAGTAAAATCAAGAGAGAGGTAGGAAAAGAGAGAGGGGAGGCAGTAAAATCAAGAGAGAGGTAGGAAAAGAGAGAGGGGAGGCAGTAAAATCAAGAGAGAGGTAGGGGAAGTAAGGTGAGAGAGAGAGAGAAAGACAGGCAAAGTAGGAAAAGAGATTTTGACTGTTATGAAAATCTTGTCCAAGAGAAAGAAAAATAAATCCAAAAAATGAATATTTTTAGTATTTCTTTCATAATCAGTCTTCTAAAATATCCGTAGGGCTTACATATATGTATAGGTAAGAAGAAATCAATCAGAAAAGCAATAATCATTTATCCTGCAGCGGTTTCCTTTCCTCCCTTCTTTTTGCACCCCCTCCACCCCAATGTCTGATGAAGGAGCCATTCCACTCTGTCCCAACCTCTAAGGTCTTCTGTGTGGAGGAGTTTGAGTTTATTCAGAGGGCTGAATGGCTGTTAAGATTATATTGTTTAGATAACCCATTGGTAGCAGCACCCGCCTGATTGTGTGTTTGTTCAGAACCTAACCAGCCAGAAGAATATAAACACTTCTGACCTTTTGGGCTCTGCAAATGCAGGTAGACATTTCAATATGAGATAATTCAATTCATTAGCAATACAGAGATTCAATGTTATTTTAGTCAAATAATGAAATTGGAGATCTCTGAAAATGGGGGTCCCAAGAACAGGGGCAAAAGCACCAAGTTCCTGTCCTTTTATGCAGAAACACAATTGCTATCCATGTTTTGTGGGGGAGATTAGGACTAACAGTCCAGGTACAATTAAGGTGTTTGCTTAGAACCTTTTAAATTTTAAAAGAGTTAATCATCTTTCCACCCCCTTTTTTATCAGTATGGATGATGCTAACCTCCAGGCTAATATTTTCCACTGATATGAAGAGGAACAATAGTAATAAATCAATTGCAAGGTTTACTGATAGGGAAGTTGGTCCACTGTATTGTGCGAGACAATTGTTTTTGCCAGAATCTATCTTACACCTTTATAAGTCTACCATTTGTCCATGCATTGAATAATATTGCCACATCTGGTCTAGTGCTTCTGCTATGTAGTTAGGGATTTTCTGATAAAATCCAAGGAAGAATCTAACTTGGCATCTCAGCTGCAAACCCTTTCCCGTCATTGTAATGTAGCTTTCCTTTGCCTTCTCCATAAATATTTTCATGGAAATTGTTCTGATGATCTTTCTTCTTTGGTACCTAAACTTTACAAATTTAAGTGAAGTACTAGATTGGCAGCTAGGTCTCATCATTATACAATTGCAATTGATAAATGTAGCCATCATTTCTAGGCTAACAGTTTTTTCTCTTACATTTCTAGCTTGTGGAACACTCATCTTGCATCTTGTTTTCCAGTTAACTTTGATCTTCAAAAATTTAAATGCAATGTTAATCATCATGTTCTGTCTCCTTTATTCCTGTTCTTTTATTGGCCTCTCTCAATAATGTGTTTTTTTCTCAGATTCTTTCACAATGAGTAATCCCTTGTGTCTTAGTGGCTTTATCACCTTGCTTGGGGTTAAATGATTAAAAATATATATATTTAAATTTATAACATATTCTTCGATCTTTTGGCTTGTGTAGTGGAAATCTTTTTCACGCTGTCACATGATAAAAATCTTCGCCCTGCACATAACATCATCGCGTCTTTTGAATTTAAAAGGATTTTAACGTTTATTTAGTTTGGAAAAAAAATAGCAACATGATTATGCTACAAGATAATTGGCAAATGTTTGTTTAAAAAAAATTTTGACTAAAAATATTGACCCTGAAGATGAACATATATATGTATATGTATGTATGTAGTAACTAGTATGATTCCTCTCAAGTTTTCAAATAGATCTTCCTCACCTCATAATTATTTTTTTTGAAAGATTTCTACCCAGGACATTCTTATTCCAACCTACCCATTTTTTAAATATTTACAAGGAGTTCCAACCTGGACAATTGCATAATGTGTCTTCTGAAATATTCTCTCAATCTTGATGTGTTTGTTGGTCAAAATCAAATTGATTTTGCATTGTAATCTTAATGTATATAACATGGGTTTCTTTATTCTTCTTCTTAAGATGACTTTGCATATTTCATGTTTTAATATGGTCGTAATGGCAGAATTTTTTCATCTTTTCCCAACACCCCTTCTGATTGTATATAAGCGTTTCTTTAAACCCCCCCTACTACTCTACCTACTCTTATTATATTTTATCATTTCTTCCCCCCTCTGCCACTATTCCACTCCCCAATGTATTTGAAACTCAAGAGTAATTTCAATGACAATGAAAGATGAAACAAAAAACTTATATAAAATAAATCAGTTGAGTTCATGCCTTTTATTGGATTCTGGTTCAAATCACACAAGTAAATTCTTTAATGCAAACAATCTTTTTAAAAACATGAGCAGAAGTTGTCTCCATTAGTTGGATTGCCAGGAATCAAAGAACCAACAAAATGTATTTTTTTTTTTAACATAATATTTGCAGGAAAGAAAACAATTTTCTGGTAACTGTGGTTTTCCAAGCCAATCAAGATTAATGATTTAGCCAGATAAATTCTGACTCAATAAGACATTCTACCATTCTCTAATATTATTTGATTTCGCTCGAGTCAAATTCTCATACTTCTCTAACGTTCTCTTGGTTCTTCATCTTGATTTTCATCAAAAGAATTCAAAAACTAATAAAAATCAAATTTACAGTATTTGTCAAACTAAACCAATTTTGGCACAAGGCTGCATTTTTAGAGAAAAGATTCAGATCATTTTGAGAAGGTTATAAACAAATCAAATTCCAATTCTAAGTACTTCTGATGTAATGGAATAACCTGTCACCCCCATCAGTGACTACACTATAGGTAATAACTACCTATAAGTATCCGTAAGGCAACGTGCTACGGGAGAGTTGAGCTGGGATCTGTTGAGTATGACTCAGACTTTTGTGAGAACTAACGATCTTCCAATAGCAGCACTCACTATTGGATTGACTTGTGACGATTGTGGGCATAACAGTTACCTTTATTCTTATTGTACTGGTTATTACAATAAAACCTTTACTTATTTATCCATCGTGTTTGTCAAGTATATATTCCTATTAGCACAGAATATAACATCTTTTTATCAAATAATGCCAAGAGAGACTAATTTTACCACAATTCAAACATCTCTGATTAATACTGACTTGTTTTTTCTTTTTTTATGACATCACCAAAACACATGCAACTCATTTATAAGCCATTTCCAGAATCACAGGCCAAATATGTAAACTGACATCAGTACAATACTTGTGGTTGTTGTAAATTATGATATTTGATATATAAAATTCACCCACATTTAGAAACCAGGTTTACTTGTAAATACACTAAAATTTTGATTCCATCAAATAGTAGTAGGTGAGCATTCAAATAAATCTCAAGTGCTTTCTTGTAATTTCACTCGAACTAAAATGGTTACACCAGCAGTTGGATTAGAATATGAGTGTCCTGGGTAAGACGATAAACTACATCTGTGTCCTGGGTAAGATGATAAACTAAGGCCTTTGATCAGGAGGTTTTGAGGAGCATGGGGCCACCTCTTAATTGCTGGTGTTCCCAGGTCCACACTAACCAGGGGTGGTAGCACCTGTCAGGTTCCAGCTATGGGCAAATAGTTAATCCCCAAATTGGGGTCAAAACACTATGAAAGTGTAAAAATAGGTTTTAATACTAACAATATATTTTTGAAGAAAAAAATATTACCAGCAATACATTTTTGAAGAAAAAAATATTACCAGCAATACATTTTTTGAAAAAAAAAAACTATTACCAGCAATAAAAATCTTGCTGGCATTAAATAACCCGTTGAGGTTGATATGCTATAAACCAAACCAATCAGAATATGAATTTCATATCCCTACTGGATTAGATTATTTATATAAATAAAAGCCAAGAAAATGAATTCCTCATATCATTATCAAGTTGATAAAACAAGAAACATTTCTAACATTATTAAAATAAAAATTTGAGGGATTTTAGGCATGTGGATTTACAATAGAAAGAGTAATGAAAGCTTTCTATTTATTGGGAAACTTGAGCAATGCAAATATTTGTTTGAAATGCAAAGAACAGACATTTTATCCCAGATAATTCAAAATAGATATTAAATGTAAAACTTTGTTTTTGTACCTGGGTGTCATTATCTCCATTTAATGGGAGATTTTAAATTTGTCCCTTTTTAAGTTTCAATGACCCAATATATATTAACGCGAGTCCTGAATCCTTGATAAAAACAAAACCTGAAACAAATTGTTTTCATCACTGATTAAAGTGATGATAAGCATATTCTCATCCTGAATGCTATTATTCAATGAAGCATAGTCAATCATTATAAATTCTGACAAGTACTTCTTTCATCTTAATTTCAGCTGCTTCTCATTGCAACTTAGGCCACCATTCTACAACCAAGTAAACATAAGCTATTGGTGAGGACTGAACTTTCATCTATTTTTCTTCAAGGAAAAACGATGTGAATTACTAAAAAGACTGGAAAGAAATTTTATGCCCCCCCCCCCCGCTCATCACAAGTTTAAGAAAATACTGTTTATTAATTTCACTATTTATTAATATTTTTTTGGGCACGTGGTTAGAACGTTTGCATTCTGACCATGAGACCCGGGTTCAAATCTCACCATTGTTGATTTGTCAGGAAGGCGACTTTCTGATGTTATCAGACTGGAGGGGTCAACCCCAGTGTGTGGCACCTTTAGAAAGTGCCTGAAAACCATACCACAGGTTGACCCAAGGATTGTAAGTGAAATTGGGTAGATGGAACCCTTGGGAGCTGTTGATAGCTGTGCTAGCACAAAGTCACAAGTCATCGTGGCTGAGGGCTTGAGCGTGCTGGCAATGGAAGTGCAAATCACAAGCTCATGGGTCCTAGAGTTACCAATTTGTCATTTAGACTCAAATCATGAACTATGCCCATATCACTGGAAAAAGTTTAAATGATCAAATGATATCCGCTGATCTCCGGTGAAACATCATAAGAGAGTTCCAAAAGCGAGAAGTGCAAGAGAAGAAACTGTTAGCATAGAACTTATGGTTACATCTCTCGCCATTTCAACTGTAAAATGATGAGATCTCGCCACTAATCTAGTATTGCACTTAAATTCCTAAAGTCTACGCACCATAGAAGAAAGTTCCTCAGAACAATTACCATGAAAGTATTTATAGAAAAGGCACAGGGAAGCTACATTACAGTGATGGGAAAGTGACTGAAGTTGAGATGCCAGGTAAGGATCAATAACATTGCAGATTCTTTTGATTTTATCAAGAATCTCTAAATATATAGCAGGATGACCAGATCAGATCTGGAAGCAATATGCAAAGCTAGTATGAATGATAGACTTATAAATAAGTAAAATAGATTCTGGTGCGAAAAACTGTCTAGCCCAACAGAGTGAACCAACTTTCTTAGCTACAGACTTAACAACTGATTCAACATACTCTTTCCACTTCATATCAGTTGAAAATATTTGACTGATTCTACTCTTTGCAACATGCACTGTGAACAATTTTATTAAAGGGTATATTTCATACATATTTGGATCAACAGCCCACCTCCAAAACACTCCGCTCTTATTCATACTTAAATCAAAAATGTCATCAATCTCTTTTATTTAGTTTACTCAACTAATTCTCTGCTCATTGCCTTCATCCATTCTAAATCTCATTAAGATACAAATGAGTGTTTATACACTACTTATTTGATTAATTCAATCTCTTTATTTGTACTGATGCCTGATGTTATTCTACCCTGTGGGTTTAGTGGTGGTAGTAGGAAGAGGAAATGTTAGGTTCTCTCCCACTTAACAGGTAACAATAACTGGAAGAAGGAAACCTGGAAATTAAGGTAAAGGGAAGGTATTTCAATTTAATGTTGTCAATTTTAAAATACAAAAAGGACAACAGAGGATTTTTTTCTGTTTGAATTTCTGGGAAGAGGATTTATCATTATTTACAGTGTTGGTTTGTGAATTTGATGACATTGTAGAGGACCGTGTGGGTTTGCACATTGTTACATTAGAAACACATGTGTAACTCCTGGTAGAATATTAAAAGGTCCAACTACAAGAAAATGGCCGGATTTGAATTAAGTCCAACTGAAGATAAAGAAGACAAACTATATATATATATATATATATATATATATATATATATATATATATAACAGCGTTTACTCCTAGCTAAGGATCGTTGATTAATTTGAAACTTTTAAAACCATTTATTCTATATTCTATATCATCATTTGACAAGACACAAGAAGTGTTGAAACAAAATGGCTACTTTTGTCGTGATTTTATAACATATTTATGTTGTAATATTCAAATAAATAATTATATATATATATATATATATATATATATTAAACAAAACAATTTTACAATGGACAATAACATATGTGTATGTAAATATTGGTGTCTGTTCTTTGGTGAATGTTCATACATATGTGTATGTGTGTGTAATGTTCATGGCGTCTCCCATAAATGGGGAGACGCGGATCTTCTAAGAGAGCTTACATCATAGTTGCTGAAATGAAGAAGTGAAAAAGAGAACGAGGCGAGAAGTTGCCCAGTATTTATAGTATAGGGAGAATGACCCCTAGTGACAATTTGGGAATTAAAGAGGAGCTAACTCCAACAACATAGTAATTGTGAGTTCAATCCCTGGGCCAGGTAGTGTAGACACAGATTCAAATAGGGTGAGCAATAACTAAACATTACTAAAATAACTAAGTGAGATAACACTAGACATGATCAGCAGAATCTCCATAGATTAAATAAAGGGTTCATTTTGAATATCCCTAAAGTTTATCCATATCAACAAGCACCTGAATGAAGGCCGTACGACAAATTAGCCAAAACACTGATTATAACAATAAAGATGAGGACATTAGTCCACATGTGGTGCAATGGTAGAACAGGAAATAGGGAGAATTCCTGATTAATTATTTATTAATTATTGATTAATTAAAGTTCATTAGAAACAAGAAACGATAAATGATATTTTCATTCAAGCCAGTAGCACCAGATGAAAGAAGACTGTATTTGCTGAACAATATGAAAGAATTAGTAAGGTTCTTTTCTGGGAATTGTCCAATAAAGATAATAAAGATAATGATTTCAAGAAAAGCAACCAGTTATCAGTCTTAATAACTTTAGATACATGGATGACACTGTGTTGATGATAGATGAAGAAGGAAAACTGTAAGAACTTTGAAACAAGGTTGTAAAGAAAAATATGAAGAACAAATCAACTATAAGATCGAATGTGTGGTTGTTAGAAAGTGTGAACTGCAAATTGCAGATTTCAAAATCAAGGAGGCACATAAATTTAACTCTTTGGGTTGTGACATAAAAATCTGAAGTAACATTAGAATAACTAAAGATGCTTTCCAAATTTTAAACAAAGTTACACCATTAACAACTGATGATCCCTTTAATGATATCTCCGACTATATTGCCAAAATGTACTCTACATTTGAAATTTCATAAGTTTAAACGATATTTCTTAAACAATTGTTTATTTGTCTATATTTCAAAGATGAAGTATTGTAACTATTTACACTATTTACGTTGTTTGAACTGTTGTCCTCATCTTTATTGCCATATTCACAGTCTATATTTTCTGAGATGAGGTCTTGTAACTATTTACACTATTTCCATTGTTTGGACTGTTGTCCTCATCTTTATTGCCATATTCACAGTCTATATTTTCTGAGATGAGGTATTGTAACTATTTACACTATTTCCATTGTTTGGACTGTTGTCCTCATCTTTATTGCCATATTCACAGTCTATATTTCTGAGATGAGGTATTGTAACTATTTACACTATTTACATTGTTCAGACTGTTGTGCTCATCTTTATTGTCCTCATCTTTATTGCCATATTCGTGATGCATGACCCAATGGATAAAAGCATTGGTTGAGTGATCCAAAAGTGACTTGACCCAAAGACTTGTGATTTCAATTCATGGCCACAGCAGAGGGAACAAAAACATAGAGAATTGAGTTACCAAGGGGAATTAACTGAAACTGAGAAATCCAAAGGTATGGCATGTGGAATTAGAACAATCTACCTCACTGCGGACGAGATAAAGTGTTCAGTTTGAAATTTTAACTAATATCACCTGAAGAAGGCTAGAGCATACAATGTCCGAAACATTGTTAATATGGCAATAAAGATGAAGACAATAGTCCCAACAATATAGTGTAAATTGTGTAAATAATTTTCTTAAAGTAAATGTATTTTTGTTATACAAATGATTGCTTATTTAAAATATTTTCAAAATAGAATTTAATTTTTGCTGCACAAGCATTTACTTGTTTTAAAAATATATTTCACCAGAACATATTTATTAAGAATTAGGGGAGGAAAATCCCAAATCCTGAATTAGGAAAAAGGACAAGATTAGTAGTACACAGTTATCAATGATGTAAGTACTGTTTCAGATATGACATTTGTAAATAAAAAGAAAATATAGATAATTCTTAAAATATTCAAGGATTGATTTGAGATTGTATATACAGGGTGTTCATAAAGTTTGTGTGCACTTTAAAAAATTTATAACTTTATTTGTATTTGCAATAGAAATAATCTGTAAAAAATGTTATAAAGTTTAATGTACCTAGTTTTAAGTATAGCTAAAATAACTAATGTGATTTCAGGCATTACTGTAAATCAGTTGGCAAATGTTTTCCGTGAACTGCAAAATCGCATTACCCTTTGTATTGCTAATGATGGGGGACATATGGAATCTTAAATAAAATTTTAAAATTTATAAAGTTTTAAAGTGCAAACCAACTTTATGGACACCCTGTATATTAGTAACAGCCCCTCCTTAAAAATGATAAAAAATAATCACTATTTTTTGATTCTGACAAATGATACAGCTTGAAGAAGGTCTAATGAATGTTCATCAACAAAACTTTTTCCAAATTTTTTTTTTTTTAATGAAGAGACCAGTTTTCTTCAGTAGTGCCCCCAAATCTTATTGGTTGTATCATCTAAAACAAGAAATAAAGAAGCTGAAGGCTTATCCAGAAAATACAATATTTATTAATTGACTTTATCATATTCTATTTACTTAACTACTCTACTCAAAAAGTCCTTTATTGACATGGTCCTATTCTCAAATAAAATTAACCAGAATTTACCGACTTTCAAAGTAAAACGATTTTCCATATAAAAATATACATAAGTTTATTATTATTATGAATCAATAAATTTATCAGAGTTTTATTTTACCTTTATTGTTTTGATCATTGCATAGTAGGCTCCCCACCTTTTTTTCAGGTGGGTGAATCCTGCATCTGGTCATATTCAATTGTCTTCTCTTGAATATCCACTTTCTCATTGACCAGCTAACAAAACACGTTTTTTGTAGAGATTAAAGAAGAAAAAATGAAGACATCCGAATGTCATCAGAATTTACGGAAAACAAGAAAGTCTACCAGTGTTCAAAACAACCAAAATAAAGATGCTAGTCCACAATTTTTCAAATATTAAAAAACCTGCATGCCATACAATGTTGGAATATGGTCACAAATATTTAAACAACATAGTAATATTTGTTTTGGATGTTTTTAAAACTTTAATATACAAAAACAAATAAAAATGTCAACATTTCCTGAAACAATGGATTAAAAAAAAATATTTCTGAACAAAAAAGTTAAAGATTTAAAGTTTGAGATAAACTCAATTCAATCCTCCATCAACATATATATGGGTTAGATAACTTCAAACATCCTTTCCTGGTCTTCAAAAATACAATGTCTTTTAGCTTCCACCCACTTTCCATGAAAAAGGAGATACAAAATAGATAAATAAACTTACCACTTGGAGCATTGTCAAGAACTCTGAGGTCATAGGCACCCTGGTAGCCAATGCGATAATTGGTCCGAGAGCCATGGTCCCACTGAACAACCACAGTTTTATCAGGTGATGTGGTACTTCCTGGTTTGCCAATCTCGATGACTGTCCCAACATAGCCTTCACTGCCATCCTGATTACCCCACTTCCAGTCGGGGCCACGTATCACTCGCAGGCCAACATCCATCCCACACCGCTACCAACAAGGGAAGCTCACCTATTTGGCACCAATCCTCTAATACTGGTTTTTGCCTGAAAAATTATAAGAAGTACATAGATTATTTCTAACAAATATACAAGCTAAGTTATCTAAATGTTACAAGAGGAATTGTTACTGTCTGGGTTAAAAATAGATACAATTCTGTAAAATCATTTTGTTTTTTTAAATAACAGATTAAAATTGATTGAAATATTGTCACAAGTGAATGGGTAGTGCAAAGATACGTATTCATTTGAATTTTGTATATTGATAATGCTATATAAAATGTTTTTTCTAATCATTTAATAGATAAAATTATTGCCAAATTGATCTTGAAATCTAAACTTGGCCTATCTTTAATAGAAAAGAGGAGATATATTAAGAGGTTACAAAATCAGGAAGAGACTGCAACTGTAAAGATCTGGCATTCCCACACTGTGACAGAAAACCAATGAAATCTGATGATATCATGAGGTACTGCTGGGGTGCCATGGGTTACTGATACCTAAATCATGTCTGTCTGCAGGATCATCATCTGATATTTTTTCAGCAATATCATCTCTAGAAATTTATTAATATTTTAAGATAGAGCAAAATTTTTTCTAAAATTTTAAAGTATTAAAAAACTATATTTTAAATTCCTTGATAAAGCTGAATGTAGAATATAAGACAATTCATTTCTTTGTGCTCAAAAATGAAAATAGAGTTAATACGACTGAACATCTCATACCTATATTGAGATTTTACTCCTTTAATAAATAAAATCTTTCCTATGATTTTTAAATGAAACAACTGTATTTATATCTCATAGCAGCAAACCGGAATAGATTTGAGTCACTTAAAAGATAAAGAATTTATGTCATCCCAATAAAATAAGCAGCTTATCACTATCAATATGCATCATTATAAAATGCTCCTCACCATCACAATTCTACTTGGTAACAAATACTAAGGTGATCAGATATTTGCATTTAAGCCCCTAATCCCAGTTCAGGGTTCTTTTTAACATACATTTGTCTACATTTGTTAGGAAATATTAAAACTGATTACAGAAATGAAAACAATACAAATTGTTGTATAAAATAATAATACTCATTAAATAATGGTACTTTTATTTTATAAAGAATATTTAAAATAATAATACTCATTAAATAATGGTACATTTATTTTATAAAGAATATTTAAAATAATAATACTCATTAAATAATGGTACATTTATTTTATAAAGAATATTTAAAATAATAATACTCATTAAATAATGGTACTTTTATTTTATAAAGAATATTTAAAATAATAATACTCATTAAATAATGGTACTTTTATTTTATAAAGAATATTTAAAATAATAATACTCATTAAATAATGGTACATTTATTTTATAAAGAATATTTTATTGCATATTATATATTGCATAATACAGAAATATTTGTTCACAAAATAAAGATATTATTTTGATTATTTCACAAATTATTAATCATTTCATTTTTTTCTTTTCCATCACAAACATTTCAACATTTGATTATAAACATGGATATTAACAAATTCTAATGTGAAACTTCTGAGAAGAGATGAGTAAAAGAACAAATAAAGTTAACTTTAAATTTTAAATGTAGTTGGAGTTTGGTTGATTACAAATTAGTCTCCCCTTATTTAATTGCAAATATTCATAATATAAATTTTGTAAAGAGGAATGGGGTTAAAATTAAGATTAATCCCTTTAGGCCAAAAGTGTCCAATTGCACAAATTTCACACCACTTACAGTCAAGGAGTTTCTGAATGTGCCTGCAATCAGTTAGCACTATATTTCAATACACGTTAACACCCATCACATGATCAACTAGATGCACTGCAAAGCTACAACTTTTACAAAGTTGTGGATTTCCAAAAGCACATCTCATAACAAGTAATACCAAGGAGACTAAATTTGATATCATTTTGAAGAGAGATTCATTTATTTTCATATAAAATCAACTTGCAAAACTTGATTTTCAACACTTTCTGAGATATATTAATCTAATTGCAGTAACATCACATATTCAGATTTTTCAACAATTCTGCCAAAACTACAGGGATTTGACAACTGAAACCTCTTAAGGGCTGTGCAGTTAATAGCAGCTTATAAGCATAGGAAACAGATATGTCTTCATAATTATACATTTTAATTGATATCACCCCATGCAAGGCAGTAAAGCCACTGAGACACAAGGGGGTCACAGGGTGTGCAAGAATTAGAAACAGAAACATTAATAATGAGTGGGAAGAGGAAAGAGTAATCAGGAGGACAGTAGATAGCATTTGACATTTCATTTAAATTTTTGCAGATTAAAGTTGACTGGAAAGCATGGAGCTGGAAGAGAGTTTCACAAGTGAGAAATCTAAGAAAAGAAACTATTAAAATAGAACTTACAGTTGAATCTCGCTATAAAAAAAAATGCATACAAATACTGAGCCTATGATGAAAAGTCAAATCAAATCTTGTTATAATTCTTAACATCTCCATACACAGTATCTTTTGCTGATAGTGAATATTGAAAGTATAAAGTGACCCCAATATGACACTGTTGACATAGTGGAAGTTTTCATTCAAACACAAAAAGAGATCCTCCTTATTTGAAAGGAGGAGAGATTCAGTCATATTCAACATACAGAATGGAAGCTCCCAGTCGATTGAATCCATACAAGTCATCTTCGAGATGAATAAGCATTTTGGGAATAATCTTCAAGTTTTATCAAAACAATCTCTGTTTATTTTTTTAATGTTGTTTTCCCCTGGGAGCTAACCATGTCTGTTGCTCTCTTTCTCCCTCACGTTTGTTTGTTTTTTTTGGCCTTTTTTGTCTGCACAGCCTTATCCAGTGATGCCTAGAATAAACAAAGAAACAAAATTATCTAATCCACATCACTAATCCCTGAGAACTATAAGCCTTTTTGTTTCTCTGAGAAATAATGCAGTCTACTTGGAAACCATACAAGTTAGTATGTGTCTCCACATACTGAAGCTGTCACATACACATGTTTTGTACCTGTGTATGCATCATATAATGGGACAATTAAGGTGTTTCTACTCAATTAACTTAATTTGTAAGTCAACTAAGCTATACTGCCCATGTTTCCATTAGTCTATTCATCAAATCTTGCTTGCTAAGTAATTTTGCATCATACCTATCCACCTATCTAGTCCATTTGTTTCAAGCCATTTATCAGAGTCTGTTCAAAATGCATCCAGCCATTTTAAATGTCTCAAGAACTGGTTGCACATTCTTGATGTAACCTGGTAAATAATCAGGCACTTTACTGCACAAGCCCAAACAATTTCTCAGGGGTACTCAGTAGATAGAGAGATGCCATGGCATTAGCTCAGGTATTGCATGACTGTCACATTTCCAATAACAAAGCAAGTATCTTGGCTAAAAATCACATCGCCCAGGTATATCAGCTCTATTACAGTCAAGCTAGGTTCCTTATAAATTCTAACTTTTTTCCAAAGCTAAAATTTGTATCAAGATACCATAGCCAAGAATAAGATGACCAAAAGGCAGTTGATGGCAATCCCAAAAGAGACATTTTCAGATTGTTTGGAAAAAATGAAAGTGTCTCTTGAATAAATGTATGAGGTACTAAGAGAAGTGCTTTGAAAAGAACTAAGGTGCTATTGCCCTAGGTAGGATTTTTTTGTTTAAATGTTAAATGGTTGGGTACTTTCCAGACAAATCTTTTGTGGGCTTGTGCAAACAAAATTAAAATTCATGCACATCAAATTGAATACGAAATTTGAAGTTTTAACCTTTTCCAAAGAACAAGTCTGGTAGCAGATTTATCAGAATTAAAAATCTATTTAGTCTTTTGACTCACCAAACTTTTAACCACATGTATTATACATGAATGAAGCATTATTGAAAGAAACCAAATCTGACGATCAATGAAAATACATTTTAGAATAATGCCAAAATACAAGAAATAAATAATAGAACTAATAAGAAGCTAAAATAATATTTAAAATTACAAATACATAAAGTCACAATGAGCTCATCTATTTTATCAATGTAAGGCTTGTCTTAGAAACAAAATAAAAAATATTAAAAAAACTGCTTTTTCCAATTTGGACATTTATAGCTGATAATACAAAACAAACATGATTTTAAAAAAACACAAGATTAATTTGCTGTAGACTATGGATTTTTCTCTACCATTTCTGAACATTAGATGTAGGAAAAATTTAGTGGATAAGTATTTTCATTCTCTCGGATACTCCATTTTAAATATTTCCCAACGAAATTTCATGGTGACTATACATAGACACAGATTTATTTCGAAGGTGAATTTCTTCTGTATGCTATGTCCCTTCCAAACATTGGCGACCATGGTTCTCCACAATTTCCTATCCATTGTAGCTCTTAGTAAATTTTGTCTTTTTGCTATCTCTTCTAAGTCCTGTTCTGCTATCCATTTACACAAGATCATTAGGTAGGTTATGCACTGTTTTCCTGCCCCTCTTGCCGCCAATCTGTCCTGTAAGTATCAAATTTTCCAAGCCCTCTTTCTTCATTATGTGCCCTAGAAATTTCAGTTATCTTTTTTGATTTTAAGTATAAGAGTCTTTTCTGTTTCCATTTTCTCTAAAACTGTCGTTGCTCACATGTTCAATACATGGTATTCTCAGCATCCTTCTGTAGAACCACATTTGTTTCATGAAGTCTCTTCATCTGTGAGGAGATTTTCCATCATTTACTGCCATATAAGAAGACTGATATTATGTCAAATGTCAACAAAAATTTGTTAACCATTAACATTATTTGTTGCATATATCATATTATTTTATGTTATCTTAATTATTTTCATTGTGTTACTTTTTCATATAAAAATCTATTTGTTGTATAATAGAAATGTAAACAAAACTCAAAATAAGGTTGTTTATTTTTCCACCGAATTGGTCAACATTTAAACCCAAATAACAAAAATTCTGTTGATTTTATGATCATAGTTCTCATGGTGAATATTAATCAGCATTCAAAACGCTTTATAAAGATATACAACTGACCATATTAGGAGATATGAAAATGTTAACATATAGTCATATAATCCACCATTTTGAATTTGGCCCAACTCGGTAAAACTATTGTAACTCAGGCCACAGTCAAAAGTCTACCACAAAATTATGTATATATCTTGCCATAAGGCAGACAAATTTTTTGTCAAATTTAAAAAAAAAAAAAAATTTAAAGATAGGCTTTTTTGAGAAATTAAAGGTCAAAGATTAAGGTTACGGTCAAATTATCTTATTTGACCTATAAACAAAAAATAAATAGATCACCTTTTAGATCTATCCAAGTACTTTAAAATAGTATATAATTTAGCTTTGTAGGTGAAAAAACAACTGTGATATTGATATTTAAACTTTGTGACTTTTTTCCAAAATTCACCTATTTGGCAAAGGTCAAAAGGTCTTATCTCGGGAACCCTTTGACCTAGATATGTAAAATAGGTACCATTCAATTTCTCTTATGAAGTCCTATAATTGTACCAAATTTGAAAAAAAATGATGTTGGTGATAGTCAGACCCTTGTTGATTTGACATGGAATGACTCCAAACTATCCAAAATTTACACAATCAGTAGTTTAGAAATAATTAGTGCTGTACACAAAAGAACATTGATTAATTTTATTTTTTGCATACAACCATCTGAAAATGACTATTATAATTTACAGAATGTTTATTTCTGAAATTTTAGCCATTACAATAAAAGAAACAGTTCCTTAAAAACAAAAACATTAGGTAAATTGTCTTTGTTTAGAAGAGCCTGCAGAAGGTTACAAATAGTCTATGGTTAAGGGTGCGATGCAAGTTGGTGGTGGTATGAATTAATATGAGGTACTGCCCACTGGAGTTATCAAGAACCATGAGTGAAACTAGAGCTTGCTTTGACAGGTATGACATGTGCACCCCTTTTTTGCCTGACCTGTTTCTTCCAGCAAGACAACAAAACCCTATTGCGTACAGGTGACACAAAATGGTTTCCAGAAACACTCCACTAATTTCCAGTTATTGATGCTGAACTAATCAGATTTAAACCCCATTGAGCCTGGATGTGTCATATTGCAGACCCCCACTAGATTCCCTACAATCACACCCAAGAAACAACATAGTAATGCATAGTGCTGCAATATAACAATACAATGACTCCGAAATCTTGTAAACTCAATATCACATATAGTCACATTTATTCAGGTGAAAGGAGGAGATACACGTTAAGTAGCTGTCAGGTTTAGGCATTTCAGTTTACGTGCACTTTAAAATCAAACTACTTTGAAGTCTGTGTGATGACACAGACTTTCTAGTTGCAAATAACTGTACATAACAAAGCAACATTTATGTGGATATCAGAAAAATGGTTGCTGCTTCTAGAATTTCTCATTAAAATATTCGGTCATCAAATGTACATTTAAATCTACATTTAAAAAAAAAAATGTCACAAGAGTTAACAGATAACACTGAATAGCATCTATAATGAACATAGATAACAGAATTACCTACAAAGAGAAAAACTATTTTTAGATAAATCATTTACTATCCCAGATACAAATATCTTATTTCTTTTCACATCATGAAATTTTCAAGTGAAAAACAAATGTGAATTGTTGACTTGTCGCAAGCAAGATAAGCAGATAACAATGTTATGACTACAGAAACATACACAAAGGAAAAGAGAGAAAAAAATAAAAAGTTGGACTAATATTAAATAAAAACAAGAATTGTGTTTTCTTCTTCTATGTATAGTGTCCCTTCAAAACATTGGCAATCATGGTTTTTCGCACCTTCCTGTCCTTTGTAGCTCTCAATAAATGTTGTCTTTTTGCTGTCACATACCTTGATCTGACATCCATTCATTCATTCAAGATTACCAAGTAGGCTATGTGTTGTTTCCCTCTATCCCTCTGTCCTGTGATTATCCATTTTCCTCATTATATGCCCTAGAAATTTCAACTATCACTTCCTGATGTTAAATATAAGTGTCTTTTTTGTTTCCATTGTCTCTAAAATTTTGTCATTGCTCATATTTTCTATCCATGGTATTCTCAGCATCCTTCTGTAGAACTACATTTCTGTTTCAAGTTTCTTCATATAGGAGGACTGATATTACATAACAGTTCAGTACTCTTTTCTTTGTTTTACTAAAAACTGTCAGAATTTTTATGGTGAAACTGAAAGTGAAGTCATTCCATATGGTGATCTGAATAGGATATGAACATACATATATTTTAATTCAATGACAGAACCTAAAATATTTTTACAAAATTTAAAAAAAATTTTTTTAAATAATTTTACTTATTACCATTTCCATAAAGTTCAATAAACTCTTGTAATTATCTGATTTTTCAAGGTTTAAAAAAATTCATTTTTTTTTTTTTCAACATTATGATTTTATTGCTGAACTCAGGGTAAAGGTTGTCCAGGCAGAGTGAGGGGAGAATGTACTGTTCCAATCTCTTATTTGAAACTTAGTCAAATTATATTTTACACTATTTACATTCTATCGGACGTTGCTATCACATTTTGGCTATTGTACTTTCTGGCCTTCATCAGGTGTATATTGATCTGGGTAACCAACATAGTAATTGTAAGTTCAATCCCTGGGGTGGGCAGTGTGCACTTGGACTCAGTTGAAACAGAGCAAGCAATAACTGAGCCATACTAAAAATAAGAACTAGAAGATATTCCTAAACATGAGCAGTGGAATGAGGACAGTCTACCTCTGCAGATTAAATAAAGGATTCAGTTCAGAATTCCCTGCAGGTAACCCAGATCGATATACACCTGACGAAGGCTGGAGGGCACAATAGCCGAAACGTTTTGATAACAACAAAGATGAGGACAATAGTCCTGATGTAAATAATGTAAATAAGGATAACTCCCCATCCCAGAAATTCAGACAGTGTGCATTTGTGAATACATTAAATGATACAATCACATGTAAATCACTCATGTACAACACAGAGATATGCATATACATTACATAGGTGCATGCAAAGTTGCACACAGCATGGGATGGAGAACCAATAAGCTGTTTTTTTATGAGATAGATTAGAACAAGTCAAATTTCAGAATACGTCACAAGAAATTAAGATTATCATGAAGGATGTGAATGCAAATATGAGAAGAGAAAAAAAGATAATGAACTGGTTTGTAAATATAGACTTGAGTTACAAAGAATGTGGAGAAAAATAGTTTAATTGCTGTAAATTAAAAGGTCAAATTAAGACTTGATTTGAAGAAGACCCAAAATGCCTGAGGATTTGCAAAAGCCCAGCAAAAGACATTAAAAATCAGATAGACGACCACCATGAAAAAATTAAGAGAAACAGTTTTTGCCCAATAAAATATACCCAAGCGCTGACTGTAGAAATGATCATCTCCCAGATTCAGATGTGAAAAGTTAAAATTACAAACGTTAAAGAAGCCCAAAAGTAATGCATTAAACAGTAATCTGAGAAACACCAATGATTTCATTTCCAAACAATCATATGCAGTTACAGTTAAAAACCAATATATAAAATTAGAAAACAAGTCAAGAAGACAAAATGAAACAGCTTAAGAGAAGCACAAGTGACAGCAGCAAAAGAAATCATCCTAAGGAAGAAAGAAAATAAAAAATGAAGTGTAGAAAGTATTTGTCTGACATTTGTTTAAAATTTCTCTCCTGCAATCATTATTATTTTCCTATCTTGATTTATTTTGTAATATCAATAATTTTCAATCCACCAATATAAAATAGAAAATATTATCTGTAACTTTGAAATGTTAAAATTCCAAATTTTATTTGAACAATTAAACCTCTTCTTTGTGTTCTTGAGGTTGTTTTTGGCCAATGCATACTTTAAAAACAAAAGATTTTGAAAATTGTCATTAATATACCAATTGGACCAATCCATTTCAGCAATATTAAAAAATAAGCAGAAAAGATGAATAATAATTGCAACAAAATTCATTTTGCTCATTTCAAAATGAATAATTAATTTTTGATCAATAAATTCCGTAATGTTTATAAGAGCTGAAAACCACTTCCATTATTTGAGTAGAGTTCAAGTAATATAACTTTACAGTGGATAACAGATCTGGAAGTTTTAGTCTCTCTAAAGAACAACTCACCACTGCTTGCCAAGACAAGCCCTCAAGGAGGGAGACAAGCAGAGGAAAAGAGGACAGTATTCCAGAATAGATGGCATGAAGTGATGCTCTGAGAGAGTCTCAGAAAAGAGCTAGCTGGTTGCCAAATTATCTGTGATAACTATACAGTCAACCAGAGATGATAGTGATGACGAAAGAACTACTAGAGCAGATTTCACAGAATGAAACCTATTTACTCAATCCTACTACCCAAAATTTTAACCATATTGCCATCCATACATTTTTGCCAAGGTATTATACATGAACAGAGCATAATCAACCTGCTAAATTAAACAATCAATGAAATATATTTTAGAATAATGCTCAAATACAAATATTGTAACTCATTAAGAAAAAAAAAGGATGGAAGCAATAATGAGCTAAAATGATGTTTAAAACTAAGAATGCATAAAGTCACAATGAGCTCATCTATTTTACCAAGAAGCTGCCAATGTAAGGCTTGTCTCAAAGACAAAATGGAAACACTCCTTTTTCCAATGTATCACTTATAGCTGATAATACAGAACAAATATTTGCTGTAGACTAAAACTATAGATTTTACATGTAAAAATAAGAATAAAATAAAACTATATAGACTGATACATACAAATAAGATTTTGTTTGTCTGCATTTTAATTCTGAGTGAACGCCAAAGCATTCTCCAACAAACGTAAGAGAGAATCATAGAGAGAAAGAAAAATAAATTAAGACTGTTGCTTGACATGAGGCTAATTATTTAGTTTTATATTACTTTTTAAAATTCAGAAAATTCTACAGTGTTGTGCTAATATTACCATAGAGATGTAGATACCATAAAACTACTTTTTTAAAATCTAAAGAAAAAAAAGAGAGAGAGAGATAGAAATTAAAATACTGAACGAGACACACATTCAAAAGATATCATATTAAAACAGATATATATGTACATCATATTAAACTCAAAATCATACTGCTTGCTATCAAAACACATTCCTTCTATTGAATGATAACTAGAAACTAATCTGCCAAATCCTTTGTGATTGTAACCAATTTGATCCTCACTGGGTGCTCCATTATTGTGGCCGTGTGTCAGATTAAGCTAAGCTCTATAAATATCTACAATACACTGCCAAATATCAGAATCGAAATAAGACGGTGATAGATGCATATATGGCAATCACAGACTTCTCATGGAATAAAGCAGACTTCCAACACAGAGCACTGAAGGCAACTGAGGAAGAAGTAATCCAAATTCAATTCTCTTCCATCCTCCACTCACCCACTAGTCTCATCAAGAAGAATGAAGACACAGAATTGTGATAATTTGCCAACCTTGTATTGATCAATGGAAACTAGTGACACTAATTTTACCAAGCCATGACTACAAGACTAAATTCATAAGTAGAAACAGTTCTCTGGTGCTAAAATGACCATACTGTGGCACCAACGACAGAACACTTCAAGTCAAATTTTTAAACACTTCTATAAGAATCCACAAGCAGAAAGAGATATAAATTTATTTTTTTCTCAAAAACAAAAAAACAATGATGCAATCAAATACAAGATAATCCAAAAGTAATTCCTTTTGGTTTCTCATTCTAATTAATAATGAAACATGGTTTCTTTTATTTAGTCACAGCTTCAGTTGCTTTCCGATGACTATAATGTAGCTTCCCTGTTCCCTTTCTATTAATATTTTTATGGTAATTGCTCTGATGAGCTTTCTTTTTTCGTACCTCAACTTTACGAATTTAAGTGCATTGCTAGATGTGCAGAGAGGTCACATCATTGTACAGTTGAAATGGCTAGGTGAAACTGTAAGTTCTATGCTAACAGTTTCTTCTCTTGCACTTCTCTCTTCCAACCTCTTGTTTTCAAGTCAACTCTGATCTCCAAAAATTTAAATGCAATGTCAATCATTATCTTCTGTCTTCTTAATTCTTGCTCATTTATTGTTCTCTCTCCTTAATAATGTCTTTCATTTTCTCATATTCTTTCACTCAGTAATCCCTTGTGTGTGTCTTAGTGGCTTTATTGCCTTGCTTGAAGAGAATTATTAAAATATATATCTTTTTAGTCTTAAAAAATATTAATCAATTTCAACAAGGTTACTTGATGTTTTAAAACTAAAATCTTATTTTTTGCTATTTTATCACAATGCTTTCAGATATAAAATATTTTGGCCTTCAAGTAGAATTTTAAGGGAATTAGTATAAAAGTAGCCACCTTGGACAAGACCTGAACTCACATCATCATTATCCCAAAGGAAATTAAAAAAAAGAACAATAAATCTGTCTATTTCTGAGATGAGGTATTATGTACACTATTTACATAATTCGGACTATTGTCCTCAAGGACACATGGCACAGTGGATAAAGGTGTTAGTTAGATCTAGTGACAGGACCCAAAGAGTGTGAGTTTAATATCCGGTTAAGGCAGTGGAGAACTTTCAGAGGGGAATTAACAGGAGATAACTGATAACTGACATCCATTAAACATGGCACGTGGAACTAGAACAGTCTACCCCAGTGAATGAAATAAAGGGTTCAGTTCGACATTCCAACCACCTGAAGAAGGCTGGAGCATACAACGGCCGAAACATTGTAATAAATATGGTGACAAAGATGAGGACAATAGTCCGAATAATTTAAATAGAGAACAATACATGACAATAAAGAATAATCTTTGAATAGTCTTAGAACAAGCCATGCACAGAAAATTCAAATGTCCATTTTTAATTTTTTTTTAAGTCCTTGATATTTACTTTCAGGAGCATGAAAAAGACAATACTATCGCAAGAGTTGATCAATGACTCATTTCCTTTCCTCATCTGTCAAAGATGTTAATGAAACTGCAGCTTCCTTAATGAAGCAACCTTTTTCCCCTCTCATAGAAAATCCTCCACCTGAGCCTTGTACCTTGTCAAGCACTATCCATTTCTTTATTCTTCAAAACCTTTTGTTATGTACAATTCCAACTAAAATATCTTTGTAGTCATACAAGTAGCAGACATGACAATCAAATGATCCAAATTTCTTAGATGAAACATTTTCATTATTAATTTCCTCCAAGTTTATATTGCCTCATCATTTATTGCTTTTTATCATAACATCATGTTGTTTTATATTCAAGAACCATTGAGCAAGCAGCATAGAGTAAGCATCTGTCAGTCTCTGGAAATGATGGAATCTACTAGAGTCACTAATCCCTGTTGCAGATGCCTGTTCAGCCACAATTAAGTTTGTTCAACACCTACATAGCCAAACTGTGCTTTATTTTGCAACTATCTTAATTACAGTTGGGAGAGATTACTAAATCTTGCATGATCAATAGTTAAACAAAGCCAGTACAGTCAAAATCTCAGTCACGATGACTTGTGGCATGACATCCACCAATGGCTTCTGAACAATTTTATCTACCATTTCATTCGAAATTCAACCTATAGTATGATTTTCATGCACTTTCCAATGGTGCTGCCTACTGAGATCATCTCCCCAGACCAATATTATAGAGTCACCTTGACAAATTGACCATAATGAAATTCAAACCAGTCTCATGGTTTGAAAAAAAAAAAAAAAATAATAATAACATTCCAACAACTAGCCCACAAACTTCAGAAATCAAAAACAATAATGAAAATAATTCATATAAAATTTGGACAACTTAAGACTATTACATCTACTAATATAATTTGGTGTAAACAAACAATATAGCATATAGAAAATCAAAAGCATATAAGGAAGAATATAGTTCAATGAATATGAATTTCACCTGCTGATGTGTGTCTGTAGATATCATTCATGTCAGACATGTTTGGAAGAATACGGGATGAGAGTTTAAATCTCATGAACAGCTACTTTTTTTTCTGATCTATGCCATTTGCTTAAAGGTTAGAGAATATAATCAATCTGGGCATTGGAATAAAAGGCAACAAAAATAAGATAAAAGATAAACTAGTCTGAAATCAAGAAATGTAAACTAAGTAGCAACAATGCAAACAATTGTATCCAAAATAGACAAGAATCAAAAATCTTTTTAAGATACACTGCAGTGGAATCTTTTTTTTTTTTTTTTTTTTAATTTTTCCAGTTGTTTAAATTTAATTGACAAAAGTATTAAAGTTTGAAATTCTTAATTTTATTCAAAATAAATTCTGCATAAATTTAAATGTTTTTTAAGCAAATCATTCAAAACAGAATGAAAATTTTAAAATTAAAACCTTAACTTATAAATAATATTTATAATAAGATTATGTCTGTCTGAACTTCTGGAATGAGTAGTTATCGTAATAAGAACGAGACGAGATATCCCTAGATATGGGCAGTGGAATACCCTGATAGATAAGATAAAGGATTCAGTTTGGAATTCCTGTAGTTTATCTGGATTGACATATTCACCTGGTGAAGGCTGGAGGGCACAATGGCCAAAATGTGATAACAACAAAGATGAGGATAATAGTCTGCATGTAAATAGTGTAAATAACAAATGATCATATCTGTGTGTGTGTGTGTGTGTGTGTGTGTGTGTGTGTGTGTGTGTGTGTGTGTGTGTTTGTGCAAAAGAATAGTCAACTAGAACTAAAAAGAATCTTCCATGTATGTACCTCTTCAGAACATGGGCGACTCTGGCTCTCCACAACTTCCTATCCTTTGTAGCTTTAAGCAAAGTTTGGCCCCTTACTATCCTTCCCATTCCCCACTCTGCCACCCATTTACACAAACTTGTTAGGTATATTATTACTTGCTGTTTCCCTCTACCTTACTTGCTTTCAGCATGTCTAGTGTGTGCCAAATTCTCTAAGTCCTCTTTCCTCATTATTTATCATAGAAATTTCAACTGTCTCTTTCTGATTGTGAATACAAGTGTCCTTTTTAATCCCATTTTCCTTAAAGCTTCCTCATTGTTCACATGTTCTATCCATGGTATCCTCAGCATCTATCTGTTGCTTAGAGTCTCTTTTCAACTGTGAGGAAATTGTCAAGCAGTCATGACCATATAAGAGGATTGATATTACACAGCAGGATTTGCTTATAATTAAATTTTCCTGTTTCTTGTTTTGTTTAGCTTTTGGAAGACAACTTTTGCTACTCCAGTGCACCTTTGGACGTCTGTGTCATATTTTCTGTTATAACATTTCTCAGATAATTAACGTAATATCTTCTTCAAATAAATCAAGTTTTCCTAACAGTTCAAATAAATATTTGTGTCGTACCTTATCAATTGCTTTTGTGTAGTCTATGAAACATACATATACATCCTTTTGCATTTGTAGTGCTCTCTCTCATATCATTCTGACAAAGATCATATTTCTTGTTCCAGTGTCTTTAATAAAGCTACACAGTTCTTGCCCTATTTCTAGTTTAATTCTGCTATGTGCTCCATTCATCAGAGCCCAGAAGAAAGGGAGATTTTATCAAAAGAAGTAATATATCCCCACCATATTTGTGGGAGCAAATAAGCAGTCAACAGAGAAAACCTGTAATAAAATATGTATGTTTGTGAAACTGCAGTAAAATTGATTGTGAAAAAAGAAAATAAAAAAGTAAGAATATACTATGGATTCATCTTAGAGAAAAATAGCCAGGGAAGAATAGTTTTATGACACTCTAGGAATTTTTTTTTATTGTTGTAGCATACCTACATATGATAATGGGTATGTCCCCATTCACATAAATACAGTAGTAAATACTGTATGTTGATCTGCAACTGGAGATTCACTGTGGAATTCACTTGACTCATACCTACATATGATAATGGGTATGTCCCCATTCACATAAATACAGTAGTAAATACTGTATGTTGATCTGCAACTGGAGATTCACTGTGGAATTCACTTGACTCACTTCTAGCAGTTGAGTACTACTTCTATGCGCCGCTGGTGAATCTCATATGTGTTGTTCTTGTCATAAGTATTATCGTTCATTACCAACCTTCGTCTGGTTATTCTATTCAGTAACCTACACTAGGTTACAACATTTATTTTCAATTCACAGGTTCCTCAAAGAGATAAAAGGTATCTAAAAGCAATAGAAGGAAAGACTTGCTTTTTTTTTGTTTTTTTTACAAATACCGATACATTATACACATATGCACAACTGGTAAAATTCAAGTTAACTGTAGGTATTTGAAAAAATTGATGCCAATATTTAACCTTTTTATGAGTACAATAAAATTACAAAATTACTCATTATCTGAAAGCTAAAAATAATTTAAGACAAATTAAAATGCTTCATTTGTCAAGTTTAAAATAACCAAAAATTCTATACATAGTTATGAATAATTCATCCATCAGTGTAGTAGACTCTTCTGGTGATGTAGAAAAGGTGCTACATATGTATAGATATGTATGTGTGGATTGTAAAATCATGCCACATTTCTTTTGCTGGATGAAGTGGAGCAAAATATATTGGCAAAGAGTTCCACTCATTAAATGTACTTGAAACAATTTACTGAACTAGGGTTTTGGAATCACTTATGTTTGACATTATTCACAAGGCCAAAGAGTTGTAATTAACTGCCATTGCTTAGTTGTCTGTTATTCCAACAGAATATTACCTTCCTGAGTGAAATTTTCAATCCTTGTTCAGGAAGAAAGAGAAAAATTATCTCTGAGCCTCTGTCACCAGAAAATTTCCAATGGGAACCACAAGTGGTTTCAATAAAACTGTTAACATTTGTATTGGGTTTTGAATTATCTGGAAAACAGAAGTCAAGTCTGAGGCAATTTTAATCAGATTTTATCAGTGCCCAGGCAAATAAATAGATTCCACTTGTTGAACATTAAAATAAAATAACATTATTATTATTATGAGTCAAACACCCATAAAAAATATGAGATTATTTAGCTGTTTTTTTTAACAAGTTTTACTCCATACAAGAACCAAGAGCCACTCAAGGTAGAGGGCTACAGAGTAAGAGGTAAAGGCACAGTTTATGCAGATATGTAGGGAAGATAACTTAATACTAGACTTGAAGAGGTTAAGATTGTAGTAATTGGGGAAGCATCCTCTTGGGAGATTGTTCCACAAAGTAGTGGTTCACGAGAAGAGGTTGTTTGAGTAGCACTCACTAATAATAAAGGAATGGGGGTAGTTTGCTACAATGTGTGTGACATAGTGGGTCTTAGTCGTGAAGGTTAGAATTGGTGGATCTAAGGAGTGTAATTTACCTGAAGACTTTCCATGGAAATAGCAACAGAGTTGTTAATCTGTTGTTAACTGGGGCAAGGAATGGCGTGTTAATTTTAATGAAGATTTTCTTTTAATTGTCTGAGAGAACCCTTTTTGCATTCTATCAGCATGGCTAATGCTAACCTAATCAGACACATTGTGCCTTCTCAGACTAACATTTTGCACTCACATAAAGTGGAAATATTATATTGAAACAATGCTAGGTCTGCTGCTAGGAAAGTTAGTTCATTATGTCATGCTAGACAATTTTTCTTGCCAGAATCTATCTTACATATTTATGAGTCTACCATTCGTCCATGCTTCAATATTGCTTCCACATCTGGTCTGGTGCTCCTTATATAAATTTAGAGATTCTTGATAAAACCCAAAGAAGAATCTCCAATATTATTGGTCCTGACCTGGCATCTCACTGAAAGTGACTTTCCCACCGCCATAATGTAGCTTCCTGGTGGCTTTTCTATAAATACTTTCATGGTAATTGTTCTGATGAGCTTTGCTCTATGGTATCTAGACTTTATGAATTTAAGTGCAGTACAGGGTTGGCAACAAGGACTCATCATTTTATAGTTGAAATGGCTAGAAGTTTCTTCCATCGCACTTCTCACTTGTGGAACACTTCTGGCTTCTTGCTTTCCATCCAACTTTGAGCTTCAAAAATTTAAATACAATGTCAATCGTTATATTCTGTCTTCTTAATTCCTGCTCTTTTATTGTCCTCACTCCTTAATGATGTTTTCTTTTTCTTATTCTTCCATGCTCAGTAATCCATTGCATCTTATTGGCTTTATTGTCTTGCTTGGGGTGAAATGATTAAAAAAATCCAATACATTGTTACTTTCTTACAAATTTCAGAGGTAAATTAAAATAGCCATATTTATTCAGAACATTTTTTAAAGATTTTCTGTTAATTATGTCTTTAACTTTTACACTTTATAAAACAGTAGATGGTTATATAACATTATCACAATAGATACTACATTAAAGAAAATATAGTGAAATCTGTATATATGAGGTTTGACAATTTAATTTCTGTAAAGACTCTTGTGAAAGGTAGGTTTGATAAGCTTGTTACTTTTGGTTCTGTCACTTTCAAAGCACTCCTCTTGTGAAGCTATGAACTTCATAAGATAATGGTGCCAATGCTGGAAACATTCTTGGAACTCATTCTCCATAATACCTTTCAGTAATGCAGTCACATGTCACTGGATATCAGTAAATTTTTCTCCTTTCAGGACATTTTTCAATTTAGGAAATTGCAATATTCACATGGAAACAAAGTCTGTTGAATCAGGTGGTTGTACAATTATTGTAATGGATTTCTTTGACAGTTACTCACAAACTCAAAACATATCAATCATAGGAACAATTTCATGAAGACTTCAAATGTCAGCCAGAGTTTAGGTTTTTTCCTTCAAAGAGATTCTTGTAACAATTTCAGCACTTCTAAATAAACAAATTGGCTGATAGTTTATCCTTGTGCTAAGAATTTGTCATAAATTATCCTCCTTATGATAAACACACACAAGCATGGTCTTGAGACATGCATGCTTTTTTCAAGGTTACTTTTTTTTTTCATTGCATGCTCTGGTATTTTGTTTCCATATTTTATTGAAAACACCAGGTTTTATCACCAGTAATGCTGTCAAACATCTCTTCATTATTCAAAAAATTGTCTGAATCATGAAGTCAACATGGTTTCTGTTCATCAGTCAAGATTCAAGGTACCATCTTCAAGGAAGCTTTTCTCATTCCCAAATCCTCTGATAGAATCTGCCATAAAATTTCTGTTGTAATTTCTTTTGTTATCATTTGCACATTTAATCTTCAATGTGAGCACACCAATATTTGTCCACATTTGTATTTTTGGCTGCCCATTTATGGCATCAGAGTACACATGTTCTTGACCATCTTTGAACTGCTTATGGTGAACATGCTATGAATTCTTCATAAAATGTTTACCAGAAGTCTTTTCTAAGAGGGTTAACATCTCACTAGCACTTTACCAAACTTCACACAAAACATGGTGTCAATCTTCTTCTACAGATTCATTCTGCTCATTTTCCATCAACAATACAACATGAACATGTACAACCATCTCTACTGCTCAACAATGAAGAACTCATCAGGCTTGCATTTCAAGAAAGAAGTTGAAACATGCTTGGGTACAAATGTTTATCTGACTCATTAGCCCAGAATGCACATTGCAGTCATTCCTGGAATTAAGTTATCACACCTTGTATATATGCACACACAGGTAATAAATGGGGAAAAATAACCAAATATGAAAATGTTAGAGAAACAAAGAAAATGTAAAAGCAAAAATGATAACAAAATGTACATGTGTGTGTGTGTGTGTGTGTGCGCACAGAAATGCACATGGATAGCATTGCAATCAATTGTGTTGTAAATATTTAGGAAGAAAATCTAAACTGGCAATTTGCCACAAGCATAAAATGTCCAAATGAAAAATTTTAAAAGGAATAAAATTCTCATCATTGAAAATTGAACATGAAAGCAGAAAGGATTGCAATTTGTTATTTTAGAAAAGGTTTAACAACACAAATAGATAATGTAACAAATAACAAATGGGAAATAAGTAAACATTAAATGCATATTAACCACAATGCAATCTGAGCTTTTATAATACTTGGCTCCCAGAAAAAAAAAAAAAAAATTAAAATTTAAAAAATCATTTGTTTATTGATTCTATCCTCTTTTCTCTTTCAAATTTGATTAAAGTAAGAACAGTGGAAAGTTCTCAGCCAAACCATATCCTAAAGTCCGACTAAATGAATTAGAATATATTTTGGAAGAGCTTCTGAATTGGGAAGAAAACTTTTCAGCAGCCCCCACATATTAAATTTGCTGCATTTATATATAAAATAAACAAAATGTAAAATTTGAATAAAGGCAGTGATCATTATAGAAATAGAAATTTGGATAAACATTTATATTGACCAGAGTAAAAAAGAAAGAAAGAAAGAAAGAAAAACCCACATCAGATGAGTGATTTTATAGCCTCATAACTTCTGAAGAATGATGAATCAATGAAGATAGGAGGGATAAAGGTTCAATAGGTTTCTATCAAAAGACTAACAATCAAAAACTGAATTGCTGTAGTCAATGTCAGAGAAGCAAGGGACTGGCAGGCGCTAAAATTTTGCCCAAATCTCAGCCATTAAAGGAAATAACAGGAAAATTAGGTAAACAGCATTGTAAAATGTTGAAAATAAAATATGTGCCTGTTTAGCAAATGAGATTAATGATTGAACTCAAGTGCATAGAGAGAGAGAGATTTCAAATGTTGCTTTTCAAGGCAGGCAGGCATTCCACTACATAGATTTCCTTATGATTAACCCTGTGCCCGACTTGACTCACTGCACCTTTAGTTCCATACATTTGACCTTGTGCCTGACTAACCTTCCTGTACCTTTAGTTCCTATCATGTGCCTGATTATGTGCTAAATTTAAATACCAAGATCTCTTTCAAAGAATCTCTCTTCTACATATAGATTTAAATTTCACATTTTAAGGATTCAAAGGGAAATATAACAATAAAAGACAAAACTGGATTAGGAAGAATACATTATTCCTCTTAAAAATCACAGTTAAATATGGCTCAAAAGTAAAAAAAAAAAAATATTTTGACCTCATATCTATAGGATTATTGGTTAACTTTAACAAAACCATCTGAACCTAAGAATATACTGAATTGTTCACATTGAAATTATTGAAGATAGCATGAAAAGAATTCAAGTCAAATAGTGTTGGATCAATGTGCATGTTAATGTGCCACTTGGGTTCAATGGGTGGAAAGTGAAGAGAGAGATTAAGGGAAAACCATTATCATAATAATAATAATCCATATTTGAATTGTAAGGGGAAGATATTCATGTAATGTCGAAATGTTGACAAAATTATATGGACCAGATATGAATTTAATAGCAGAATGAAAAAGAAAAAAGAATTAGAATGGGTATGAGTAAATTTGTATGTAGGAGAAATAAGAGAAAGTAGATGTCAGAAAAGCATGAGAGAAAGGAAAAGAATTTATTACACCAAAATGGAATGTGCACAGAAGTATGTGGGTATGTGCATGTAAGAATAAAAAAATAGATGTTGCTTCGCGAGGAGAAAGAAAAAAAAAAAAGATAAAAGTAAACTACTTGAGAGAGAGAGAGAATGCAGGTTTGGGAGCATTATAAATAAAAATAAAGTGCGTATGTGTGTGTGCATGGGATAAAATTCTGAATGGTAAAAGAGGGGCCATGAGAGGATGAGGAGAGATAATAAGTAACCAATGATATTCTAAGAACAACGACATCAAAGCTGAGATCATTGATTGTGTAAGCATTAAAAAGAAGCTTTTTGCAAGGGCCCACAGGCAAGATGGATAGTGAGGATGTCCTTCCTACTGGCAACACAGTAACACTAGACAAGAGCATACAACATCTGAACCTTTGTCTTCTCTCCCTCTCTCACTCACCCCCACCACCACACAGATTTCTCTTTGTGCATAAGAGACAGTGTTTCATGCAAAAAATAAATCTACAGTTGAAAGAAGAGCTGGGTAAAAATGACAATGTAAGGGGGGTGGGTACGATCATACAGAGGAGCCGTGCCAAGACATTTTCTAAATTTCTACTCCAGTCATGTCGCACAAAATTATTGACTCCAAAGAATACCTCACCTCCAAATGCACCAGACATGGATCTGTATATTTTGTTATAGGCCCTGAGTGGAGTGGTGTGATAAAGAAGAGTGCCAACAACCCTTTCCCCTACTCCAAGGGAATGGGGGCTGAGGATTTTGAAACAGCAGCAGGCAGGCAATCAGATTGCTTCCTGAATTCTGCTTCTTTCTTTGGTTGCCATTTCAGAATAAAAAGACCTTCAGGAAATATGGCAATTAGTTGAGGCAATTCAATTTGTTTCAGTGACATTTTGCAAGCAACAAGGGCAAGATAACAACAATCACAAGCTAAGGGGGATTTTTCCCCTTTAAATTATACTTGTTCAGTCAACACAAGATCATGTGACACCTTTAAACACCCAGTTTCCAGTTGGCAGGAGCTGCAAATGGCTACATTAACACGAGCCTTATTATTCATCCTCTGAACGCGTGCTCCCACGCACAAGTAAAGAAATTATTTAAAAACTGTTCTTATCAAATATGGTTTGTCTACAAATCAATTTGAGCTGAAATTCTGGATATTTTATTGCTTAATTCTTCTTTGCCTGACCTTCTCGTGTTTCTATGTCTCATAGATTTTTCAAGACTATATCACTTCTTTCTTTTTTTTTTTTTAATCCCACCCTTTATCTATCCTAATTATTTTATTCAGTTTATCTTGCCCACCCCCACATTTTTCAATTCCCCTGTTTCCATACCCCTTTTCTCTCCCCTTTAATTTTCATTCACTCATCTCTTGCCATTTTTACCCCCCCCCCCCCTAACTCCTTCTACTATAGCACAAGTACTAACATCAAATGGAAATACAGAATTTCTTTAAATCTCAGATGGAATTTGAAATGGAGTCTTACTGGTTCCTTGATTGCAATGAGACTTGTAACTAAAGATGAGAAAAATGTTGTTTACCTTAAAAGAAGTAAGTATTCAATACCCTGAAATCATCATCACGGACACAGATTTGGCAGATGATCTCTCTCTCTCGTTTCTAACAACACTCTTGAACAAACAACTATTTCTTTTCAGATTAAAATCTGCCACAGCACAAGTTGGACTTCATATAAAATTAAATTAAAACAGAATTCATGTCTTTTAATGAAGCCAGAGATCTAATAACATTCAAAATTAACAGTCTAAATCAAGTAGATAATATTTTTTTTTTTTAAATCTGAAATCATGGTTGATATGAGTTATTTAATGCCAAAGTATAAATATTTTGACTACAATTTTATGGCTTCAACTAAATGTATTTTGAGCACAATTGTATATCTTTGACTACAGATAATTTTATAGTTTCAGAGTAACCATATCTTTTTAATATATATATATATGTATATATATATATATATATATATATATATATGTACATGATGAGATTATGGTTGAACTCATCACAAAAATACAGATGTTAGAATTACAATGGTAGACAACACTATCAAAAATCAATATACCATCCGGGAATCAAAAATGTCTGAAAGTGTAACTCTTTCGGTCAAGAGGAGTTTAAAAGGTCCTTGCATTCAGGTGAAACTATTGGACATTAACTAAATCACTAGCAAAAAGTAAAGAAAAAAAATGAAATAGAGTGAAATGCTTAACAGCTGTAAATAACATATACCCAAAGAAATACTATATGAAAACCTACTAAAGATTACAGGCACAATCTGTGAAAGGACAGTGTGGCTTTCTGGTCATTGCTGGAGAAATAAAGAAGTTGTGCATCAGTTTGGATCCAAATTATAAGAAAAGATAAAAAAAAGTAGACTAGGAAGAACCTTTATCAATCAATTCAGACGGCATCAGAATATGAGAGGAAGAACTGAGTAGAGCTAGGGACAACAGAAGGGGGTCAAAAATGTTTACCTGAGGACAATCGGATTTCTACTTTTCATCCATCAAATATTTTTCTCAATCTTTTTTGTATTTAAATAAAACATATATCAATATAAATGGGAAAACGATAACACATTTTACGGAAAACTATTACAAAAGAAGGGGGAAAGTTCTCATATGACACATATCAACCTTTAGGGCTTCACCAGACTACTGTCAGCCGAAGTTGTGATGCAAATCACAAACGCATCAATGACTGGAATTTGCTTCAGACAACATTTTGCTAAAATTTTAAACAATTAATTTAGATGTCAAAACAAAGCTTGAGTTCAATTTTGAAGTAGATTTAACATGTTTTATTAAAGTTATAAGATTTATTATAAAAGCTGCAATCTGAAGTTATTATGCAGATTAAGCAAATTAGTTCATAGCCTCTGAAATTTAATGAAAATCATTTTTTTCTATGATGCATGTTGAAAAATGGGTAATGAAAAAGATCTAACAAATGCTGAAAAAAATAAAATGTCCACATTAGCAATATCAAAGGAGCTTCACAGAGATCATCAAAGAAGAATATTGAAAATATAACTTAGTTGAGAACTAGAAGCAAAGGAAAGGCGATAAGAGAACTAGAAGCAAAGGTGATAAGAGAGGTAGAAGCAAAGGAAAGGCGATAAGAGAACTAGAAGCAAAGGAAAGGCGATAAGAGAACTAGAAGCAAAGGAAAGGCGATAAGAGAACTAGAAGCAAAGGAAAGGCGATAAGAGAACTAGAAGCAAAGGAAAGGCGATAAGAGAACTAGAAGCAAAGGAAAGGCGATAAGCAAACTAGAAGCAAAGGAAAGGCGATAAGAGAACTAGAAGCAAAGGAAAGGCGATAAGAGAACTAGAAGCAAAGGAAAGGCGATAAGAGAACTAGAAGCAAAGGAAAGGCGATAAGAGAACTAGAAGCAAAGGAAAGGCGATAAGAGAGGTAGAAGCAAAGTAAAGGCGATAAGAGAGGTAGAAGCAAAGGAAAGGCGATAAGAGAGGTAGAAGCAAAGGAAAGGCGATAAGAGAGGTAGAAGCAAAGGAAAGGCGATAAGAGAGGTAGAAGCAAAGGAAAGGCGATAAGAGAGGTAGAAGCAAAGGAAAAGCAATAAGCAAACTAGAAGCAAAGGAAAGGTGATAAGCAAACTAGAAGCAAAGGTGATAAGAGAACTAGAAGCAAAGGTGATAAGAGAACTAGAAGCAAAGGAAAGGTGATAAGAGAACTAGAAGCAAAGGAAAGGTGATAAGAGAACTAGAAGCAAAGGAAAGGTGATAAGAGAACTAGAAGCAAAGGAAAGGTGATAAGAGAACTAGAAGCAAAGGAAAGGTGATAAGAGAACTAGAAGCAAAGGAAAGGTGATAAGAGAACTAGAAGCAAAGGAAAGGCTTTAAGACCTTGTCTCCTCAAGTGGAACATAAACTAAAATGAGTTATAGTGAAACAACCATTTTTCATCATTGCTCAGATCTTTGAACAGGTTTGAATTGAGGGAGTCAAGGACAAAAGGTGTAGAATACATTGCAAGTTGGAATCTGTCACAAAATCTCCTAGGCAAACTCCTCTCAATGAAACAAATATTTTAAAATTGGACCAAGAAATACATGAAAATTGACTTTTATAAAGTAATTTTCATGGACAAATCTCAGGTGACACTCGATGGACATGATGGATAAGCCAAAGGATTGATTTTATCTGATGCAGATGAATCTGTGACTAAAAGGAGGCAGCAAGGAGGCGACATTGTAATATGGGTTAGAATTGTTGACCAAACCATTATTGAACCATTCAAAGTCAATGAAGGAGTTAAACTGAACAGTGAGAACTTGTCATTTCATGGACAAGACTTTCTTTAAATGGTATAAGTTCCAGCCTTGCAGTTTCAAAGTCTGTATTTATGCATGGCAATGCTCTTATGTATCTAAGGTTAGCTGTGATTTTATATTTTTGAGTATAAAAGGTTTAGAGGAGAGAAGATAATGGTATGGTCACCATCAAGTCTCTATTTGAAAAATCTATTGTCAATTGTAAAGATGAAATTATATAAAGGCGGCAAACAATATGGCAGCAAAGCAGGCCTATGGGAAGCAATTAAAACCACCATGTCAGAAATTGAACCTGCTCAAGTAAAACATTTAACAAAATCAATAGATAATAGATTGCAGGCTGTTATTGAGAAGAGTCATTATATTAAGATGTAGATGCTTCAAAGACTTATCATATATGTTTGTAATTTGTTCTATTATAGGTGTTGAACAATGGCTTATGATTTTATTACCTTGTTATTGAAGTAAAAAGTGATTTTCTGGTTTTGCATAACAGACAGACTGCTATTTAATTTGATCTGACTGCACATGCACACAAAAGTGAGGAGATACTGAAAATTTTAGATTTAAAATATCAATTTAAATTCAAAACTTTCTCATAATTTCAATTGGACATTTCAGTTTTTTCTATTTCTTGTCTTTTAAGCTAAATAACAGAAAAATAATTGACCATTGCAGGTAAAAAATTGTGACAGTCAAACTAAACAATTGAATGTAAGGTTCATTTGACTTACATGTTAATATTTCAGAAAAATCGACAAAAATGCTTATAAATGACCATGGAGATATGTAGTTTTTAAATATCTGCGTGCTTTACTCAAAAAGAAAAAAAAATTCGAGTATAACACATTTATTTCAAAATGTAACAACTAGTTATGTTTAACAAAAAAATTTTTTCTTTAATACAGATTTTCAAAGCACTTTACGTAAATGATCAGTCAATAAACAAATTATTATCCACAACACTGACAAATTTTTCACTTTTCAAGCCAATCCATCATTATTGAGTAAAGATTAATGGCCGATTGCTAATGCCTACTACTAAGTTGGTGCTATCCATAACATCACCTCCTCTAGTTTTTCAACCAGTAGATTTTTTCTCTCAGAGAAATAATATTTGCCAAACTTCATTTCAACAAAAGATTCCATATGATTATTTACTAATATTAGCATCAAGCAGCACCCAGTGCAGAATTAATATTTGAATCTAACGAACTGGCTCAGAACAAAAATATATATAAACTATATATTTAGAACAAAGATTAGAATCAAAATTATTTAGAAATATTTAACTATGAGAGATGCTTCAAAAACTAATGCTTCCAGTTTATCTCCAGGGAAACTACAATATACAGAGAGTAAAACTGGATGGAGAATGTTTCCAATTGCAAAATACTATTTTTCTACATAATCCTCATCATTGGCCATACCTTTTTGAGCTGCTCTTCATTTGATGGGTTGACAATTATGCAGGTCCACCCAGCACATGTCACACACATTGTTTCTGAAAGATATTACTCACTGCTTTAGTTTGTTCACATACCCTGTTTGGTCTTTATAAATATTCAGCAAGTACTAATGTCAATGAGTGTCATTTTTTCCACATTAAGAAGTTTGACAGTACATCTCCATTTAGTACACATTTTCATGTCAAATACCATTTGCCAGATTACCATGTGTAATAAAGCAAAGAAAAAAGTATGGGATATTGATAGGAAGGTTCAATTTCTACTGTCATATCATTAATATCTACCTCTGACGTTGTGAACCAACATAAGTATTGCTTTTATAGCAACCCTCAAAGAAAAGAATTTGAAGTTCAGCCATGTCCGAAAGCAACAGAGAAAGAAAATGTTCATTATACTAACATAGCTTACCTTTTGTTATTAGTCAATAACTAAAAAGATTCAATAAGATTCCAAAGTTGAGGTAAAAATATTTGGAGAAGGTCACATATTACTCTCTCTCTAGAGAAAGGTCCAGATAATTGGGAGGAAACACTGTGAATGAAGATGCAGCAGGTTTGACTTGTCAACGCTTAGAGATTTTAGTGCTGGTTTTCTTAGCAAAAAAGATGTGGAAATCTTCTGCCTATATAAATTACAATTGCCTGGGTAAATGTTATGGTGACCTACCAACATTAGAATGATCTCTTCCTCCTTCCTAAATACTAACCTGCGAGACTTCCTAAGGAGGCAGTCAGGACGCAGTGTAACCTGATAGTTTGGACAGACACTTCTATCTGCTGACTAACAACACTCTTATTTTGTATATATGTTCTGTTATTTCAATACACATGTTCAACCTACCTTCTTCATTCCATGTCTTTCTTTCTGGCCGTTAACAGGCCACTACGATAAATGAGTGGTGCAATGGTTTACTTCAATGGACTGACTCAGTCGATACATTAATGACCATTTATTTCTTTGTTCCCATTTTTCTGAAGAAATAAGGATTCATTGTTTTCCTCTTTTCTTTCATAACTTCAATCAGTTATGTGCTATGTATGATACACGCTTAGGTGATCTTTTGATACATGACTGACGAGGCAGGTTTTTTTTTTCCTGCAGTAAGTTGCCATTTCTTTAAGCGGAAGACCAGTTGCCATCCAAGACTATAGAACCCAGTCTCTCCTGCTATTTACTCATAGCCAGGGTGAGAAGAAGAAGATTCATTCCTTTCCCATGGGTATTAGCATGTAAGTGAATGTAAATGATTCGACTGGAATTTGAACTCGGCTCTCCGATTCCTCAATCCGTGCTTCTATCCATTACTCCACCATGCCTCTTTTTATACCTGACAAAGATTAATAAACAGATCCACTTATGGTAACAACATAAGAAGGATAAAAGCACAAAGAAGGTCAACTGTCTAAACAAAATTTGTAATATCCTTTTCAATGTTGATTAACCACACATGAAGCAGTGGTTAATGTATCAGCAGATGTTTATATAATGTTCTGTCATCATTGTGTATGCAAAATAACTATTCATGTAAATATAAAAATAACATATATATATGTTCTTATTGAGAGAGCTTAATCAACAGATGGCAAAGATACTCCCTTGTCTTATTTTACATTATTTACATTATTTGGACTATTGTCCTCATCTTTGTCATCATATTTATTACGTTTTGGCCGTTGTACGCTCCGGCCTTCTTCAGGTGGTTGGAATGTCGAACTGAACCCTTTATTTCGCTCATTGGGGTAGACTGTTCTAGTTCCATGTGCCATGTTTAATAAACCTAATGTCTTCAGCAACCATTTTTACCAGTGCTCATAGTGCAATTTTTGCTGTTATCATTGCATGCTTTTACCAGAGCTCATATTGCAACTTTGTTGTTATTATCACTTTTCTCTGGCACTCCTTATTAGTGGTTCCCATATTGTATTCATTTCTATGCTTGGACGGCTCAGGAGATTTTTGTGGCCTTAGCATATGTGCTGATTCTTTAAGTTTACGAATTTTCCAATGGTGTTCCTTGTCTATGATCTCAACCTGATCCCACAGAGGCCGGTGATCTCCCTTCTTTCTCCATATGTGGTCAGCCACGCCTGCGTGGGGGCAGACTGTCTCCCCTTTATATTTCTTTCCGCAGCTGCATCGGATAGCGTATACGCAGTCTTTAGTCATGTTCTCCTCTATGGGGGGGGGTCTTACTCGGGAGAGATATCTGCAAAGTGTCGTCAAGCTTTTGAAGGTTGTCTGATATTATATGGACTGCAGATCCTTTGTATTTTCTGATAACCCCTTCACATGAGGCAGGCAGACTGTTTTCTGAGTGTTGTCATCCTCCTCCTCCTCCTCTTGTACCTGCCTATCCCAGTTTTTTGGGGCTGTTGCCATGTATCCAGGGTAGTTGTTTCGTTGTAGGGTACTGCTTATACTGACTAATTCTTTATCTAATGTCTTTGGGTCACCACTTATGACTTTTGTTGGGTGTTCTAAGCAGTGGATGATCCCTTTACGCTGTATGGCTGGTGGGAGTTGAAATTGAGGTACTGTCCGGTGAATGTCGGTTTACGGTATACGGATGCTCTGTTCGAGATATTAAAACATCCAGGAATGGGAGTGCGTTGTTACTCTCTTTCTCCATTGTGAACTGTATCGAAGGTCTTATTGAGTTCACATGGTCCAGTAGAACCTGAACATCTTCCTGGTGTGGCCAGAATATGAAGGTGTCATCTACATACCTTAACCATATAGTTGGCTTTAGAGATATAGATTCTAATGCCATTTCCTCAAAGTATTCCATGTATATATTCGCCATTGCTAAGCCCTCATCCTGTCGATATATGTGTAATCCCATTCCGAAGTGTGTTGATTGTGTACAGAAAGTCAACATCTCCATCAGATTATCTATTGGAATACTTCTAGGGATGAGTCAGAGGCCAATCTGTCTCTGACTACTGAGAGTGCCTCCTCCGTGGGTACCTTGATGAACAAACTCACCACGTCCAAGCTCACCATCTGGTGGATAGGATGGGAGCATCTTTTATTATTTCGGACATAGGTAGAAGACTTTCCGATCAATGGGTCAATTATATCTACAAGGAAGCAACTCAGAGGGTGGCACACAGAGCCTTGGCAACTAACAATCGGCCTGAGTGGAATACAGTTTTTGTGAATCTTAGGAAGACCGTATATGTAAGGTAGCTTGGTGTAATGCTGCGATAACTGTCTATATGTCTTAGGCGCGAAGTGATCCTTGTTCTTGATTAGTATCTCTGACAATTTGAATTTCGTTTTCATTGTAGGATCATTTTTTACTTTGCTGTAGCTACCATTGCTAATGAGGTCTTCCAGCTTTCTTGTATAATCTGATTGGTCCATAACTACAGTCGCATTGTCTTTGTCAGCCGGTAGTACGACGATGTTTTCGTTCCTCTGTAGGGATCCAATCGCCAGCCTCTCCAGTTTTGCTATGTTAGACCTGGGCGGCTTGGCCTTCTCCAAGGTCTGTCTCACCTTCCATCTCAGTTCATCCACCTGAGCCTGAGGGATGTTCAAGGCCACCTCCTCGACTCTGGTAATGATGTCCAAGTATGGCACTCGCCTGATGGTTGTGGCAAAGAATTTTACTTACTATATATTTCCAAGACAAGGTTAATTCATTTCTCAAAGTTCTAAAGCACAAAATTTAAACATTTACAAACTATTTAATTATTTACAATTGGACCAATGTTCACATCTTTATTGTTACAATATTTTGGCTGTTGTACCTTCCGACATTCTTCAGACTGTCAATCCAGGTAATCCTTATGAACTGAACTTTTATGCAATATCTTTTGTTCTGCTGCCTGTGACTAGGGATTTGTTTTCTTATTGGTTTTTAAGTACAGACTCAGACTAAGTGAAAACAAAATTGGCAATAACTGTAACTGAGCTGTACTGAGAAGAAAAAAAGTATGAGATACCCTTAGACATTGGTAGAGGAAGAACAATCGATCCCCCCCCCACCGTATATTAAGTAAAGGGTTTAATCCAAGATTACCTGAAGGTTACTCAGAAAGCCAGAGAGAACAATGCCCAAAATGTTGTAATAACAACAAAGATGAGGATATTAGTTCAACCATAAATAATGTAAATAATAACTACTCATCATAGAAATTCAGACAGAAATTTATAAATTCTTTATTCTCTGAAATACTTCAAATGAAATCAAATGGGAATAATTTGTTCATTACATACCATAATCATAGCAATAAAAGGGAATTAACTGTTGTGTTTTGTTTGTTTGATCAAGCATCCAGAAGTTGCTACTGATTCAGCCAAATTGAGAAATTGTACCATAGAGGTTTGGTTCTTCTTTCTCTTTGGTGGAGGTGTGGTGGGTGAGGGATGGGGAGGAATCATGACTTCTGCCCAATCTGGTTCCCAAAAATCAGGCCAAATGACCAAACTTCAGATTCTGTTTTTGGAAATACTTCTTGCATATACAAAAAAAACCCCCCAAAAACTTTTCAACATCCTCTCATATACATATTTACAGAATATACATTTAAATGCACATAAAGCATAATTGTATGTTTATATATCTACATCTGAAAACACATACACACACACACACACACACACACACGCAAGAAATACGGCATATACAAAAGTAACTATATTAAAACAGCAGTGAGATGAATGTTTTTTGTATGAAATAAGATATATGAGACACAAATCAGTTGAAATACTACTGTACGGAAATGTTAACTGGTTGAAACAGACTGATAGATAATAAACAAATCCATGCACCCTATTGCTGATACCCCCCGAGGAGTGGATGGACAGATCCGCCTATGAAACTCTCAAGTTGGGATGCTGAAGGTAACAACAATCCAATCAGCTAAATGATAAACTTTTACTCACATTAATCATATATATATATATATATATATATATGTGTGTGTGTGTGTGTGTGTGTGTGTGTGTGTAATAAAAATATAATTTAAGGAATGCTATATTTATGGGTTAAAGTTCTCAATATCAGTGCATATGTAAATATAAAAGTAGACATTGAAGCCAAGACCCAACAGTGGCAGTCTATTTCATGCTTAAACGCAATCATCAGGCTTGACAATTGCATTTAAGCATGAAACAGACTGTTGCCACTGGGTGTTAACTTCAGTGTGTGTGTGTGTGTGTGTGTGTGTGTGTGTGCGGCATCTGTCGTTCTCAAGAAACCTTAGATCTTATGACTCAGCAGCTGATGGCAGTGCAGTATCTGTTATGGCTGTACAGGCCCACACGGGAGTGACAGTCTTGATTGCAATGAATGCATGTGAGGAAGCTCTCCCTGATGTTGCCTTGTTTTCACTCCATCGGGCACCCTTTTCATTGGCTGCCTTTGTTTCTCCTCTCCCTGCTCCAGCCCTCCGTGTAAATTGCATCTCTATTATGAGTGATCGTTGGCGACATCTTCCCACCTCAATATCCATGTCCATCACCTTGATGTCCCTATTGCAGATGTCCAGTTTTGGTGTTCATAGCTTTCTGTTCTCACAAGTCTGGAGGTTAGCCGGGCAAAATATGATGGCAGCTCATCCAATCTGTCTGTTGACCTCAGTTTATAGGGAGAAAGTGTCTGAAATGGTGGAGCCAAGGTATGTGAATTCAGGAACCACCTCTAGGTTGTAGTTGTTGATTTTGATAGTGGGAGGCTGTTCAATGCCTTGGCCCATAACACTGATTTTCTTCCAACTTATGGTGAAACTGAACTCTTGGCAGGCTTTTGAATATATATATATATATATATATATATATATATATATATATATATATATACACACACACACACACACAGACAGACAGACAGAGAGAGAGGGTGTTTCAGCAAAATCTGACACTTGACAAAAATGAAATAGGCAATAAAAACAACTAACGTTTTTCTCTCTACCCTTTTCCAGGATGGAATATGAGTGCAGAGCAGTGATAGTAGCTTCTTTTCACGTCGAGAAGAAGCCTGTGGAAGTGATGGCCTGGTTTGGGTTTGGAAGGTGTGTGAGAACAAGGACAAGTTTACTGCCAAACGAAAGGCCCACAATGTTCGTTCTTTGGCCGTTAGGATTGCCAAGTTTGTCGTTGTCGCCGTCAAGGAGACAGTTGACAATGATGGAAGCCAGAGCTACACCAAGATTGCTGCTGACATGGGCTGTCACAAGTCGACGATCTGCCGAACGATCAAGAAGGACATTGGTTACTCCTCCGACCACAAGTCTCACTGCATGCTCATCACGAATACCTCCATGGAGTTGAGGAAGGTCAAGGTGGTGGCTTTGCTGAACGAGCTCAAGCATGGGTCTGCCGGGATGCTGAGGTTCTTCTCTGATGAAAAGAATTTCATCCAGGACCAGATGAGCAACTGGCAGAACGACAGGTGAATCTGAAAAGCCATCGAGGAGGTTCCCGTCGTGAAGCATACAAAGTTTCTCTCCTCCGTCATGGTCTTTGACGTCATGTCCAGTGAGGGGGATGTCATGTTTCCGTTCTTCTTTCAAAAGGGCCTGAGAGTCACTGCTGAGATCTACTACCAGGAGGTGCTGAGGAGCATGGTGAAGCCCTGGATAGAGGAGATCACTGCTGGACGCCCCTACGTCTTCCAGCAGGACTCCGCTCCTGCACACAAGGCCAAGACGACCCAGGCGTGGCTGCTCAACAATGTTCCTCATCACTGGTCGCCAGACTTGTTGCTGCCCTCCTCACCTGACTGCAACCCCCTTATTTCTTCTGGGGTGTGATCGAGGCCAAGACCAACAAGCACAGCCACAACACAGTCAAATCTCTGAAGGCTGCCATCATAGAGGCATTCGCTGCTATGGACAAGGACATGGTCACCAAAGCGTGTGACTCATTTTGCGCCCGCCTTGAGATGATTGTCACCACTGGCAGTGGTTACATTGAAAAATAATGTAGTATTTAACTCAAACTGTTGCAAATAAACTGTCGGGTATATACAACTTTTGTTTTTATTGCCTATTTCATTTTCTTTTTGTCAAGTGTTGAATTTTACTGTAACACCCTATATATATATATATATATATATATATATATATATATATATATTGGTCCTGGGTATGATGATAAACTACATCCGGCAGCAAGGCCTCCCATCAGAAGAGAGAACGGACCATAACACGGAACGAGAGAGAGAGAGGACCACATCGCGGGACGAGAGAGAGAGGACCACATCGCGGAACGAGAGAGAGAGAGGATTATATTTGCAGAATGAGAGAGAGAGAGAGAGAGGATTATATTCGCTGAACTAGAGAGAGAGAAAGAACCACATCGCAGAACGAGTGAGAGAGAGAGAGAAGAGAGAGAGCGAGAGAAGACTATATCACAGAACAAGAGAGAGAGGGAGAAGACCATATCTTGGAACAAGAGAGAGAGGGAGAGGGAGAAGACCATATCTTGGAACAAGAGAGAGAGGGAGAGGGAGAAGACCATATCTTGGAACAAGAGAGAGAGGGAGAGGGAGAAGACCATATCTTGGAACAAGAGGGAGAGGGAGAAGACCATATCTTGGAACAAGAGAGAGAGGGAGGGAGAAGACCATATCTTGAAACAAGAGAGAGAGAGGGAGGGAGAAGACCATATCTTGAAACAAGAGAGAGAGAGGGAGGGAGAAGACCATATTTTGGAACAAGAGTGAGAGAGGGAGAAGACCATATCTTGAAACGAGAGAGAGAGAGATCAGATCATATCTTGGAGAAAGAGAGAACATAGAAAGAGAATGCAAACGAGAGAGAGAGAGAGACTTGGTCATAAATAAATGAAATAGTATAACGCAACCAGTCCAATGTTTAGTTACGTTTTTTTTTAATCAAATACAAAAAAATTGAAACGAGTAAATTAACAGTCTTGTTGCCATAGAAACACATGAATGGCCATATAGCAAAGGGCTAAACACATTTCTTTGTGTGTAGCTTGTCAAGTGTTGGCAGTTAATACAAGCAGCTCTGCATGCAGTCACTACAATAGTGAGAGGAATATCAGGTCTTTCAAATTCCAGCCAGGAAGTAATGAAGTGGTTAATTAAAAGGAAAAAGAAAAGCAAAATGGAGCTGCTACTTATGCCGGCTGGACACACAGGATGGCGAACAGAGTGGACACACTCCAAGTACCACACTCCTTAAGGCAAATACAGGTCACTATATTTGAGGTATACTGTATTAGACCCTTACTATTTCAATCACTTCCCCTACTACTTTCAGATGTGAAGGGCTTGAGCAGTAATAAATTTACCCTGTGGACTGGGAATTTCTCCCCCTCAGGTGTACACTCTCAGGTTTGCAATAAGGACTAAGAAATTCAGAAATTATTTTTGGAAACAGCTACAGAAAAAAATTATTCAGCTTATTGTTGGTGTATAAAGTAAACAAATTTTTAGAGCCATTATGTTATGGAGTTCAGATATGTAAGAATAATGAAAGTTTGGTTTCTTTGGATTAATCCAAGTTTTGTACAAAGGCACATTAAGAAGGAACTTGTTAAAATGGATGAGAATCTCTTCAGTGACAATGGTGGCAGCAAGAAAGGATTATTCTATTTATCCATTCTTTTATTTTATTATCAGATCATTATCAATTATATTTTTCATAGATTACTTCATTACATTGTATGAATTATTGATTCTTTGGAACTGATGATCTTGATTTGGATAATTCTATGAAACATAAACAGTCTTACTTTTTACCTACATTTTTCTTTATCTAGTTTGCATTTTTTAAAAATTTGTTGTATTCCAAAACTGGTTTGTGTAACAAAGAGGTGCATGCTACAGTCAACAAGATAACTGAAGCCAGAGAGTTTTGCAACCAGCACATTTTTCCCGATTTAAGGATATCTTTTAATGTACAACCTGAAGAGATATCTCAAGTCATAATAAGTAAGATCTCTCACACTTCTTGCATGTGAAACTATCCTGGTTTCTTGCATTCCTGTCAATTATGATCTTTAAAAAATTTAAATGCAACATAAATCATCATCATCATCATCTATCTGCTTGAATCCTGTCCTTTTTTTTTTTAATAGTCCTCTAGAACATTTTCTTAGTTTCTTTCATTCTTGTGTCTTAGTGACTTTATTGCCTTGTTTGGGATGAAATGATTAAAAAAAAAGAAGACCTGAACTTAAATTTTATAGGTAAAGTACCAAAGAGGAAATAGAGAAATTTATGGTTTAATATCCATAACAGTCACATTTTCAAAGACTTACAATGTTGCAAAAATGACCGATATGGTCAGATACATCACAAAGTGTATTTAAAATGTACCATTTGAAAATTGAATGGTTAGAATTATGTTAATTTCTGAAGACAAGGGGGGAAGTGGAAGTAAAATATACCTGTCGATTACAGATACAAGTTATATAGGAGCAAATGATCATCAACTTAAATATAGTAATCTGTGTGTCATGTGGGCTCAGAATAATGAGTCCATTACTTGTGCAAATGTAAATTCAATGTAAAGAGAATGAACTTGACCTGGTTTTAACCTATGAGTCAAATATGGTAATTTATCTTTCAGTTGGACAAGATCATTGAAGCAAGAATGTCTGATGAAAAGGGAGCTGAAATACATAAATTCAATAAGGACCTCCATATATAAATTGTTCTGAACATTATCGTGTTCATAATGACTTATATTAACCAATATGTTTGGGACAAAATGTTACAAAAATGAATCCAACAAACAACAAAAATTATTGGGTAAGTAAAGCATTTGAGACAAACTAGTAACCACACATTGAATTAAATTTTCTATCTGACGTATCGTCAAAGTTCATTGTTTCCAGGCTTTCAACCAATTAACGATCACAATGACAGCTTCAGATTTATTTTCAGGATTTAATATTTTCTCTGTAATCAAATGTTCATTTTTATTTGAATAATGAATCCAAGAATATGCAAATTACTATCATGCCTATTCACTGAATAGGCAAATGACTTAAAGTCTGTGCACAGCCAACAGTTTCTTATAATCAAATTTAAACCCAAATAAACCAATAAAAATTATTAAATTATATTTCATTTTACTTTTCACAATACAGCCATATAATTATATTATTAATATACAAGGGGATGCTGAAAAGTTCTTAGTCCTACCAAGATGCAATGCCATTGCAAAATGGAAAAAAAAATTAGAGTTTACATTTTAGAAAGTGCGTTGGGGCCAAAAACTTTTCAGTACACCCTCTTATTATGGTAATAATGTAGGAGACAATGGCAATAGAATTGTTTTTTTGCTTTTTTTTTTTGACTATATAAAATACTTTTTACAGGTAACAGATACTACACTTATTCTTGGCAGATCCCAATCCATGCTTAGAATAACCCTTTCATTTTTAACAAGCATTACATAAGTGTGTGTGTGTGTGTGTGTATATATATATATATAGAGAGAGAGCGAGAGAGAGAGAGAGGGATAAAATAAACATACATGTGACTAAATTCTCTAAATTTGATTTAAACTCTCAAATATGTCAATACCTACATACTATATACATTAACTTTCTGTGTGCATACATATATGTTGGTAGATCAATAAGTCTGTAACCTAATGATTATTCATCATTAGAATACAAACTTCGGAATCTTCCCTCTAGTTCCACCTTGCAGATGACATGGCACCCACACATCTCAGTCAAATGCTTAACTTTCCAGTGGTTGATTGAAGAAACAGACAAGTTGTCTAAATCCAAGGAAAATAAAAGACACTGCCAAGAGAAATAGTTATAAAGGAAAGTGTCAAGTGCCTGTTCCCAATGTACATTTTGTTGCACCTTTCTAATCATGTTATACCTGTACATAACGCATCTGAGTACTGCTTAAGAGGCCTTACTACACCAAAGCCTTTGTACTCTCTCCACATTTAGTATGCTCTCTCTCTCTCTACCATACACTGATTTCTATCTTCACTATGAGTATAAATGTACTTCAAATAAGTTTGCATTCCTTTACATCTACCCCCAAAGAAAAACAAATTACAATAGATAAAAATAAAACTACTTATCTTCATATTTTTTCTTAGCTAATATTTTTTTTTAACCTGCTGGATAAGTATTTTATTTCCTTAATATTTTTTCATTATTTTTACTGGTGCTGTCTACCCCCACCCCAAAAAAACCCTATTTCTTGCATTTCAAAAGTAAACAACTCTGGGGTTTATTACGATACCAAACACAAACTTGTTATTTTTATCTGAATATAAAAACACACACAAGGAAAATGACAAGCATTCAAGATCAGCCAAGGAAGGCAGGGGAATAAACTGGAGCCACCCTTTCTAAAATATCAATGCCTTAATCTTCAAATTACAGAAAATGTTGATTCATTGATTGATTTGTTTTTTATGCTTTATCAACCTGAAAAGGTTATTTAAAGCCAGACAGAGGAAAATAAATTAGGAAGACAAACTCGTAGGTAAGTAACGAAATAGAATTTTTACTACATGAAAGTATAACTATCAATTGACCTAATGCTAACTCTCCTTAACTTCATTTATTTATATAAATGGATGATCTAATATTCAACTAGTGAATCATCCATACTTCAGTGTGTGCATGTATTTATATATATATATATATATATATATATATATATATATATATATATCTTACAAGTTTTTTTAATGTTCTTACAGTTTTCTTTTTGGAGAGTGCAGAAATTGACCATAATTATTGTTCCAAACAATTTCGACCAATTCTTTAGCCATTTTCCAGAGGTGCACTGTTAATATGTTTTCAATGTTTGTGTTCTAAGGTGTATCATGTAGAAGTAATAGTAATTCTAAGCTTAATACAGCCATGACTCATTACTGCCATTGTTAAATAAAGTTAGGTTGAGGCTTGGCTTGTTTTACATAAATAATATCAATATATTTTCTATATCTTGCATGGCCGAGAATTACTACTTCCACACAAGTATTCCTCTTGTATAATAGACACTGAAATTTTAGCATTTGTTCAATTTTTTTCTATTTAGTTCATATCAAATAACAATAAGAATTTATATAGTTTATATTATGTCTTGAATCCCAAAATTTAAATACTATTTAGAGCAACTGCAAGGACATTCTCACACAAAAATGCAACAAGCTTCCAGCAAAAATAAGTTCACACTTGAAGAAACAAAATCATAAACAAACACGCATTTCAGCAGCTAGTGGCTATTTCTCTGTCGCAACATGAAATACTAGTAAGAGAAACAAAAATATTTCTACAATTTATCAGTCATGCGATGCCACGACACGACTCCACTTATAGCTTCCCCTGCTAAATTCAGTCAAGCACCATTTATTGCAAAGCAAATTCCCTATGCACACATGATTTTGTCTATTATTTTGATGATGATGTCTATGCCAGCATAGAAAAACTGACTGGATCAAAATGGCGTGGGTGAGACACTCAGCCTACTGAAACAGTCATCCTTACACACATGTCATCAACAGATTGATGTGAAATGGCAACTGGAATTGATGAAAACCGATCTTCCTGTCATTCCTGGTGAGATGACCAATGTTCTTCAGCCAGTGGACATCAGCATCAACAAGTCAATCAAGTGGAACCAATTGCTGGTAGAAGGGGCGCAAGTCACTCACTCTGACAGGACATATTTGCTGATCAGTGCTTTCCATTATATGGACATGGATATTGGAAGCCTGGCAGAGCATCCCTGAAACTATTGCGGCAAAGCTAGTCAAAAGATTGCTACATTATGAATGCATTGTATGGCGGTAAAGGACATTGTTTTTAAAGAAGAAGGACAAGATGACAAAGACATTACTTTGTGGACAACATAAATGCTTGGATGTCGACCTTTGACATAGACAACAACGAAGCAGACTAAAATGCACTTAAAATTGATATAAATGTTTCTTTCTTACCAAATACAGTATTTGTTAGAGATTTAAAGTCTTTGTTACAGATTAGTTTGGACCACAGATATAACTTATTTTCAGTCATACCACCCAAAACAGCAATGCACATGTCCAAGTTAATATTTAGTTATTATCTTGTATAATACATGAGTCTAGCTTTTATATTTAAAAATCTGGGAAAAGGTATGTATTATATAAGAATAATTGCAGTAATTTATGTCTTTTCAGATATAATTTATTTGCTGGCAGAAATTAATAATTCTAAAATGGTGTATCACATCGTGAGTCTCATAGCCCAATGGAATCATAAGGATATCTGTACTGCAGCCATACCGACAGTGATAAATTTGGGCCGAGATAGACTGACAGCACCCATCACTCCTCGCATTTAGAGTTTTCTCAGGCTGGTTGCCACCTCAAGGCAAGAAAATTTAACCTATATATATATATATACATGAAGATAGATTTATGCACACTATTTACATTATTTGGACTATTGTCCTCATCTATGTCGCCATATTTATTACAAGGTTTCAGCCGGTGTATGCTCTGGCCTTCTTCAGGAGGTTGGAATGTCGAACTGAACCCTTTATTTCGCTCACTGGGGTAGACTGTTCTAGTTCCACTTGCCATGTTTAATGGATGTCAGTTATCAGTTATCCCCCTCTCCAAGTTCTCCACTGCCTTAACCGGGTATTGAACTCACACTCTTTGGGTCCTGTCACTGGATCTAACCAACGTCTTTATCCACTGTGCCATGTGTCTTTGAAATATAGACAGATTCCGAATAATGTAAATGGTGTACATAATACCTCATCTCAGAAATATAGACAGATAGATTTATGATTTTTCCAAGTGAAACAAGAACCAACTGGAATTTGAGCTTAGATTGCCAATTCCACTGTAATAACTCTCATACTATAGACACATCCAATATTCTGTGTATATATGAACAGAATGTTAATTTCCTCCACTCAAATTTTTGAGTGTATATAAAAGAATAAACAACAGTAGTGACAGCTACTGGAATATCATGTCTCATCTACATTACTTCAGATCCAGATCAAATTGAAGTATCTGTTTTCCTTTTAGATGGGAATTGTTTTCTTAAATGGCACCTGTCTATTTATAAAACACTACAAACAGGTAGTGATTCAATATAAAGAAATTCATAGTAATAATAATGATAATATAACTGAAAAAAATAGGGGAAAATTATGAGAATTTAACATATTTTTCAAGTGAGCAGAACTTCTGCTAAAGAGTGCTTAATAGGTAACTAGAGCTATACTATTCAATAAATCTTAAATATAAATTTGAATATATTTAAATAAATATTCTAAATTTAAATATACATCTAGTTTGATGCTTCTGCTATATATTTAGATATTCTTGTAAAACCCAAAGGAGAATCTGTAATGTTATTGGTCCTAACCTGGCATCTCAGCTTCAGTCACTTTCCCACCACCATAATGTAAATTACTTGTGCCTTTTCTATAAATACTTTTATGGTAAGTGCGATAGAAGAAACTATTATCATAGAACTTACGGTTACATCTAGCCATTTCAAGTGTAAAATGATGAGACCTTGCTGCCAATCTAGCACTTCTATCACACTTCTTGCTTGTGGAACTCTCTTCCAGCTTCTTGTTCCCCAGTGATCTTCAAAAATTTAAATGCAATGTTAATCATTATCATTGTCTCTTTAATTCCTGTTCTTTTATTGTTCTCGCTCCTTAATAGTTTTTTGTTCTTTCTCGTATTCTTTAACACTAAGTAATCCCTTTGCATCTTAGTAGCTTTATTGCCTTGCCTGAGGTGAAAAAAAATCAAGAAATCGTCACTCAAACTTTTCTTGATTTATTGAATATAAAGAGATATATTTAAGTTCTAACAAAGAGCAACTATTTTCATTTTGTCGAACAAAACTAATAAAGTCAATGATATAGGTTCTCAAAGTTATTTAGCAATTTTTTAAATTCCATATTTGGTTGTTATTTTGTCGTCTATCAATTTGTTAACCCATTGATGCCCCCCCACAATTTTGTGACAATAAGACATTAAAAGGTTTTAAGTAGAAACCTATCATTGATACAAGATTCTTTTCAGAAACTTATAATACCAGATTTGTATTTGTATAATTAATATTGGATTTTTATGGTAGACATCAATGGGTTAATTCAATGAATAAATGTCAAAAATTGATAACTAATTTTTCTAATTCCCTTAGCAAGAGTTTGAAATTGCAATATATTAATAAAATACCTGTCTATATTTCTGAGATGAGGTATTATGTACACTATTTACATTATTCGGACTATTATCCTCATCTTTGTCACCATATTTATTACAATGTTTCGGCCATTGTACGCTCCAGCCTTCTTCAGGTGGTTGGAATGTCGAACTGAACCCTTTATTTCACTCACTGGCGTAGACTGTTCTAGTTCCACGTGCCATGTTTAATGGATGTTAGTTATCAGTTATCTCCTGTTAATTCCCCTCTCCAAGTTTTCTACTTCCTTAACTGGGTATTGAACTCTCTTTTTGGGTCCTGTCACTGGATCTAACCAATGCCTTTATCTACTGTGCCATGTGTCCTCGAGGACCATAGTCCGAATAATGTAAATAGTGTATATTAATAAAAGTTACAGCAAAAGTTTAAGTACTGTCCATAATAAAAAATGACAAAACTAATAGTTACATGGTGTGGCAGAAATAATTCCCTGAAATGCCTTCCACATAATGGTAAGATATAAGCTAGATGAAGATACCATTGCCATTATGTAGGAGGTATATAGAAGTATTTCTACTGCACCCTGTACAGTGAAAGAATATCAACAAAAAGTAGAAAATACTCAGAGTGTATACTTTTGTCACATCCATTGTCACTAAAAAACTGAATCATCAAATTAGAGATCTCTGTCTCTACAAAGACAAAAACTTGTAATAATCATTAAACTAACATTATTGGATTGACTTTTGTTATTGCACTACAAATCTATACTTCCATATCAATAATGTCACTGTAATGGAATCAATCTGGAAAGCCTAAGGAATTGCCCGATCTCACAATGTTAACAAAAGATATTTTTGGATCTGCCACAAGATTTAACTAATCACCATTCTATAAAATATTATTGAAATTCACTGAGAACCTTTGGAAGCTTGTTTAGATAAACATGGATAAATACATAATCCTTCATTGGCAGAGGTAAAAACTGACCCACATATATTTATTGAACTGTGATATCCAAGATTGTTTCAGAGAATGATCCCTAATAAAGAAATTTGCCTTTGAGATTATTGCAATAACCAAAGATGTATAGGAAAAAATAGATAGGAAGTGTACATTTAGATTTTTCTTACCTAATCTGTTTTGTTACAAATCTCTTAATGAAATAATGTCGCTTATTTGGGGGAATGTGACATCATAAGATTATAGGAAACTACAGGGAGTTTGTTTAAGGGATTGGCATTTGTTTAGAATTCATAAACAAAGTTAAGATACAAAGATGACATGTTTTATGTTCCAAGTTCCCTCAGGATGTGGGTAATTGTAGCTCTTCACATATTCCTGCCTTTTGGGGCTCTAAATAACTTTTGATCTTTTACAATCCCATGCTGCCATCCATTGACACAAAATTTTATTTTCTGTTCCTCACCCACAGATTTCTCTCACATTCAATATATTCATTTGTTTTGTTTTTGAATTTTTTAAACATTTCACCCCAAGCAAGGCAGGAATGCCACTAATATGCAGGGGATTACAGGGAGTGAAAGACAGATGGCAATTAACATTGCATTTAAATTTTTGGAGGTTAGGGAAGCAAGTAAACAGAAGGAAATTCCACTGGTGGGAAGTGCAAGAAATGAAGCTTTTGGAGTTATTTCAACAGTCAGAGGGTGGGACCTAGATGCCAATCTAGTAGCACACCTAAATTCATGTAGTCATGGCACCAGGGGAAAAAGCTTGTCAGATCAGTTGCCAATACAATATTTGTAGAAAAGACAGAGGGAAGCCACGTCACGTCGGTGAGAAAGTGACTGAAGTCAAAGTGCCAAGTCAGGACTGATTATTTTACAGATCCTTCTTTGGATTTTGTCAAGAACCTCAACATAAATAGCAGTAACACCAGACCAGATACGGCAACGGTATTTAATGCACAGACAAATGGTAGATTTGTAAATGTGCAAGATAGACTCCGACGAAAAAATTTCCTAGCATGACACAATGACCCAACTTTCCTTGCAGTAGATGCAGCTATTGATTCAATGTAGTTGTTCCATTTCAAGCTGTGGAAAACGTGAGGTGAAGAAAGTGCAGTGTGTTGCTCTTCAGGAGTCTAGTGTCAGCCATGCTGATAAAAGGCAGAAAAGTTTCTCTACGGTGCTTAAATGAGAGCAGTTTTGTTTTGGAGGTGTTAAAATTACAAGCCATTTTCTGCCCCAGTTAACCATTGATTAGAGATCCTTTTCAAGAGCAGCAGCCAGGTTTACTTTGTCAGATCTGATGTATTTACTATGGAGATTAGGAACTTATGACATCAGGAAGATCATTGATGTAGATCAGAAACAGCGTAGGACCCAGGATAGAGCCTTGCCGGACACCCACATTCCTATGAAAGGATCAGGAGGCAAGACTGTTCAAAATGACATTCATTTCATGATTTGATAAAAATGACCAGATTAAATCAAGCAATCGTCCTGTAATACTGTATCCCAGGAGCTTATATAGAAGACCGGTATGCCAAACCCTATCAAAAATATTTTTAGAATCTCTCAGTAGAACCTCATATCCATAAGTTTTGTTTCTTTTTCAGCTGTGAAGAAATTGTCTAACATTCATATAGGAAATTAGATATTATGTAGCAGTTCAAGACTCATTTCTTTGCTTCTAACAATATTTTCCTCTCATAATACTTTGCTTAGTTTGTGAAAGACATTTTTCACTATTCATATGCACCTTTGGATTTTTGTGTCATATTTTCCACCATCTGTTATTACATTTTTCACCATCTGTTACATTTCAATGATCCCCAATAAACAGCTCACCTCAGACTGTTTCTTTTGATGATGTCCAAAGGCTTGATTTTTTTATATTGTAATAAAATATTACAATAAACCATAAAGACACTGGTGATGTTGGTCCAGAGCCTGAATGCGAAAAGTTAGAAATAAGCTTAGCATGAACAATCCATGAAAAAAAAAAAATCTCTTTGGTATAGAAATGAGATCCATAAGTAACTGAACCCTGACCTCTTGTTAACATACACCAGTTGGTGTAGAAAATATTAAGATTGAGAGAAATATATGATGACTAAATTCTAGTCCTTCATGTGTGTCACAAGTTGATCAGAATTTTGTTTTTGAGATTTAACCATTTTCTAAGAAAAAAATCTTCCCTTAAACTAAGCCTCAACAAAGCCATGGTTGCTATGCCAATCAACTGTTTTGTACAAAGGAACAGAAGTTCTGGTAACAGTACAGGCTACTGCTGCTGCTACAATTTACCTGAAGATGTAAATTCACAACTTAAAGAACAGGTAACAATGACGTATAGGAGAGGGTTGCTTGGCAACAAGTTTCAATTCAGACAAACATTGTTTTAAATTATGCAATCATTTATTCAGACTAAATTCATTTATCTATACAGAAGAGTCATTTCTTTACAGATGACAAGAATAAGAATATAAACTACATTTATCAGATGAAATACAATGAGAAGGAGAATAAGTATGCTAATCATAATTTCTAAACATAAAAAAAAACAAAACACAGTTTTCATTTTTTTATTATAGGTTTAGTTTTCTTGTGTAAATCTTTTCAATGATTCAACACCCTTTAAGCATCACAAAATTAAAAAGAAAATGGTTAAGGTGCATGCAGACCCCTCAAACGAGGACAGTTGACTGTCTTAGCAAAATTCATAATTTAAGCATCAGAATAAATGGCTAACAGTGGTGAGGGGAGCAGGAGTAGAGAAAGAGAAAGATAGAGTTCATTTGTGAGTGGATATTATGTAACAATGAAGTTTACCTAGCATTGCCCAGGTTAAAATAGTTCCAGCAATGACCTTTCAACATCACTGCCAAATTCTATTTAGTTTCAAACATTATTCTTTGCTACACACAAGCCAAATAACCTGATGTCGCCAAAGTTTTTATATCAGAAAATATGACAAATACACTTTTGAAATGAACATCTGTCCTATTACAAAAGAGTTTAAAATTCATGCATATATTTTCTTTGCTTCTACAAATTAAAGATTTAATAAATTTGTAAAATTCTGATCACATGATATCTTAATTTTTGTTATAGTGAAATTTAATTTTGTTGAACAAAAAGAAAGCATTCAAATGCAAATGAAGGATCATATGCAATTAGAATTTTCTGGAAGTCCTTTTGATGATAAAAAAAATAAAATAAAATTAGTATTTGTTGGTTAATGTCGATTAAGATCAACAAAAAGGTGCAAGTAACTCTAACATTATAAGAATCTTTTATTCACGTGTTAAAATAACTTCCTATTTATGAATTGTGTAAAAATTTCAATGATTTATTTTTTATTAAATAATAATAACCAGTAAATATATTTATATACCATCAACAAATTTTCTTTAAGTTTCTATGACCTTATGTCCCAGAAAAATTTCATGCTTTGGTTTTGACACAAAGCTGTCAATGAAATTTTGAACATCAAAAACATCTTCAAAGGGATGCTACATTGATTGAAAGAAATGATAATCTGATGACACCATTTTTGGTGAATATGCTTCATGAGAAAAGACTTCTTTTCACAAATTCATTATTTTTTGGCTGGAGTGGGCAACAATATAAAGTGTGGTCAACCATGGTCATGCAGTAATATGAATTTCTGGTTTGCCTACTTTGTGAATGGCCATTTTCTCTTCAGAATTCAAACTCTGTAGATGATGAGTGTTTTTGATTTGATTGATTTGTTTTTTACGGTTTCTCAACCCTTTTTTGGGATATTTAAAGCTGAAATATTTTGGATTATAAGAATAATTCTTTTTTTTTTGTTGCAAGTGAATATTGCATTAAAAGGTTTTCAGAATAACAAGGATTTTTCCAGATACAAGCCCTACTATTTAAACCATAGCTGGGGGGGGAAGAGATAGATTTATACCTTTTCCTCCCAGGCGAGTTTGTGGCTCGACAAGTGTGGCATTCCAAGCCCCCCCCCCCCTGACACAGATGTTGTGCACAGACTAACGTATCAAATTTTCTAGTATTTTTCTCATGATATGTCCTAGGCATTTCAACTATCTCTTTTCATTTACAAGCACAAATATCCATTTTGTTCTCATTTTCCTTAAAATTTCCACATTGATCACAGGTTCTGTTTACAGTATTCTCAGTATCCTCCTGTGGAACTACATATGTTTCCTGAAGTTGCCTCTCCTGTCCAGCATTCACTACCATATAGGAGGATTGATATGACATCACAGTTCAGCATCCTTTTCAAGAGGGAGGAATGAACTGAGAAATAGATAACCAAACATTCTCGCATGTTCATCAAATTCAAACAAAGGCAAAAATCAATGCAAACAAGAACAATAAAGATGACTATCTAATAAGAGGAAAGAAAAACACCTACTTCCAAATGGTTCGTACAACTTGGATGTCTTTTATACTAACTGCATTGACTTTGGCAAAGTCATTTCATGTAAGATTCTTATGATGAATTCCTCAACGCTATCAATAGCAAACACATTGTTAGAAAAATATCAATACACCAATGACATATGAATTGAGTGACAGAAATAAGACCCAATCACAAACACTGGAGACGCTGAATGCTGTGTTGTTGCTACACAATGCTATAAACGTCCACATCTTATACGTTGTGGAGAAAACACTTGACGTCATCAAGCATACACATCACATATTCATTCAGAAATGTCAGATGTTACAAAGATCTGTATAGTAATCAATATACAAAAATCAAATCAATGAAAATGCATACAAAAACAGTCTCGTTTCATATAATGTAAATAACATCAGCACCAGGATGTATGTTTTACTCTTTATACAATCTGGGAAATATATGTAGATAGAATAATGTTTGAATAGAAATATTGGCAAGAGGATTACTCTAATATAACAAACTATATAAGAATGAATGTCTGAGTGTGTTTGAATAAAAGTTTTGCTAATTTCAGTGATGGTGAGTTAAATAAGACAACTAGAAGATTACCCATAAAAAATAATGTGAGTAGTTACTGCTAGCAAAATGTAATAATGGATGCTACCAATAAGTGTTAACCATAAACTAAATATTAAAATCAGTATTTTTAAGCTACTCAATTTCATTTAACCCTTCCAAATATTCAAAACACACACACACACACACCTATGGTCAGGATTGCCACATCTTACCCAAATGTGAGCCTACTCTTCCCCTTTCAGCATCCATAGCCCCTTGAGACCAGCATTTAATTTCATAGTTATAATGCATACATGGCAGACAAACTATACTCTACAACTCTCCTGTACTCTCTCTCATGAAGCAGGTTGGTATAGTGTGTCTGTGTGTGCAGAAAATTTTATATATATATATATATATATATATATATATATATATATATGAGTGAACATTGAAGTCAACACTCAGGTGACAGACTGTTTCATGCTAGACGCAATTGTCAGGCCACGATTGCATCTAGCATGAAACAGCCTCTAAGTGTTGACTTCAATGTTCACTTTTATATTTACACACGCTCTATCTCTGATATTGAGCACTTTATCTCATAAATATAGCACACCTTAAAACTATATTTCTTCATATATATATATATATATATATATATATATATATATATATAAAATTGAATATGAAATTTTGCATATTAAGCGCTGGTGATAAAACATTACTTACTGTATAACAGCTATAATTTATATAAAGAATAAAAATGCATTTTTTTTTCCCTCACTGATGTCTGTGTGTGTGTGTGTGTATATATATGTAACAGAGAGAGTTGGGAAACACACACACACATATATATTTTTTTTATTGAAATTGGAGTGAATCTAGCTAGCGAAATTAGATAAGAGAAATTTTGTTTATGGCTGGGAAATCTGATTTTGCCCATTTGGAATTGGGTCATTACAAAGACAATGAAAATGATCGGAATAATTTTTATCGGTTAAAATTTGAAATAGAGCTTACTAAAGCTATGAGGAACTTTGAAACTCACACGGTTTTGGGTTGACAGCAGCACTCGTGATAATCGCGTGCGGACCAAGGGTCGATTTATGATCAGCCAGGTTTATCTATATAAACGCGTAGTTATGTTGAAAAAGGGCAGTCGGGAGAGAATTCTCGAAGTGACTGGAGAGGCCGTGATCGGTCGGCGTGTTGTCGGTGCCTGCGTGCCGTCACATGCATGAGCACCCGCGTCGACCGTTATGGGTCGCGGCGCTACAAAACAGCCGAGAAAGACAGACAAAAGAGTGGTTGGCTTGTCGAGCTGGGTAGAGAGAGGTCGGAGATTGAAAGTGACATCAGAGATTGGAACCAAATTCCCGCTAACATGTACTGTTAATATAAGTATCGATGCTTCTGCTACCGAAGATTACTACTACTGTTACTACTGCTGAGGAGGAACGCACTATAAACTTTAAGCTGCGCACAGAAATCTTTATCTCTCCATCGCAAGAGTCGTGTATCGTTATGAGACGATTTCACAAGCTAATCACAACCCAATCTGTCTAGAATCCAGTGTATGAGTTTTTACGTCGATTAATTTTCTTTTCTGTAACCTGTTTCTTTTCTATACTATTCTTTGCTGCTATATAAAAGACATTAACAATTCAACCATTGAATAGTTGTTTGTCCGGCTTTCTGCAGATATATATATTTTTTTGGTGCATTCTAAATTTCTTAGCACAGACTCTCCAGCCGTGTTTACATCTTCAGTCGACCGTGAATGGATGAACATCACTTCTGCTTTCTGGATCAAACCAAACACAACATGGGCAGGAAGCAGGATTAAACCAGTGGACCAGTCGGATGATCTACGGATGCTCAGGGTCCTACGGCCACTCCCTTAAGTTTGGTTAAGACTGAGTAGACACCTCAACCCAGAGAGTAAGACGTCGGAGGTTGTGGGGCTGGAGCGAAAGTGTTAGACTGGTAGCCGTAACCAGGATAAAGCCGTGGGAATTACCATGGCCGTCTGAAAGAGGAGAGAGGATTGCATTTGTGTTGTCCAGTCGGGACCAAGACCAGAAAGGACTCTAGTCTTCGGACTATAATGGTCGAAAAGGGACGTAAGGAGGAAAAGAGAAGGAAGCAAGAAAGAGGAAAAAGAAACAAAACACGGAGCGGCGGACCTCAGGTAAGTCACTTTTTGTCCATTCAGAAGAAGCAGATGATCTATGGCCTCTCAGACCAAGAAATGGTGCTCCTAGCTTACGATGCCACAGCGAGGCAGATGTCCAAATTCATAGGGGGGTGGTACAGAGAAAACCCAGCCCTGATGTGGACCAAGCTTAAATCCGCTCTGGTGCGGCAATACGCAAGTGAGCGTATGGCTATTGAGGCAGTCAGGAAATTATTCCGGCTGCAGCAACAGGGAGAGACTAATGAGGAATTGGGGGAAAGAATTGCGGGGCTAGCGGCGTTAGCTTTTCTGGAGTTGGCGACTCAGGACAGTGGTGGTCCTATTCATGCCTTGTTGGCCGATGTGTATGTGGACGCGCTGAGTGAAAGGGACCTGAGGGGCAATATCCTGAAGGGGAGACTGCTCAGCCTGGCTGCAGCCATAGAGGCGGCTCGGACCAGCGAACAACTCTGGGATAGAATAAGAGGGGGTGTAGGTAGGAACCCCCGGGGGGCCAAAGTAGTGATGAAACAGAAGGACCGGGAGCGGATCTAGATACGGGACCTGAAAGAAGAGGTGAAAGAGGACTGGGAGGCTGAGGCAGTTCCCAATAGGAGAGCCTGGGACCTGCATTATGGGTTTCACAAGCCCACACAGGCCGATATGGGCTGGTGTGCTGGACTTGCAAGTATGATGGACATCGGGCCCACGACTGTCCAACAAACTATGGAGGCAACCCAAGGTCTTTGGGGCCGAACTGCACAACTTGTGGCGAGTTCGGGCAAAAGGCTCAGTGGTGTATGGCAGAGGGTGACCGTAAACTGAGGATAAAGCGAGTTAATACGCCCCTAATGGTTCCCCCTACTGAGAAGGGAAAGGGTCCGGGAAACGCTGATGGGTCATTTGTGAAAAAGTTAGAGGCAGGGTGGCCCCAGTGCAAGAAAGACCTCTGAGATGCTGGACATGTGGTGTGGTCAGGCACTTTTCGGCAAGTTGTAAGAAGCAAAGGTGTTGGCGCTGTGGAGGGGCGCGTCACCCGAGACAAACCTGTCCTCACAGGAGAAAGATGGACCACACTGAACGGAACAACCCTAACTCGAATAGAGGGGAGAAATGGGTTGCTAGTCCGAGAAAAGAGAGTCATCCGAGCTCTACCCCACCCAGGAGGGCCCCTAGACAGAAATTGGAGCCCCTAGAAAAAGGTGAACTCCTGTCACCTACTCCCACATCTCAGTTGTCGAGAAAGTGGGAGGAAGGGAGAGAACATATGGGAAGGAGAAAAGCACAGCTATACTGTTTGCTGAAGAAAGGGCCAGACTTCACCTGTAATGTGTTGCTGGGAGACAAGAAGTGGAAGGCCCTTGTCGATACTGGAGCTTCAATGTCACTGGTTAGCTCCAAGGTTTTTAGACAGTTGGGACTGAAAACGAAGCTTAGTCCCATCGATCTACTAATAAGTCAGGCTGATAGTAGCAGGATGAGGATAGAGGGTATGACATGGCTACCTTTCCAATTGGCAAGAACCAGAGGTAAACTTAAGATTTATGTGGCACCTGACTTGTGTGGTGAGCTAATTTTGGGGAGTGACTGGCTTAGGCAGAATAAGGCACAGATCCATTTTGACCCCGCCACCCTAACATTGGACGGGGTAGAGATACTGGTGGGAAATGAATAATTGCCAGTGGTGGCCCAGACAGATATAAAGCTTCCCCCTAAAACTACTGTATCTGGGAAGGGCAAGATTATAACAGAAGGAGTGCTGAACAGTGACCTGTACCAAGTGGTTCCAACTGATAGGTATGATAATAGTGAAGGGAAAATAAATATGTGTGATTCATTGGTGAAGAGGTCGGGACCGTTCCCTTACTGCTAACCAATATTGCCAATAAAACTATTAAAATAAAGCAGGGAGATGTGCTGGCACAGGCGTGCCCAGTGAGAGAAGTTGGACAGATGAGAGTATGGAATGAGAATAGGCCTGGGAATAAGACAGGTAGCGATGAAATAAGGGATGAAGATATAACAGCCTCTGAGCGTTATAGGAGGAAAATTAAGTGGGTTGCTGAACGGTAATCAGGAGGTAATAGCCAATTCTAATAAGGAACTGGGACAGACGGAGTCAGTCGAAATGAAGATAGACACGGGTAATCACCCACCTATTAAGTTAAGACCGTATAGGACCCCAATCCACAAAAGAAAATTAGTAGAGGACACAGTGAATGAAATGATGGAATCAGGGATAATCGAAAGATCCAAATTGCCATGGAGTTTTCCAATAGTGATTGTTGAAAAGAAAGATGGAGGGCATAGGTTTTGTGTGGATTTTTGTCAATTAAATGCCATTACAAAACCGCTGGCAGTGCCCCTCCCCTTGATTGATGATATTCTAGCTCTTTTAGGAAAGTCTAAATGTTTTTCCACCTTGGATTTGAGGTCGGGATATTGGCAGGTAGCACTTAGCAAAAAGGATCAGGAAAAGACCGCTTTTACCTGCCACATGGGTCTCTTCAATTTTAGAGTTATGCCGTTTGGGTTGGCAAACGCCCCAGGTGTATTCAGTCAGTTAATGTCCATCATATTGAATGGCACTGAGGCATTTGCCATGACATCATGGTGTTTTCAAAATCACCGGTGATGCATTTTGAACATCTGCAGAAGGTGTTCGATAGGTTAAGAGAACATGAATTAAAATTATCGAAGTGTCAGTTTATGAAAGAAGAGACAAAGTATTTAGGGTTTATCATAAACAAAGAAGGAATAAAAACAGATTTAAACAAAGTTGAGGTTATAAGAGTCATGCCCGCACCGAAGACCATAAGAGAGATTAGGGGATTTATTGGAGCCATTGGATATTACCGGAGGTTAATACCGGCATTTAGTTGGCTAGCAGGCCCTCTAATAGCTCTAAGAAGCATGCTAAGTTTAAGTGGACCGAGGATTGTCAGCATGCATTCGAGGCTCTAAAGGACCAGCTGACAGCTGTACCCCTGTTGGCCTACCCAGACCTGAGTAAGATCCATGGTGCTGTACACCAATGCTAGCGATAAGTGTATCGGGGCGGTTCTTACACAACCATAAGGATGGACCAGTACCGGGTGTGCCTGAGGAAGTGGCGATCTATTTTCTGTCTCATCGGCTCTCTGAGACTCAGCAAAGGTGGCCAGTAATAGAAAAAGAGGCGTTTGCCATTCTGTATGCCATGCAGAAATTAGATTATTATTTGAGTGAGGCTGTGTTTACCATTAAAACAGACCACCAACCCCTCAAATATTTGTTAGAGGCGGAGTGGACGAATAAGAAGATACAACAGTGGGCATTGAAGTGGGTATAACTGCAGAAGAGAATATTTGGCAGGGAAGGATAATACCTATGCTGACCTGTTATTGAGGATTCCGAGACAATTAGAGACCAAATCTGTCAGGTTGGAGCTGGGTGTGGATGATTGTCGTGGAAGGACCTGAACCAACAAAAGATTTGACAAAGCCTGTTGTGAAGGTGAGACAAAATCAGAGGGACAGATTTACGAAATAAATTAAATTTGAAAAAATTTTTTTGTAATGAGACTGTAATAATTGGTAAGGAGTGTTGCGAACTCCAATAAAAAAAAAAAAGGAAAGAACACTCAAACTAGTGAACTATGTGAAAAGGTTCTACTGCACGAGATCACCACAGCAGTGAACTTTAACCGGAAGTTGCATGTACATATATATCGTAAGGACAATGAAAATGTAAGTGGGCATAATGAGCCCTAAGAAGAACTGAGGACTCTACCTTTGCATGCTGGAAGAGACATATGTTTAAGTAGACCCTAGTCAGAAGCATGTTGGACTGGGTTTTCTCATATTTTGCTGTTAGGAAAGCTCGTGTGTCATTTACTAGTAAATGACAGATGAGTAGGGGAGGAAATGTAACAGATAAAGTTGGGAAACACACACAAACGCACACATATATTTTTTTTTATTGAAATTGGAGTGAATCTAACTAGTGAAATTAGATCAGAGCAATTTTGTTTACGGATGGGAAATCTAATCTCGCCCATTTGGAATTGGGTCATTACAAAGACAATGAAAATGATCGGAATAATTTTTATCAGTTAAAATTTGAAAGAGCTTACTAAAGCTATGAGGAACTTTGAAACTCACATGGTTTTGGGTTGACAGCAGCACTCATGATAATCGCGTGCGGACCAAGGGTCGATTTATGATCAGCCAGGTTTATCTATATAAATGCGTAGTTATGTTGAAAAAGGGCAGTCGGGAGAGAATTCTCGAAGAGACTGGAGAGGCTACGATCAGGTGGTCGTCACCTGCTTTTCTTTTCTGCTATATAAAAGACATTAACAATTCAACCATTGAATAGTTGTTTGTCCGGCTTTCTGCAGATATATATATTTTTTTGGTGCATTCTAAATTTCTTAGCACAGACTCTCCAGCCATGTCTACATCTTCAGTCGACCGTGAATGGATGAACATCACTTCTGCTTTCTGGATCAAACCAAACAACGTGGGCAGGAAGCAGGATTAAACCAGTGGACTGTTCGGATGATCTACAGATGCTCAGGGGACCTACGGTCACTCCCTTAAGTTTGGTTAAGACCGAGTAGACACCTCAACCTAGAGAGTAAGACATCAGAGGTTGAGAGGCTGGAGCGAAATGTTGGATATATATATATATATATATATATATATATATATATATATATCAATCATCAACTTTGAACAATTCTTCCACAGACATTTTGAATATGTACCATGCAACCTCCATTATTTATATAAATCAATTTCAAAATGAAAACATGTTTGACAAGAATAAAATATACACATTAATTGGAGGATATTGCAGGTATGTGTGTTGGTAATATACTATGGTATTCTATTGTTGACTACTTCTCGTCATGTTCTATGTGCCATGTCCATTCAATATGTGGGCAATCATGACTCCACAATTTTCTGTCATTTGTAGCTCTAAGTAAAGTTTTTATTATCTCTCCTAATCCTTGTTCTGCCAACTATTTACACAGGCTTGTTAGATAAATTATGTGCTGATTTCCTCTGGCTCTCTTGCCTTCAATACGTCCTGTCAGTGTTAAATTTTCTAAGCCCTCATGTACCCTAGGAATTTCAACTATATCTTTCTTATTCTAAGTGTCATTTTTGTTTCCATTTACTCTAAAACTGTCACTGCTCACATATTCAGTACCATATGGTATTCTCAGTATCCTTCTGTAGAAACACATTTTTGTAGCCTCAAGCCTCTTTATCTGTGATGAGACTGTCCAACATTCACTGCCATATAGGAACAACATTACATAACAGTTCAGCACTCTTTTCTTTGTTTCTAATGAATTTTTCCAGTTTCTTAATACTATGCTCAACTTTTAGAAGGCATCTTTCATTATCTTAATGCTCTGTTAGATTTCGGTGTCACATTTTCCATTGTAATTAGATAGTTTTAATTACTGAAATAATTATTGAAAGTATGAATTTATTCACATTGGGAAGTTATTGCTGGCAAAAATGAACTGATATAAGACAAAAAAAAAATAAACATATCAGAAAAAATCAGGTTTGATAAAGCTTTGAGTGTGTTTATTTTACCTGTATTCACACACACACATTCTTTGAAAGATATGGAAAAAGTGTAAATTAACAAAAAAATAAAAGAGTCTTACAAAACAAGTAAAAATGATTAACCCATTAAGTCCTTAGTACTGATAAACTGGTAAGGGCATATAATTCAATTCTCAAGCCCATAAAATAACTTGAAATATAGTTGTCATTATAATGCTGCTCCATATCTTTAGGAATAGAGTATAAATCTAATTGCTGCACCTTTTGTCTACAAAGACAAGTGTGTTCATATGAAAATGGATCAAAATACTGACCAATCTCTGTCAGATATTGATATTATCATAGTTACCTTTGTAAGAAAAAAATACTTTGGCTGACCTGCAAACAGGACTGACATATTAAAATAAAAAAAATAAAAAATTGCAGTCTAACATTTAAGTAAAATTTCTTTCTGTTCATATGAGCAACTTTGTACTGGCCATTTGCTGCTCTTCAATGCTGATTTGTTGTTACACGAGCAATTCTGAAATAGTGAAATTTACCCAAAATGTTCAAGGATAATGGGATAATGTATTCGATAATGTTTGGGTTTTTAGGTGCAACGTGCCAACTACAGAGCTAATAGAAAAATAAAAATTGTATAAAACAAAAAAAAACAAAAAAAAAAAAATTGGAACAAGAAGCCAAATAAAAGTAAGCCCTGATACTTCAAAGTGTTTCTTTTTCATTGAGGTTAAATTTTTAGATTTCTTTCATTCATAGATAAAGAATATATTGGTGGATTTGTAGGTGGCCAAAAAAGGCAAATACTTTTCAAGAAAAAAAAAAAAAAAAAAAAAACTGTAAAGAAAAAAAAAAGATGATACACAGAAAGACTGAGATAAAGACAAAAAAAAAACCGATACCGAGAGACATACCAATAGTTGATAAAGCATTTATTTGATAACTAAAACCCACTACAAAATAGAATGGTGGCCTGACAAAGTCTTTAGATACAAGAGGAACTGAACAGGCCTCTTTTTCTGTCAATAAATGTTCCATTCTCGAAGAAAAAGTAGAAGGAAGAAATCAAACCATCACTCTGCTTTTCTTCTTCAAAAGATTATCTGACTCTCGGTAAGTAAAGATTTTTTTATTGTTACTATTATTATTAGAAACACATCTGTTTCTTACAGTTCAAGATGCATCCTCTCTAATGTTCTCCAACCCGAGCTTTCCTCTTCCCTCTCATAATATATCCCCACCCTAGTTCAACTCGTCATCTGTCTTACACTCCCCCACTTTGACAATTTAACTCTTTTGCTATTTTTCTTGCTTCTCAACTTTCTCGGATAGTGCAATAAAAAGCCAGGAAGCATTACAGAAAAATCAAAGGAGAAGTTGATATTCAGCCAATTAAATCAGCTTTGAACCACAGAAAGATGAAAGCAATAGACGTAGACATTATCATAACATCAGTTACAATGTAGAAACCCTGAATGTGTGACACATTCACACAAACTTGTGTCAACAGATTCATTTATCAAAAGGTTAGTCACATCTTTCCATCATTTATCGTACATTTAAAAAAAATCAAAAGAAAACTTTATTATGGAAAACTAGAGAGATAAAAATGTAATATTTTAAAATTAGTTTTAAAATGAATAATTTACACTGATGTACCAAAAGTCACAGGAAAGGTGCATTGTATTATAAAGGGTATCCTCTAGTCTGGTTAAGTGCAGTAACTCACAGTATCAATTCTACAAGTGGTTGAAAGACCTCTAGGGAGATGTTGAGCCATGCCATCTCAATAGATGTCCACAGCTTCCTGATATTTGAAAATGCCAGGATCTTGCATATGAACAGAACTCTCCAACGCATCCCATAAATTGGACTCATGCCACGTGAATGTGGTGACCATAACATTCATTGGAAGACATTAGAATGCTCCTGAAACTAATTCTAGGCTTGATGACACAGCAACTTATCTTGCCAGCATAACACATCACTGTTGAGGTACATGGAGTCCATCACTGGCTACAAATAGTCATAAAGCAATGCAATGTAGTAGTCACCAGTCAATGCCATGTTTAGTTGGAACAGCAGGTCCAACATATACTATGTGAACATATCATTATGGAACAAACATTAGTCTGTATGGTGCATTGTTGACATCTGGAGTCCATGGCCTCAAGGGGTTTTGCACAACAAAATCTTACCATCAGTCCAAAACAACTGGAACCATGACTCATTGAACCACATATTGTCAGTCTTCTAGATTCAACTAGTAATGTCACCACAAGCCCAGGTGAGGCGTTATGCTTGGTGCCTGGGGTTAATGGTCATCTTAGAAACTAATGAAAACTGAAATAACCTGCATGTATCTGGCACCTTCTATATTGAATGTGAATGTGACTTGAGCCACTGTCATTTGTCTGTTGTTGTAGACAATTGCAGCCATATGCTTTTGGCAATCATCATGAAGAACCCATGGTTGGCCACTGCATGATCTACAGTACATGGCAATGCTTTCCATCAGGTATTCCCAGTACACATGTGACACCATAGTTTGAGGGATGTCACATGTTTCTACAATTTCAGAAATGGAATGTCCTATCTATCTGGCAAGCACTACAATGACTCATTGGAACTCTGATAATTCTCACTAAATCACCAAAAGTCAGAACACAACTGATATAGGTCTGGGCTTCTCCAGGAGATCAAAGTATAGTGACATTACTTGCTGCTATCCCATAATGTTTGCCACATCAGTGTAATACTATTGCAATTCAAAACAATTTATGTGCATATATAAAGGAGAAATAATGATGATAATACATCCATATCATTAATTAATGGACAAAAATATAAAAATAGAAGTTTAAGACTTTAACCATTTTAAATTATTTCGCTCAAATTGAACTTGTAAATATCTAAGTTAAAAAGAAAAAAAAAGGTCTTCACATCCATCAATCATTATTTAAAGATGTAAGAAAAACTGATGTCAGAAAGGCTTTTCTATGGATAGTAGGTATAAGGATTAAACCTGTGCTTAGCGTATTTAACACAAAGGTAATTTTATCAGTATGTTTTTATCATTCAAAAAGCTGTCAAATGTAACAATATACTAAAATAAAAAGCAATTCTGTATAAAGAAAAATTATTTTTCTATTGCATTAACATTAGTGAAGAATATATATATATGTATATATATATATATATTATATATGTATATATATGTATATATATATATATATATATATTTTAAGATTATCACCCCAAGCAAGGCTGGAAGCCACGAGCACACAAGGGGTTACAGAAGGTTTGGAGGAAGAGCAGATAGGAGTGGTAAAGGAGAGGATGTAGAGAAAGATAGTGGATCGATCAAGGCAAGGGGGTTACAGAAGATTTGGAGTGAGAACAGATAGGAATGAAAGGTGAAAGGATGTGGAGAAGGGAAGTGGATAGATATCAAGTTGCATGTTAATATATTTCAAACAAAAATGTTATTCCTTGCTGCCTCTTGCAAATGTAGAGATAATATATTCAGATCCACATCTTATTCAATGTAGAAGAGAAAAAGATTTTGTAAAAATAGAGCTACATTTATTTTTTGCCCACTGCCCAAATACACGACACAGGTACACTTAAGATTACTTTAAAAAAACAAATTTGGTGACAAAAAAAATAAGGAAAAAGTCATAGAAGAAAATCCATAACTTTATTTTGTAAGGAGGAAAAAATATCAGAGAGAAAAAAATGTTTTCATCTACAACACACAATATTTTTTATAAAAACAAGCAAAAGTCATTACACCTATTGCTAACATTCAGTTTATTATTAAAATATTTCTTATCTGATTTTATAAATTAAATATGACTTTATTAAAAAAAAACATGAACTTAACTAAAATAATACTTATTATTAAAACATTATTACCAATTTTAAACAAAAATATAACTTTTTTATAACTTTTCTACCATGAAGAAAGCAAGTGAAAACCACTCCACTATCTTTCCCAAGAATGCATAGAAATTCAAAGATAATAAAGGAAAAATGTGAGGAGTGACATGGCATTAAAGAAAAAAAATTCTTTAATGACTTAACATCTTCATCTCTCAGCAACCCTTAAAAACAGCCTATAGGAATTTAATGCAACATTGATAAAAATGTCTATCTTATATAAATACTATAGAATACAATATATACTTAGAAGTTATATCTTTATAAATGAAAATAATTATGTATTTGTTTGTTTGTTTGTTTGGGGTTTTATGGCATATCAACCACTGTGGGTTATTTAATGCCAGTTCCAGTTTCCACATATTTACTAAATATATATACTTTGCAAACGTAATTTAACGATAACATTAGCAACATCATTGTTTCAAAAACGTATAGCTGGCAACATCATTGTTTCAAAAACTGGCAACATCATTGTTTCAAAAACGTATAGCTGGCAACATCATTGTTTAAAAATAGCTGGCAACATCCTTGTTTCAAAAAAGTATAGTTGGCAACATCCTTGTTTCAATGTGCTGGAAAAGACATGGAAGTTCACTATTTTCCTATAGCTGGGACCCCAACAGGTGCTACCACCCTGGGTCAGGGTGGACCTGGGAACACCAGCAATTAAGAGGTGGTTCTACGCTTCCTCAAAACCTCCTGATCAAAGGCCTTGCTGTTGGATGCAGTTTAACGTCGTACCCAGGACGAATAATTATGTAATAAATTTCTTATCTCATTTCATTTTATAAATTAAATATGACTTTATTTATTAAAAAAAAACATGAACTTAACTAAAATAATACTTATTATTAAAACATTATTACCTGTTTTAAACAAAAATATAACTTTTTTATAACTTTTCTACCATGAAGAAAGCAAGTGAAAACCTCTCCACTATCTTTCCCAAGAATGCATAGAACTCCAAAGATAACAAAGGAAAAATCTGAGGAGTGACATGGCATTAAAGAAAAAAAAAAACTTTAATAACTTAACATCTTCATCTCTCAGCAACCCTTAAAAACAGCCTATAGGAATTTAATGCAACACTGATAAAAATGTCTATCTTATATAAATACTATAGAATACAATATATACTTAGAAGTTATATCTTTATAAATGAAAATAATTATGTAATAAATTCATTCATTTAAAAAATGAAATCATTTTCCTATTTCTCCCGCTCAATGATTTTTCCACCTTCTGGTATTGAATAAAATCTTGTATTTGTTTCTAGTTAAAAAGGAACCAGTAAACTTCATTCACTTTTGTTAAACCTGATCAAGTTAACAATATTTCCGAAAATGCAGAATAAACACTGGATTGAGATAAACATGCTCACTAGATTGTTGCGTGATTTTACTTAATAGCTCTTGATTATCTTGATGATGTTTAACAATCTACATGGAATTGTATCAAGAAACATTACTTTTTCTTTTTATACGTACAAATTTCCTCCTCATCTTCTTTATTCATTCTGTATTTGAACTGAAGAAAAACTTAATGTCATTTCCCAAGATGAAAGGATCGTGTAAAGTAGCAATTGTTCCTTTGTAGAAACTCTAGTCTCAACATTTGATTAATACTTAGCATCTCACAGGGGAGAAAGCCTCGTCTTATTTTCTGACTCAGTGGAAAAGTCAACGTTTTTCTTTCAACCCACATAGTATGGGTGGGGAGACATGTCTCAAAAGTAGGTACTGCTGAAAATTGGAAATTACCAGAGCCAGAATTCATGGACTAATGCAACATCTTTTGATCTTCAGGATTAAAGGAAATTCTTTTATTTTTTTCGGGTTTGCTTATTGTTGTGGTTTTTATGGTTTTCATTTTCTTTTGAAGATTCTCTTGAAAACTTTGTCACTCAACAAAATGGTTTGAATTGGAAAAAAAATATCTATAAATACTTACGAAATATTTACATTAATTACATTGTTCGGACTGTTGTTCTCATCTTCATGACAAATAAAGGGTTCAGTTCAAAATTCCAGTCACCTGAAGAATGCCAGAGCATACAACAACCGAAATATTGTTAATATGGTAATAAAGATGAGGACAACAGTACAAACAATATAAATAATTACAATACCTCATCTCAGAAATATAGACAGATATTTATGAAATACTTAGTCTTATTTTTTTTTAAAACATTTTACCTCAAACAAGGCAATAGACCCACTAAGATAGAAGGGGTTACTGAGTGTGATAGAATATGAGTTAACAAAAAGAAAAAAAAAAACATTGAGGAGAAAAAACAAGGAAAGAAGAGAAATTAAGACAGAAGATAACAATTAACATTGCATTTACATTTTTCAAGATCAAAGTTGAATGGAAAGCAAGAAGTACGAGAGAAGAAACTGTTTGCATAGAACTTACAGTTACATCTAGCCAATTCAGCTTTAAAATGATGAGACCTTGCCACCAATCTAGTACTGTGCATACATGCATAAAATGTACGTACCAAACAGGAAAGTCCATCAGAACTATTACTATGAAAATATTTATAGAAAAGGCAGTGGCAGTGAGAAAGTGACTGAAGCCAAGATGTTTGATGTTTGTGAGTTCAAAATATTAAGTGTGTGTGTTTGCTAAATCAGAACTATAAAACTTTAGAAGATAATGGAAGCATTTTGGGACCAACTGCGGAATTGGCAAAGTTCAAATTTTTGTGTGTTCATTGATGTCACCTAATGATGAATGACAGTGACAACTAACCTGCATGCTTTAAGATAGAAGTACCAACTATCCTGTACCTGGTCCCATTGAAAAATTATGTAATGGCAATAAGAGTTGTATATAAAAATGATATAATTTATCAAGCAATAAAGGGTTTTTCTATCCTGTAAGTAATGACAGAAGCCAATACATTAAGAAATATTGACTACATATACATTTAATAGTACAGGTGGATATTTGTTAAATTCAGAATATTTATTTTGCTGTGTGTGCGTATATATATATATATATATATATATATATATATATATAAGTGAACATTGAAGTCAACACTTATAGGCGTCAGGCCTGACGATTGCGACTAGCATGAAACAGCCCGTTGCCTCTAAGTGTTGACTTCAATGTTCACTTTTATATTTACACATGCTCTATCTCTGATATTGAGCACTTTATCCCATAAATATAGCACACCTTAAGAGTGTGTGTGTGTGTATATATATATATATATATATATATATATATATATATATATAGGGCAGCAAGCACCCCGAGGTGGTGTAATGGTTAGCAAGCTTGTCTCGCTAGAACAATTACGACTGAGTAGTGAGTTCGATCCTCACTGAGTGCCCCATATTTTCGGCCTTGTGCTACATCTAAGCTACGTTTGGAAAATCACTATATTAGGGCAGCAATTATATCGCCAGTCAACCTTTGACACCATCATGGTATCATAAATGTTCCTTGTCCATCACATTCAATGAAACATGTACATAAATATATTTTATTATCACATGAGATGCTTAATAAGAAAAATGATAAAAACAAACAAAAATAAACTAAATGAAATTGAAATATACCCAGGCACATCTTAGAGTTAAAAGTTTAAAATTTCACCATCCCAAAATTTTCAACATTTCCTATCTATGTATTATAAACAACATTTTTATTTTTTACATTACCTACACCCTCAGTGGAAACATCACTTCAGTCTGATGAAGTCACAAATGACGAAACGCATCACACACAAAAAAAAAAAATTCTATTTTGTCATTAGTTCTCCTAACATAGTTCTGGTATATAAAAAAATCATTATTATATATATATATATATATATATATATATATATACAGGATTAATACAAATATAAAATTTGTCACTTAGCTGATGATGTTATTTTCAGCATCTTGACTCTAGAGTTTCACAGACAGACCCTCTGGCAATCGCCACATCCACTTGTCAGAAGATATCGGCAATTGAGTGTTTGTTTTCTTTTATATTGCGTTAAATAATTTATGCACTTTTCATTGGTGCAAGATTTTTTGTTTTTTTTTCATTGTATGTGTATATGTGTAGAATGTCGTAGTTATTTCTCCTTTTTGTCATTTTTCAGGTCTCTTTATACTCTTCTCCTCATTGGTTTTATCCCTTTTTCTCATTGAGTGTCAGAGACAAATGCAGCAATCTGACAGTCACTGCTCTTATTAATTCTTGAGCTTGAGTTTGGAAAATGTAGGTGTAGTTCATTTTTTTTTTATTACTAATGCTTATATATATATATATATATATATATATATATATATATGACAATATTAGTGATGAATATACATATACATATGCAATTATATATACACATACATATATGTATAAAAATAATTCCAAGAGGATATGATCCAGGTAGAACTCAATGTCCAGGACAGAGTAAGGATATAATAAAAAGTCTTAAACACTAATATTCCATGGTCATAATTTATTCCATTGGAATCGTAAGAACGATCCAATTCATCAGACCTACAGATTCAAAAAGAAAACAGAACAACAACTCCGGGAAAAATTGGTGAGAGTATGTGTGAGAGTGTGGGGGGACCTGTGATCTATATAGAGGGGTAACAGACGAGAGAGACAGGGAGGTCCGAAGATGGAGAGGGCATTAAAATCTAACAGAGGGAAGATTTAAAGAGGGGTTTCAGTGAGAAAAGGGTGCGTATTTTCAAACGTCCGAAGACATACCGGAAGAGTGTACATTTCTTGACGACATACACACCCCACAGGCGATAAAATCTTATACTCCCGCCCAGACCCCTACAACGCATAAATACACACACATCTATATATATATATATATATATATATATATATATATATACACACATACACATCTACACGCCTAGGACATGTATATATAAGAGAGATAGAAAAAGAAATATATGATAGATAATACAATTTAAATATCTTGCTGTATTTAATGACATTTCATGGATTGCTTTTATATTTGTTCATGATGCTTATGGCATCCATTTCAAGGAGCTCATGATAAACATTAAAATATTGATATAGAAAATTAATGCAACTCAAATTATTTCTGTTAATTCAAAGACAATTAATTTGTTAATGAAGAGAGAAATGATACAAAACGACAATACCTGCTCAGAAGAGAATTAATGAGACAAAAGAATTGAAGCTAGAGATGGTAGAAACAAAAATAACTGGCAAATTATCTATTAAAAAAAAGATCAAGAATGAATAACTTGTCTTGAAAAATACCCTTTGGCTTCAGCTCTTTTTGGATAGACATTATAAAACTTGCCTAAGGCTAGCTTTTCCTTTTGCTCATCTTTTAAATCAAGTATAGACAACAATCTAATTGCAACACAACACTGACTGAATAGGTGGTTAAACCTAAAATAAGAACAAAAAAATTACGACTTGACAAGACCTAATTGAAAAAGACCAAGACAAAGAGAAGGAAATTGGAAGCAGAAAAGAAGAAAGAAAAGAAGACAACAGAGAAAAAAAAAGAAAAAGAAAAAAGAAAAAAAAGGAAACTTATTCTCTTTTGTTTGCCCTCCTCTCTTCCTCTACTGGATCAACATATATGAAGACCTCTGGCAAGGATCCAATTATTTGAGTAGCGGTTTAAGGACAATGTCTGCAAGAGCCACACTGATGTAGAACAGGAGGTGAGAGAAAAGCAATAAAGGTAGTGGCTAGATTAATGGGAATTGGTGGGGCCTGAAGAGGTTGGAACACAAGAATTAAGACCAATGTCAAAACATTTCAGGCATTATGCCAAAGAAACTGAAACCATTGGCTAAGCAAAAAGAATTTTCTTCAGTGAAGATGTTCAATTATCCCCACCTCAACCAACTGATAAATGAAAAAGAAATTCCACAGCTTGTAAACTAAACAAAAATATAAATACAAAAATACTTAATGGAATAAGAGAGGAAAAAAAAACTATAAATAATAGCAGTTCTTACGTCTCTTGTTTGTTTTTAATACTGAAAGCACTGAACACACCAAATAATACATTTAATGACCAAGATATTATTGTTAATCCAGAACACAATATTAAGAAGTTTCTCTTATGTGCCCTGTTTTTTCAGGATATAGGTGATCATGGCTCTTCACAACTTCTTGCATTTTGTTGCTCTAAATAACTCTTGTCTCTGTTCTTTTATCCAAATATGGCTCTCCACAACTTCCACTTCCTTGCCCTTTTACCTCCCCTCTTTTTCCTTGTTCTACTACCCATCCATTCAAATTCATTTAGGTTTTTCCCCACCCTAACACCACTATTTCTCTTGCTTTTAAGAGGCCTTGTTAAATTCTCCAAACCATCTTTCCTCATTATATGCCCTAAAATTTTAGCTGTTTCACTCTGATTGTTAGGAACAATTTCTTCATAGTTACTATTCTTCTTAAAACTTTTTTGTTATTCAAATGTTCATCGAGGCATTTGCTCCATGTTCATCGAGGCATTTGTAAGTAAAACCACATCTTCAAGCACCACCCGAAAGCAGCCCTGAGTGAACCACATCTTAATTGCTAGTGTTCCCAGGTCCACCTTGACTTGTGTCCTGGGTAAGATGATAAATTACGTCCAACAACAAGGCCTTTGACCAGGAGGGTTTGAGGAGTGTGGAAACACATCTTAATTGTTGGTGTTCCCAGATCCACCCTGTTTTGAAAAAAAAAAATATTACCAGTGAAGGAAAATTCTTACCAGAAATAGATTTTTGAAGGAAAAAATATTAACAGAAATAGATTTTTGGAAAAAGAAATATTACCAACAATGAAAATTTTGTCGGTATTAAATAACCCATTGAGGTTGATATGCCATCAAACAAACAAACTGTCATGCCTGAAGGTAATAACAGAGTTGAAGATAAAGGGGATTCCAAGAGACAAAAAGATAAAAATGAGAGTAAAGAACATCTGCAAACACTTTTGTATTGGACAACAGGTTACCATACTAGATATAAAAAAACAGCAAAATTTTTCATAAAAGGGAAAAGTGATTAGTTTGCAATCTACAGATTGAAATACAAAAAAAATTAGGAATTGGTTATATAAGCAAAGGCAGCAATTAAAAAAACAAAAAAAAACATACTATTTCAGAGATACTAAATTAAACAAGTGGGATAACTATGTGATTTTGTTTTCTTTAAATAGTATTCACATCCGAATATTAAGTATTGGGGATTATGGGGCTGAGGAATGTAAGAAAATTAATTTTTGGCCCAACCTTCTCTAACATAGACTTAAACAATTCTGCCCTTCACAGTTAGTTCCGACACTGGGGCGCCATTTAAATATATTTCAGATGTGAACATAACTCATCAATCATAATCCAGTTGAAAGCAATCAAGGCATTAGAAAAACCAATGTTTACCATGGCAACATTTGGAAAAATTTGAATAAAACCAGTTTTCATTAAATAAATAAGGGAGAAGGAAAATAAAATGGAAGATTTTGAACATCACCTTCAGAAAAACAATTTGTAACTTCACATCGTTTATATGCTGCATAAGATTAAACATTTCTACAGTTTGTTTTTCTGCATGTCCTCCCCTATACCACTGTACTTTTTCTCCCTCTCTTCTTTCGACTCTTGTGTGTATGTGTGTGTGTCCACTTTTGTAAAATCTTTATCCTTTCTTATCATGTTTCATTGCTTTCACTCCCCCCCTTTTTTTTCTTTGTATGTGCACACATAAGCCCCTATCCCTCATTACCTTACTGTCTGCACACACAATATATACCCCCTTTTCACTGCCACCCACCTCTTTATCCTTCACCTTCAGATATGCCTGAGTCGCGCTCTCTCTCTGTCAAAATGTTTCTGGTGGTACTTAGGTATAGATGAGGTGGAAGGACAGAGGGTGTGGCAGGATAACTGATAGTAAAGCTGACCAGAACAAGTGTGATGACATTTAGAGAGATGAACAAATGATGACAACACATCATTTGCTGGAAGCATATGTGATGACGCCAAAAACTCTGACCTTTTCCAGCAAGCACATCAGTTGAGGTCAGTTTTGGTCTGGTACCCAAACTTCTTTCTGCAGCCCTGTTTTGGATTATTGCAACCATAGAGTTAATAAAAGTGAAGAACAAGGGTTACAAACAGCGAAGAGTTGGGGAGAGGTATACTGTCAGGAATCTGTTATGGGTCATGCAGGGTTGAGATGTTAGAGATCTATGTAATAAAAACAATTGGGGGGAGAGAGAAAAATAGTTCAGTAATGAAGCAGGTCAAAATAGTTATTGTTCTTAATAACACTTGAACCTGCATAAATAGCCTTGAGAGAAAGTGAAAGCCTGCCTACAATCAAACGTTAATATAAAACCATCCATAAAGTTTTACTTCGACGATGATGAAACCCATTTGTAAGTAAGTCGATAGACGGGTTTGTTCCATGTATTTAATATTTTATTCTTGTATCAATATGTTAAACTTCAACACATACTGTTTGGTTTAATTTTATTTTGTTTTACGGCATATCAACCAACCTCAATGGATTATTTAATGCTGACAACATTTTTAGGATAGATTGGTATCAATAGAATATGTATTCTTTGGTTTAGATTGCTTTGGTTTATTTTGTTTTATGGCATATCAACCTCAATGGGTTATTTAATGCCGACAGCATTTTTAGGATATATTCGTATGAATAGAATATGTATTCTTTGGTTTAGATTGCTTTGGTTTATTTTGTTTTACGGCATATCAACCTCAGTGGGTTATTTAATGCCGACAACATTTTTAGGATAGGATTCGTATGAATAGAATATGTATTCTTTGGTTTAGATTGGTTTGGTTTATTTTGTTTTATGGCATATCAACCTCAATGGGTTATTTAATGCCAACAGCATTTTTAGGATATATTCGTATGAATAGAATATGTATTCTTTGGTTTAGATTGGTTTGGTTTATTTTGTTTTACGGCATATCAACCTCAGTGGGTTATTTAATGCCGACAACATTTTTAGGATAGGATTCGTATGAATAGAATATGTATTCTTTGGTTTAGATTGGTTTGGTTTATTTTGTTTTATGGCATATCAACCTCAATGGGTTATTTAATGCCAACAGCATTTTTAGGATATATTCGTATGAATAGAATATGTATTCTTTGGTTTAGATTGCTTTGGTTTATTTTGTTTTACGGCATATCAACCTCAGTGGGTTATTTAATGCCGACAACATTTTTAGGATAGGATTCGTATGAATAGAATATGTATTCTTTGGTTTAGATTGGTTTGGTTTATTTTGTTTTATGGCATATCAACCTCAATGGGTTATTTAATGCCAACAGCATTTTTAGGATATATTCGTATGAATAGAATATGTATTCTTTGGTTTAGATTGGTTTGGTTTATTTTGTTTTACGGCATATCAACCTCAATGGGTTATTTAATGCTGACAACATTTTTAGGATAGATTCGTATGAATAGAATATATATTCTTTGGTTTAGATTGGTTTGGTTTATTTTGTTTTACGGCATATCAACCTCAATGAGTTATTTAATGCCGGCAACATTTTTAGGATAGATTCGTATGAATAGAATATGTATTCTTTGGTTTAGATTGCTTTGGTTTATTTTGTTTTACGGCATATCAACCTCAGTGGGTTATTTAATGCCGACAACATTTTTAGGATAGGATTCGTATGAATAGAATATGTATTCTTTGGTTTAGATTGGTTTGGTTTATTTTGTTTTATGGCATATCAACCTCAATGGGTTATTTAATGCCAACAGCATTTTTAGGATATATTCGTATGAATAGAATATGTATTCTTTGGTTTAGATTGCTTTGGTTTATTTTGTTTTACGGCATATCAACCTCAATGGGTTATTTAATGCTGACAACATTTTTAGGATATATTCGTATGAATAGAATATGTATTCTTTGGTTTAGATTGGTTTGGTTTATTTTGTTTTACGGCATATCAACCTCAATGGGTTATTTAATGCTGACAACATTTTTAGGATAGATTCGTATGAATAGAATATATATTCTTTGGTTTAGATTGGTTTGGTTTATTTTGTTTTACGGCATATCAACCTCAATGAGTTATTTAATGCCGGCAACATTTTTAGGATAGATTCGTATGAATAGAATATGTATTCTTTGGTTTAGATTGCTTTGGTTTATTTTGTTTTATGGCATATCAACCTCAATGGGTTATTTAATGCCGACAGCATTTTTAGGATATATTCGTATGAATAGAATATGTATTCTTTGGTTTAGATTGCTTTGGTTTATTTTGTTTTACGGCATATCAACCTCAATGGGTTATTTAATGCTGACAACATTTTTAGGATATATTCGTATGAATAGAATATGTATTCTTTGGTTTAGATTGGTTTGGTTTATTTTGTTTTACGGCATATCAACCTCAATGGGTTATTTAATGCTGACAACATTTTTAGGATAGATTCGTATGAATAGAATATGTATTCTTTGGTTTAGATTGCTTTGGTTTATTTTGTTTTACGGCATATCAACCTCAATGGGTTATTTAATGCTGACAACATTTTTAGGATATATTCGTATGAATAGAATATGTATTCTTTGGTTTAGATTGGTTTGGTTTATTTTGTTTTACGGCATATCAACCTCAATGGGTTATTTAATGCTGACAACATTTTTAGGATAGATTCGTATGAATAGAATATATATTCTTTGGTTTAGATTGGTTTGGTTTATTTTGTTTTACGGCATATCAACCTCAATGAGTTATTTAATGCCGGCAACATTTTTAGGATAGATTCGTATGAATAGAATATGTATTCTTTGGTTTAGATTGCTTTGGTTTATTTTGTTTTATGGCATATCAACCTCAATGGGTTATTTAATGCCGACAGCATTTTTAGTATATATTCGTATGAATAGAATATGTATTCTTTGGTTTAGATTGCTTTGGTTTATTTTGTTTTATGGCATATCAACCTCAATGGGTTATTTAATGCCGACAGCATTTTTAGGATATATTCGTATGAATAGAATATGTATTCTTTGGTTTAGATTGCTTTGGTTTATTTTGTTTTACGGCATATCAACCTCAATGGGTTATTTAATGCTGACAACATTTTTAGGATATATTCGTATGAATAGAATATGTATTCTTTGGTTTAGATTGGTTTGGTTTATTTTGTTTTACGGCATATCAACCTCAATGGGTTATTTAATGCTGACAACATTTTTAGGATAGATTCGTATGAATAGAATATATATTCTTTGGTTTAGATTGCTTTGGTTTATTTTGTTTTACGGCATATCAACCTCAATGAGTTATTTAATGCCGGCAACATTTTTAGGATAGATTCGTATGAATAGAATACGTATTCTTTGGTTTAGATTGCTTTGGTTTATTTTGTTTTATGGCATATCAACCTCAATGGGTTATTTAATGCCGACAGCATTTTTAGGATATATTCGTATGAATAGAATATGTATTCTTTGGTTTAGATTGCTTTGGTTTATTTTGTTTTATGGCATATCAACCTCAATGGGTTATTTAATGCCGACAGCATTTTTAGGATATATTCGTATGAATAGAATATGTATTCTTTGGTTTAGATTGCTTTGGTTTATTTTGTTTTATGGCATATCAACCTCAATGGGTTATTTAATGCCGACAGCATTTTTAGGATATATTCGTATGAATAGAATATGTATTCTTTGGTTTAGATTGCTTTGGTTTATTTTGTTTTACGGCATATCAACCTCAATGGGTTATTTAATGCTGACAACATTTTTAGGATATATTCGTATGAATAGAATATGTATTCTTTGGTTTAGATTGGTTTGGTTTATTTTGTTTTACGGCATATCAACCTGAATGGGTTATTTAATGCCGACAACATTTTTAGGATAGATTCGTATGAATAGAATATATATTCTTTGGTTTAGATTGCTTTGGTTTATTTTGTTTTACGGCATATCAACCTCAATGAGTTATTTAATGCCGGCAACATTTTTAGGATAGATTCGTATGAATAGAATATGTATTCTTTGGTTTAGATTGCTTTGGTTTATTTTGTTTTATGGCATATCAACCTCAATGGGTTATTTAATGCCGACAGCATTTTTAGGATATATTCGTATGAATAGAATATGTATTCTTTGGTTTAGATTGCTTTGGTTTATTTTGTTTTACGGCATATCAACCTCAGTGGGTTATTTAATGCCGACAACATTTTTAGGATAGGATTCGTATGAATAGAATATGCATTCTTTGGTTTAGATTGGTTTGGTTTATTTTGTTTTACGGCATATCAACCTCAATGAGTTATTTAATGCCCACAACATTTTTAGGATATATTCGTATGAATAGAATATGTATTCTTTGGTTTAGATTGCTTTGGTTTATTTTGTTTTACGGCATATCAACCTCAATGGGTTATTTAATGCTGACAACATTTTTAGGATATATTCGTATGAATAGAATATGTATTCTTTGGTTTAGATTGGTTTGGTTTATTTTGTTTTACGGCATATCAACCTCAATGAGTTATTTAATGCTGACAACATTTTTAGGATAGATTCGTATGAATAGAATATGTATTCTTTGGTTTAGATTGGTTTGGTTTATTTTGTTTTACGGCATATCAACCTCAATGGGTTATTTAATGCCAACAACATTTTTAGGATAGATTCGTATGAATAGAATATGTATTCTTTGGTTTAGATTGCTTTGGTTTATTTTGTTTTACGGCATATCAACCTCAATGAGTTATTTAATGCCGGCAACATTTTTAGGATAGATTCGTATGAATAGAATATGTATTCTTTGGTTTAGATTGGTTTGGTTTATTTTGTTTTACGGCATATCAACCTCAATGGGTTATTTAATGCCAACAACATTTTTAGGATAGATTCGTATGAATAGAATATATATTCTTTGGTTTAGATTGATTTGGTTTATTTTGTTTTACGGCATATCAACCTCAATGGGTTATTTAATGCCGACAACATTTTTAGGATAGATTCGTATGAATAGAATATGTATTCTTTGGTTTAGATTGCTTTGGTTTATTTTGTTTTATGGCATATCAACCTCAATGGGTTATTTAATGCCGACAGCATTTTTAGGATATATTCGTATGAATAGAATATGTATTCTTTGGTTTAGATTGCTTTGGTTTATTTTGTTTTACGGCATATCAACCTCAGTGGGTTATTTAATGCCGACAACATTTTTAGGATAGGATTCGTATGAATAGAATATGCATTCTTTGGTTTAGATTGGTTTGGTTTATTTTGTTTTACGGCATATCAACCTCAATGAGTTATTTAATGCCCACAACATTTTTAGGATATATTCGTATGAATAGAATATGTATTCTTTGGTTTAGATTGCTTTGGTTTATTTTGTTTTACGGCATATCAACCTCAATGGGCATTTAATGCTGACAACATTTTTAGGATATATTCGTATGAATAGAATATGTATTCTTTGGTTTAGATTGGTTTGGTTTATTTTGTTTTACGGCATATCAACCTCAATGAGTTATTTAATGCTGACAACATTTTTAGGATAGATTCGTATGAATAGAATATGTATTCTTTGGTTTAGATTGGTTTGGTTTATTTTGTTTTACGGCATATCAACCTCAATGGGTTATTTAATGCCAACAACATTTTTAGGATAGATTCGTATGAATAGAATATGTATTCTTTGGTTTAGATTGGTTTGGTTTATTTTGTTTTACGGCATATCAACCTCAATGGGTTATTTAATGCCAACAACATTTTTAGGATAGATTCGTATGAATAGAATATGTATTCTTTGGTTTAGATTGGTTTGGTTTATTTTGTTTTACGGCATATCAACCTCAATGGGTTATTTAATGCTGACAACATTTTTAGGATATATTCGTATGAATAGAATATGTATTCTTTGGTTTAGATTGGTTTGGTTTATTTTGTTTTACGGCATATCAACCTCAATGAGTTATTTAATGCCAACAACATTTTTAGGAAAGATTCGTATGAATAGAATATGTATTCTTTGGTTTAGATTGGTTTGGTTTATTTTGTTTTACGGCATATCAACCTCAATGGGTTATTTAATGCCAACAACATTTTTAGGATAGATTCGTATGAATAGAATATGTATTCTTTGGTTTAGATTGGTTAGGTTTATTTTGTTTTACGGCATATCAACCTCAATGGGTTATTTAATGCTGACAACATTTTTAGGATATATTCGTATGAATAGAATATGTATTCTTTGGTTTAGATTGGTTTGGTTTATTTTGTTTTACGGCATATCAACCTCAATGAGTTATTTAATGCCGACAACATTTTTAGGATAGATTCGTATGAATAGAATATGTATTCTTTGGTTTAGATTGGTTTGGTTTATTTTGTTTTACGGCATATCAACCTCAATGGGTTATTTAATGCCAACAACATTTTTAGGATAGATTCGTATGAATAGAATATGTATTCTTTGGTTTAGATTGGTTTGGTTTATTTTGTTTTACGGCATATCAACCTCAATGAGTTATTTAATGCCGGCAACATTTTTAGGATAGATTCGTATGAATAGAATATGTATTCTTTGGTTTAGATTGGTTTGGTTTATTTTGTTTTACGGCATATCAACCTCAATGGGTTATTTAATGCCAACAACATTTTTAGGATAGATTCGTATGAATAGAATATGTATTCTTTGGTTTAGATTGGTTTGGTTTATTTTGTTTTACGGCATATCAACCTCAATGGGTTATTTAATGCTGACAACATTTTTAGGATAGATTTGTATGAATAGAATATGTATTCTTTGGTTTAGATCGGTTTGGTTTATTTTGTTTTACGGCATATCAACCTCAATGGGTTATTTAATGCCGACAGCATTTTTAGGATAGATTCGTATGAATAGAATATGTATTCTTTGGTTTAGATTGGTTTGGTTTATTTTGTTTTACGGCATATCAACCTCAATGGGTTATTTAATGCTGACAACATTTTTAGGATAGATTCGTATGAATAGAATATGTATTCTTTGGTTTAGATTGGTTTGGTTTATTTTGTTTTACGGCATATCAACCTCAATGGGTTATTTAATGCCGACAACATTTTTAGGATAGATTCGTATGAATAGAATATGTATTCTTTGGTTTAGATTGGTTTGGTTTATTTTGTTTTATGGCATATCAACCTCAATGGGTTATTTAATGCCGACAGCATTTTTAGGATAGATTCGTATGAATAGAATATGTATTCTTTGGTTTAGATTGGTTTGGTTTATTTTGTTTTACGGCATATCAACCTCAATGGGTTATTTAATGCCGACAGCATTTTTAGGATAGATTCGTATGAATAGAATATGTATTCTTTGGTTTAGATTGGTTTGGTTTATTTTGTTTTACGGCATATCAACCTCAATGGGTTATTTAATGCTGACAACATTTTTAGGATAGATTCGTATGAATAGAATATGTATTCTTTGGTTTAGATTGCTTTGGTTTATTTTGTTTTACGGCATATCAACCTCAATGGGTTATTTAATGCCGACAGCATTTTTAGGATAGATTCGTATGAATAGAATATGTATTCTTTGGTTTAGATCGGTTTGGTTTATTTTGTTTTACGGCATATCAACCTCAATGGGTTATTTAATGCTGACAACATTTTTAGGATAGATTCGTATGAATAGAATATGTATTCTTTGGTTTAGATTGCTTTGGTTTATTTTGTTTTACGGCATATCAACCTCAATGGGTTATTTAATGCCGACAGCATTTTTAGGATAGATTCGTATGAATAGAATATGTATTCTTTGGTTTAGATTGGTTTGGTTTATTTTGTTTTACGGCATATCAACCTCAATGGGTTATTTAATGCTGACAACATTTTTAGGATAGATTCGTATGAATAGAATATGTATTCTTTGGTTTAGATTGGTTTGGTTTATTTTGTTTTACGGCATATCAACCTCAATGGGTTATTTAATGCCGACAGCATTTTTAGGATAGATTCGTATGAATAGAATATGTATTCTTTGGTTTAGATCGGTTTGGTTTATTTTGTTTTACGGCATATCAACCTCAATGGGTTATTTAATGCCGACAGCATTTTTAGGATAGATTCGTATGAATAGAATATGTATTCTTTGGTTTAGATCGGTTTGGTTTATTTTGTTTTACGGCATATCAACCTCAATGGGTTATTTAATGCTGACAACATTTTTAGGATAGATTCGTATGAATAGAATATGTATTCTTTGGTTTAGATTGGTTTGGTTTATTTTGTTTTACGGCATATCAACCTCAATGGGTTATTTAATGCTGACAACATTTTTAGGATAGATTCGTATGAATAGAATATGTATTCTTTGGTTTAGATTGCTTTGGTTTATTTTGTTTTACGGCATATCAACCTCAATGAGTTATTTAATGCTGACAACATTTTTAGGATAGATTCGTATGAATAGAATATGTATTCTTTGGTTTAGATTGGTTTGGTTTATTTTGTTTTATGGCATATCAACCTCAATGGGTTATTTAATGCCGACAGCATTTTTAGGATAGATTCGTATGAATAGAATATGTATTCTTTGGTTTAGATTGGTTTGGTTTTTTTTGTTTTACGGCATATCAACCTCAATGGGTTATTTAATGCCGACAGCATTTTTAGGATAGATTCGTATGAATAGAATATGTATTCTTTGGTTTAGATTGGTTTGGTTTATTTTGTTTTACGGCATATCAACCTCAATGGGTTATTTAATGCCGACAGCATTTTTAGGATAGATTCGTATGAATAGAATATGTATTCTTTGGTTTAGATTGCTTTGGTTTATTTTGTTTTACGGCATATCAACCTCAGTGGGTTATTTAATGCCGACAACATTTTTAGGATAGGATTCGTATGAATAGAATATGTATTCTTTGGTTTAGATTGGTTTGGTTTATTTTGTTTTATGGCATATCAACCTCAATGGGTTATTTAATGCCAACAGCATTTTTAGGATATATTCGTATGAATAGAATATGTATTCTTTGGTTTAGATTGCTTTGGTTTATTTTGTTTTACGGCATATCAACCTCAATGGGTTATTTAATGCTGACAACATTTTTAGGATATATTCGTATGAATAGAATATGTATTCTTTGGTTTAGATTGGTTTGGTTTATTTTGTTTTACGGCATATCAACCTCAATGGGTTATTTAATGCTGACAACATTTTTAGGATAGATTCGTATGAATAGAATATATATTCTTTGGTTTAGATTGGTTTGGTTTATTTTGTTTTACGGCATATCAACCTCAATGAGTTATTTAATGCCGGCAACATTTTTAGGATAGATTCGTATGAATAGAATATGTATTCTTTGGTTTAGATTGCTTTGGTTTATTTTGTTTTATGGCATATCAACCTCAATGGGTTATTTAATGCCGACAGCATTTTTAGGATATATTCGTATGAATAGAATATGTATTCTTTGGTTTAGATTGCTTTGGTTTATTTTGTTTTACGGCATATCAACCTCAATGGGTTATTTAATGCTGACAACATTTTTAGGATATATTCGTATGAATAGAATATGTATTCTTTGGTTTAGATTGGTTTGGTTTATTTTGTTTTACGGCATATCAACCTCAATGGGTTATTTAATGCTGACAACATTTTTAGGATAGATTCGTATGAATAGAATATGTATTCTTTGGTTTAGATTGCTTTGGTTTATTTTGTTTTACGGCATATCAACCTCAATGGGTTATTTAATGCTGACAACATTTTTAGGATATATTCGTATGAATAGAATATGTATTCTTTGGTTTAGATTGGTTTGGTTTATTTTGTTTTACGGCATATCAACCTCAATGGGTTATTTAATGCTGACAACATTTTTAGGATAGATTCGTATGAATAGAATATATATTCTTTGGTTTAGATTGGTTTGGTTTATTTTGTTTTACGGCATATCAACCTCAATGAGTTATTTAATGCCGGCAACATTTTTAGGATAGATTCGTATGAATAGAATATGTATTCTTTGGTTTAGATTGCTTTGGTTTATTTTGTTTTATGGCATATCAACCTCAATGGGTTATTTAATGCCGACAGCATTTTTAGTATATATTCGTATGAATAGAATATGTATTCTTTGGTTTAGATTGCTTTGGTTTATTTTGTTTTATGGCATATCAACCTCAATGGGTTATTTAATGCCGACAGCATTTTTAGGATATATTCGTATGAATAGAATATGTATTCTTTGGTTTAGATTGCTTTGGTTTATTTTGTTTTACGGCATATCAACCTCAATGGGTTATTTAATGCTGACAACATTTTTAGGATATATTCGTATGAATAGAATATGTATTCTTTGGTTTAGATTGGTTTGGTTTATTTTGTTTTACGGCATATCAACCTCAATGGGTTATTTAATGCTGACAACATTTTTAGGATAGATTCGTATGAATAGAATATATATTCTTTGGTTTAGATTGCTTTGGTTTATTTTGTTTTACGGCATATCAACCTCAATGAGTTATTTAATGCCGGCAACATTTTTAGGATAGATTCGTATGAATAGAATACGTATTCTTTGGTTTAGATTGCTTTGGTTTATTTTGTTTTATGGCATATCAACCTCAATGGGTTATTTAATGCCGACAGCATTTTTAGGATATATTCGTATGAATAGAATATGTATTCTTTGGTTTAGATTGCTTTGGTTTATTTTGTTTTATGGCATATCAACCTCAATGGGTTATTTAATGCCGACAGCATTTTTAGGATATATTCGTATGAATAGAATATGTATTCTTTGGTTTAGATTGCTTTGGTTTATTTTGTTTTATGGCATATCAACCTCAATGGGTTATTTAATGCCGACAGCATTTTTAGGATATATTCGTATGAATAGAATATGTATTCTTTGGTTTAGATTGCTTTGGTTTATTTTGTTTTACGGCATATCAACCTCAATGGGTTATTTAATGCTGACAACATTTTTAGGATATATTCGTATGAATAGAATATGTATTCTTTGGTTTAGATTGGTTTGGTTTATTTTGTTTTACGGCATATCAACCTGAATGGGTTATTTAATGCCGACAACATTTTTAGGATAGATTCGTATGAATAGAATATATATTCTTTGGTTTAGATTGCTTTGGTTTATTTTGTTTTACGGCATATCAACCTCAATGAGTTATTTAATGCCGGCAACATTTTTAGGATAGATTCGTATGAATAGAATATGTATTCTTTGGTTTAGATTGCTTTGGTTTATTTTGTTTTATGGCATATCAACCTCAATGGGTTATTTAATGCCGACAGCATTTTTAGGATATATTCGTATGAATAGAATATGTATTCTTTGGTTTAGATTGCTTTGGTTTATTTTGTTTTACGGCATATCAACCTCAGTGGGTTATTTAATGCCGACAACATTTTTAGGATAGGATTCGTATGAATAGAATATGCATTCTTTGGTTTAGATTGGTTTGGTTTATTTTGTTTTACGGCATATCAACCTCAATGAGTTATTTAATGCCCACAACATTTTTAGGATATATTCGTATGAATAGAATATGTATTCTTTGGTTTAGATTGCTTTGGTTTATTTTGTTTTACGGCATATCAACCTCAATGGGTTATTTAATGCTGACAACATTTTTAGGATATATTCGTATGAATAGAATATGTATTCTTTGGTTTAGATTGGTTTGGTTTATTTTGTTTTACGGCATATCAACCTCAATGAGTTATTTAATGCTGACAACATTTTTAGGATAGATTCGTATGAATAGAATATGTATTCTTTGGTTTAGATTGGTTTGGTTTATTTTGTTTTACGGCATATCAACCTCAATGGGTTATTTAATGCCAACAACATTTTTAGGATAGATTCGTATGAATAGAATATGTATTCTTTGGTTTAGATTGCTTTGGTTTATTTTGTTTTACGGCATATCAACCTCAATGAGTTATTTAATGCCGGCAACATTTTTAGGATAGATTCGTATGAATAGAATATGTATTCTTTGGTTTAGATTGGTTTGGTTTATTTTGTTTTACGGCATATCAACCTCAATGGGTTATTTAATGCCAACAACATTTTTAGGATAGATTCGTATGAATAGAATATATATTCTTTGGTTTAGATTGATTTGGTTTATTTTGTTTTACGGCATATCAACCTCAATGGGTTATTTAATGCCGACAACATTTTTAGGATAGATTCGTATGAATAGAATATGTATTCTTTGGTTTAGATTGCTTTGGTTTATTTTGTTTTATGGCATATCAACCTCAATGGGTTATTTAATGCCGACAGCATTTTTAGGATATATTCGTATGAATAGAATATGTATTCTTTGGTTTAGATTGCTTTGGTTTATTTTGTTTTACGGCATATCAACCTCAGTGGGTTATTTAATGCCGACAACATTTTTAGGATAGGATTCGTATGAATAGAATATGCATTCTTTGGTTTAGATTGGTTTGGTTTATTTTGTTTTACGGCATATCAACCTCAATGAGTTATTTAATGCCCACAACATTTTTAGGATATATTCGTATGAATAGAATATGTATTCTTTGGTTTAGATTGCTTTGGTTTATTTTGTTTTACGGCATATCAACCTCAATGGGCATTTAATGCTGACAACATTTTTAGGATATATTCGTATGAATAGAATATGTATTCTTTGGTTTAGATTGGTTTGGTTTATTTTGTTTTACGGCATATCAACCTCAATGAGTTATTTAATGCTGACAACATTTTTAGGATAGATTCGTATGAATAGAATATGTATTCTTTGGTTTAGATTGGTTTGGTTTATTTTGTTTTACGGCATATCAACCTCAATGGGTTATTTAATGCCAACAACATTTTTAGGATAGATTCGTATGAATAGAATATGTATTCTTTGGTTTAGATTGGTTTGGTTTATTTTGTTTTACGGCATATCAACCTCAATGGGTTATTTAATGCCAACAACATTTTTAGGATAGATTCGTATGAATAGAATATGTATTCTTTGGTTTAGATTGGTTTGGTTTATTTTGTTTTACGGCATATCAACCTCAATGGGTTATTTAATGCTGACAACATTTTTAGGATATATTCGTATGAATAGAATATGTATTCTTTGGTTTAGATTGGTTTGGTTTATTTTGTTTTACGGCATATCAACCTCAATGAGTTATTTAATGCCAACAACATTTTTAGGAAAGATTCGTATGAATAGAATATGTATTCTTTGGTTTAGATTGGTTTGGTTTATTTTGTTTTACGGCATATCAACCTCAATGGGTTATTTAATGCCAACAACATTTTTAGGATAGATTCGTATGAATAGAATATGTATTCTTTGGTTTAGATTGGTTAGGTTTATTTTGTTTTACGGCATATCAACCTCAATGGGTTATTTAATGCTGACAACATTTTTAGGATATATTCGTATGAATAGAATATGTATTCTTTGGTTTAGATTGGTTTGGTTTATTTTGTTTTACGGCATATCAACCTCAATGAGTTATTTAATGCCGACAACATTTTTAGGATAGATTCGTATGAATAGAATATGTATTCTTTGGTTTAGATTGGTTTGGTTTATTTTGTTTTACGGCATATCAACCTCAATGGGTTATTTAATGCCAACAACATTTTTAGGATAGATTCGTATGAATAGAATATGTATTCTTTGGTTTAGATTGGTTTGGTTTATTTTGTTTTACGGCATATCAACCTCAATGAGTTATTTAATGCCGGCAACATTTTTAGGATAGATTCGTATGAATAGAATATGTATTCTTTGGTTTAGATTGGTTTGGTTTATTTTGTTTTACGGCATATCAACCTCAATGGGTTATTTAATGCCAACAACATTTTTAGGATAGATTCGTATGAATAGAATATGTATTCTTTGGTTTAGATTGGTTTGGTTTATTTTGTTTTACGGCATATCAACCTCAATGGGTTATTTAATGCTGACAACATTTTTAGGATAGATTTGTATGAATAGAATATGTATTCTTTGGTTTAGATCGGTTTGGTTTATTTTGTTTTACGGCATATCAACCTCAATGGGTTATTTAATGCCGACAGCATTTTTAGGATAGATTCGTATGAATAGAATATGTATTCTTTGGTTTAGATTGGTTTGGTTTATTTTGTTTTACGGCATATCAACCTCAATGGGTTATTTAATGCTGACAACATTTTTAGGATAGATTCGTATGAATAGAATATGTATTCTTTGGTTTAGATTGGTTTGGTTTATTTTGTTTTACGGCATATCAACCTCAATGGGTTATTTAATGCCGACAACATTTTTAGGATAGATTCGTATGAATAGAATATGTATTCTTTGGTTTAGATTGGTTTGGTTTATTTTGTTTTATGGCATATCAACCTCAATGGGTTATTTAATGCCGACAGCATTTTTAGGATAGATTCGTATGAATAGAATATGTATTCTTTGGTTTAGATTGGTTTGGTTTATTTTGTTTTACGGCATATCAACCTCAATGGGTTATTTAATGCCGACAGCATTTTTAGGATAGATTCGTATGAATAGAATATGTATTCTTTGGTTTAGATTGGTTTGGTTTATTTTGTTTTACGGCATATCAACCTCAATGGGTTATTTAATGCTGACAACATTTTTAGGATAGATTCGTATGAATAGAATATGTATTCTTTGGTTTAGATTGCTTTGGTTTATTTTGTTTTACGGCATATCAACCTCAATGGGTTATTTAATGCCGACAGCATTTTTAGGATAGATTCGTATGAATAGAATATGTATTCTTTGGTTTAGATCGGTTTGGTTTATTTTGTTTTACGGCATATCAACCTCAATGGGTTATTTAATGCTGACAACATTTTTAGGATAGATTCGTATGAATAGAATATGTATTCTTTGGTTTAGATTGCTTTGGTTTATTTTGTTTTACGGCATATCAACCTCAATGGGTTATTTAATGCCGACAGCATTTTTAGGATAGATTCGTATGAATAGAATATGTATTCTTTGGTTTAGATTGGTTTGGTTTATTTTGTTTTACGGCATATCAACCTCAATGGGTTATTTAATGCTGACAACATTTTTAGGATAGATTCGTATGAATAGAATATGTATTCTTTGGTTTAGATTGGTTTGGTTTATTTTGTTTTACGGCATATCAACCTCAATGGGTTATTTAATGCCGACAGCATTTTTAGGATAGATTCGTATGAATAGAATATGTATTCTTTGGTTTAGATCGGTTTGGTTTATTTTGTTTTACGGCATATCAACCTCAATGGGTTATTTAATGCCGACAGCATTTTTAGGATAGATTCGTATGAATAGAATATGTATTCTTTGGTTTAGATCGGTTTGGTTTATTTTGTTTTACGGCATATCAACCTCAATGGGTTATTTAATGCTGACAACATTTTTAGGATAGATTCGTATGAATAGAATATGTATTCTTTGGTTTAGATTGGTTTGGTTTATTTTGTTTTACGGCATATCAACCTCAATGGGTTATTTAATGCTGACAACATTTTTAGGATAGATTCGTATGAATAGAATATGTATTCTTTGGTTTAGATTGCTTTGGTTTATTTTGTTTTACGGCATATCAACCTCAATGAGTTATTTAATGCTGACAACATTTTTAGGATAGATTCGTATGAATAGAATATGTATTCTTTGGTTTAGATTGGTTTGGTTTATTTTGTTTTATGGCATATCAACCTCAATGGGTTATTTAATGCCGACAGCATTTTTAGGATAGATTCGTATGAATAGAATATGTATTCTTTGGTTTAGATTGGTTTGGTTTTTTTTGTTTTACGGCATATCAACCTCAATGGGTTATTTAATGCCGACAGCATTTTTAGGATAGATTCGTATGAATAGAATATGTATTCTTTGGTTTAGATTGGTTTGGTTTATTTTGTTTTACGGCATATCAACCTCAATGGGTTATTTAATGCCGACAGCATTTTTAGGATAGATTCGTATGAATAGAATATGTATTCTTTGGTTTAGATTGGTTTTGTTTATTTTGTTTTACGGCATATCAACCTCAATGGGTTATTTAATGCCGACAGCATTTTTAGGATAGATTCGTATGAATAGAATATGTATTCTTTGGTTTAGATTGGTTTCGTTTATTTTGTTTTACGGCATATCAACCTCAATGGGTTATTTAATGCCGACAGCATTTTTAGGATAGATTCGTATGAATAGAATATGTATTCTTTGGTTTAGATTGGTTTCGTTTATTTTGTTTTACGGCATATCAACCTCAATGGGTTATTTAATGCCGACAGCATTTTTAGGATAGATTCGTATGAATAGAATATGTATTCTTTGGTTTAGATTGGTTTCGTTTATTTTGTTTTACGGCATATCAACCTCAATGGGTTATTTAATGCCGACAGCATTTTTAGGATAGATTCGTATGAATAGAATATGTATTCTTTGGTTTAGATTGGTTTCGTTTATTTTGTTTTACGGCATATCAACCTCAATGAGTTATTTAATGCCGACAACATTTTTAGGATAGATTCGTATGAATAGAATATGTATTCTTTGGTTTAGATTGCTTTGGTTTATTTTGTTTTATGGCATATCAACCTCAATGGGTTATTTAATGCCGACAGCATTTTTAGGATATATTCGTATGAATATAATATGTATTCTTTGGTTTAGATTGCTTTGGTTTATTTTGTTTTACGGCATATCAACCTCAGTGGGTTATTTAATGCCGACAACATTTTTAGGATAGGATTCGTATGAATAGAATATGCATTCTTTGGTTTAGATTGGTTTGGTTTATTTTGTTTTACGGCATATCAACCTCAGTGGGTTATTTAATGCCGACAACATTTTTAGGATAGATTCGTATGAATAGAATATGTATTCTTTGGTTTAGATTGCTTTGGTTTATTTTGTTTTACGGCATATCAACCTCAGTGGGTTATTTAATGCCGACAACATTTTTAGGATAGGATTCGTATGAATAGAATATGCATTCTTTGGTTTAGATTGCTTTGGTTTATTTTGTTTTATGGCATATCAACCTCAATGAGTTATTTAATGCTGACAACATTTTTAGGATAGATTCGTATGAATAGAATATGTATTCTTTGGTTTATTTTGTTTTGCGGTATATCAACCTCAATGGGTTATTTAATGCTGACAACATTTTTAGGATAGATTCGTATGAATAGAATATGTATGCTTTGGTTTATTTTGTTTTGCAGTATATCAACGACAATGGGTTATTTAATGCCGACAACATTTTTTATTGCTGGTAATATTTTGTTTTGTCAAAAATCTGTTTTTTGGTAATATTTTTTGTTCAAAATTGTATTGCTAGTAATAATTTTTTTCAAAAAACTATTGTTGGTAATAGTTAACTATTTGCCCATAGCTGGGACCCTAACAGGAGCTACCACCCTGGGTCAGGGTGGACCAGGGAACACCGGCAATTAACAGGTGGTTCCACATTCCTCAAAACCTCCTGATCAGAGGCCTTGTTGCTGGATGTAGTTTATCGTCTTACCCAGGACGATGAACACATACTATTTCGAATGTTTGAAATACTAACCATCACTAAAATGAGAGCAGATAGTTACTAATTACAAAATTCAAAAACTGCATATATTGGAAATGTTAAATTTTTAATAAACTAACAGTATTCTAAGAGTGTATGCTCCAAGACAACTTTAAGGTATTTTAAAGAATACAAATATTCAATAATTTTTTATCTAAACTGTGCATTTAAAATTGGCTAAGTTTGCAATTGAATAGAATGAAAGCAAGAGCAAATAAAATTTTACATTTGTTTGTAATTGAAACAAAACCTACACTGAGATGTGAGGTTGGCAAAAAAAACTAAGAAATCTTATCTCTTATCAATTTACTTGTATCATTTATCAATACAAGTTGTGCAAGGGAGATTCTTTAAACACTAATAAAAATTAACCAATTCTTTTAATGACACAAACTACAAATAAAAATAACGACAGATTATTTATAGCAGGAAGGGGCAACCTTTTGCAAAGAGTGGGCCACATGAGGTACAGTACATCACAAGGTGGGCTGCACTGCTAAAAGAATTAAGGTATTTTTTTTTCTTAAAAACACCACAGCCATTTCTCCAACAAAATCATCTGCCTTATAAATGGAGAAAATTTTATTTTTTTCTTTGGAGAAAAGATTCCTTGTATAATAAAAAAAATTGAAGTCTTGGTATAATATTTTCCCTGATGACAGTGTGATTAACATACATTATTGAATGTGATTTGTTTCTAATTTATTCATTTGAGTAGACAAAAATATTGTAAAAAAAAAAAAAAAAAGAATAATTATCATTGATGATTCCTGTTTCTGAAGAAAAAGATGTTTACATGTATGATCTTCCTTAGTGAAAAATCACCAATGGGAACAATCAATGAAATGTTACAAAATTCAAGAAACATTGTACTCGATCATTATATATGTCTGTGATTATGCATGAGAGAGTGTGTGGGTGAACAAGTGAGAATGAAAAGAAACAAACATTTCAATAAATGTTATTTGTCTCATGAAATTAAATGTGCCATTCAGAAAACTAATCTGGCCACATATGGCCCATGACTGATCTATAGTCACCATTTTCAATAACAAAGATATTTCTTCTAAGTTTAGTTAATGCAAGTCACCGATCAGGTAGTAGTACTTTTAATCCAGTTGACTGAGAGCAAACACGGTGACTCTACAGACAGGTATTGCTTAAAAATAATGACTAGAACATTAAAAAAAAAATTAAAAAAATAAAAGAATAGGTAACCACTTTCTGTGTAATGGCTCTTAGAAATAGTTTCTGAAAAGCAAAAAGAAATGGTTGGACAAAGAATGATGCTGAAAAATGCACAAGTTGGCACTGAAGAATTTCATGCTGATAACAGGGAACGATAAAAAAAAATAATATCTGATGAAAAGATGACAGTGGGTGGAGGGAGAATCACAGCTGCTGATTCTACAACTGCACTTTTCACAGGGTACAAAAAGCTTAAAAGAATTCTTTAATTGTTGTGTCTAAAATTGTTATTTTTCTGTAGTTAATTCACTTGTTTTACTTGGTATTGTGTTTGTAGTGGAAGGACAGAAGAAAGCTATGTAATCTTATAGAAGACATTGGCAGCTGATAATGGCAGCAACTGATTAAAAAAAAAAAAGTTAACTTAGGCATATATTTTTTTCAGGTGAAAGAAATGTACAAAATTCAGAGCAACACTACATTTAGCAACTTTTGTTTAGAAAAATATACCTAAGAGAATGTTCTTAGCTTTTCTTAGCTGGAGGCATTTCATATACCTGACTGCGGATTATATCAAAAATTGTTTTAATTGAATGCACAAAACAGTTCATGGAAATTAAAGCAAACATGTTCTGCAGAATGGCTACATTTACAATATCCCAATTTCAAGACACTGTAATGTTTACATTTCCTGAACTATATTAAAATTTACTTTGGAAAACAATTTGTAATTAAGTAATGTATCATTTACACCTAAATAATATCTAGTAACTAGACACTGAAATTAAGCACTATTACTGGATGTTAGTTCAAGTCTCATAAAATAATTTCTCTTGAAGGTTTTCAAATAGTTCATATTTGAAATTAAAATCAAAAGAAAATTTTCAGTCTGCAAAATTATTTATTAATAATTATTAAAACATTTTTCAATAAGATATTCGACCAGTATAAAGCATTTTATATTTCAGTTTAAAACTTTTATTTGATAATAACTAGATGTACTTATGTATTTAACAATTTTTTTTAATATTCAAATTGTGTTTCTTCATTCATTTATGAGATCATAGCTATACATCTGATCCCACACCTTCATGGAAACTAATATTTGAAAGTCACATAAATTATTCGAGCTTCAGGTTGTAAAATCTTGATTGCCGAGTTGTTTACTTGAAAGCAAAAATATTTTTGCCACCCAAATCAAATTTGTTTAACAGTTTTCTTTTTACATGATTTTATATGAAAATTGTCCCATGACTATTCTGATGGTTCCATGTTACCTGAAGGGGATATGCTTTATTGTCAAAAGTGTTACAGTATTTAGTTGTTAGAATTTAAAATGAATTCTACTGAAGATGGATTTAAGCTTTATACCATTCACTTGTAGAGTACTTTTATTTATATATATATATATATATTTTTTTTATATTTCAGATCGGCCCCGATCTTTCATCAGAAATGACTTTCTGAAAACAGTCATTTCTGATGAAAGATCGGGGCCGATCTGAAATATAATATATATATATATATATATATATATATATATATATATATATATATATATATATAAATAAATACTTTCACAAAAAAAAACATTCATTTTTTTAATTTGCAACTTTTCAGTTGTTTTATATATATATATATATATATATATATATATATATATATAAAAAGAGAAAAAAATGTGAAATTATTTTCATATAGAGTTGGCACTTCTAGCTAAGAGTATAATATTTGTGCTTACAAAGTGATACACATTTCATTAAAAAGGAAAGTCAAAGATCTTTTTTAAAGTTCATTCCAATGTATATCACCTGAAGAAGGCCAGAGCATACATCTGCTGAAATGTCATGAATATGGCAATAAAGATGAGGACAACAGTCCAAACAATGTAAATAGTTACCATACGTCATCTCAGAAATATAGATAGATATTAATTTTTCTTGTAAATGTACAAGAAAACATTTGTGCCCAATGAGTATCAATATTACCCTAATGTGAGTGATCAAGCAATTTCAACCATTCTTCTGGTTGTTTTCCAGTTCTGTTGTAGTCTTTTTCATATTCAAATTTTCTTAAAATTCAACAGAGCCATTATAATTTTATAGTAACATCACAGTCATGTGATTGACAAATTAAATTCTTCATCAGATATATATATATATATATATATATATATATATATATATATATATATTTAATCCTGGATGTTGAAAATGATCAGATGCAGAATTGAAATTGTTTTGGATTTTTTTTTGTATCTTATCAACTCTTTGTGGGTTGTTTGAAGCTGAAACATATTTTGGATTGAAAGAATAATCCTCTTTTTTTTTTTCTTTAAGAGTGAATATTGTATTAACAATTTTTATAAAATAATGATTTTTCCAGGTAGAAGTCCTGCTATTTAACCCATAGCTGGGGGAAGAGATAGATTCATAACATTCCCAAAGGTATTCACATATAAGTGAATGTAATGAACCCAATTGGAATTCAAACACAGCTCTGATTTCTGCATTGTTGAAAATGTTCAATCACTAACATTTAGACAAAATCTATATTCATTTTATCCAAACAAATTTACCAAGAAAAAATATAAAACGAAAAATTTCCTTATTTCAATATATGTATAAATGACAATAGGAAAACTGTAATATTAGCCGTGTTTCGTCTAATGAAAAAGTCCACATCAGACGAAATGCGTTGGCTAATATTACAGTTTTCCTATTGTCTTTTACATTTATAAATATTGTCTTTTTCTACAGGTTAACTCTGAGAAATTTTATATATATATATATATAAAAATCCATTCAACTCAAGCAAGGTGATAATGTCTCTAAGACACAAGGGGTTATTGAGAGTGAAAGAAAATGAAAAGACTTTAGAAGGAACTAGAAGCCTAATCCTAAACAGTGAACAAGTGATAAACCTCTACTACAGTTAAAAAAAAAAAAAAATGGGGAGGAGTGTGAACCGGACAATAGGGGAACATATCTACTATTGAGGTGAAAAAAAAAAAAAAAAAATAATTAGTGAATAGAATTGCAGGTGGAGGAATTAGAAGCATAGAGTTGAAGCAGACTTTAGAAGGAAACAGAAACCCAATCCTAAACAGGAAACAAGGGTTAAACCCCTACTACTAGGAGGACTGTGAACCAGGCAATAGGCAACCCTATCTACTCCTATTGAGTAAAAAAAAACAAAAAAAAAACACACACACAAAAAAAAAACCCCACACAAATAGTAGATAAGATCCAGAAAAACAATATTTACACTGTATATGGCTCTGTCTAAAACAAGGGTCAGCAACCTTTTGCTACCTTTGTGCCAACTTAGGGTTTTAAAATCATTCAGTATGACAACAGCATACATATTTTTATACAAGTCAGAGTCAATATACCTGGTCTACAATGTATTTTATATAGTAATATATATGGTATATATACTTTAGTAAATATAAAAATTGAACCAGCTAAATATCTTCTTTGCATTGTAGTAGTTATTGATTTGGTCTTCATGATGTCATTTGTGGATGTGTGCCATTGGAAATTGTTTGGCGTGGCACGCGTGCCGTAGATTACCGATCCCTGGTCTAAAGGATATTCAGCACTTTATTAAAAGATTGAAGGTTAGCCTGTGTTTGTTTGAATTGTATTTCAGTTGAATATAGTAAATATAGAACAATATTTTACCCTGACATGTTTTGTAAATGATCCAGTCATCAATAAATTGTTATACTTTTGTCATAATCTTGCAGTATTGTATGTCACATTGGTTTCTATGCAATAGTAACACAAGTTGTCTGAGATTCTAAGATTGAAGTCTTTTCATTATTGCGTATATTCAATAATGCTTTCAGTGGCCAATATGGGAGAGGTTTTACTGCATGGTATCAACTGCCTACAGTACAGAATGCAAATGATAAAAGGCAGAGAGAAAGAGAGACTGGTGCAAAAAGATTTGTGAAATAGACAGACAGGTGTGAGATGGAAAAATAGCAGTAAAAACTAGTATTAACAATTCAAACCCCTTTACATGTATTTTTTCTTTTTATTATTGAAGAATATCCTCTGATAAGGATAAGTTCTTTGTGCATTGTATCTTGACTTTAGTTTTCCTTTTTTAAAGATTTTCAAAGGAACTTTAGCATATTTGTTATTATTTTTTGTACTAAATATAACTTATAAAAGATAAATTAAAAACAAACTTACATAAATTAAAATTTTATGCTTTTTATTTTGTATAATATAATGCAATATAATTCAGTTGCATATATGCACAGTTTAAAAACCAGGGCATCTATTCAAATATGGGTATCCTCAAAAGAAAAAAAAATGAAGCCAAAAGAGCTAAAAATGAAAACAATCCTAACAGTACTAGAATAAAGACGACCTTCCCCCCAATTCAAAATAAAACTAAGCAATGCAGGAATTATTTCCTGTCTTTATTGAACTATACAACATATTCTTAAAGAATTTGGTAAATAACTAAATAACAATAATAAATTCAATCAAGATGGACAGCATCTAGACAAAATTCTCTCTGATATTTAGTCAGAGATGTCAAATACTCAGTCATTTGTATCCGTCCTCTTATTGAGGACAGCAAGTCAAAATTTGTCACTGTATAGTTTAAAATTGGCCAACAAAAATATGTAAACACTTCAACAAAAATCTGATTAAAATGTAACAATTAAATTTAAATGTATCTTTAATCATATTAGCAATAAAAGAAAAAGAATTAAAATCATTAATCTTTTGCTGATGTTAAAAGATGTTCCTGACATATGCAAAAAAGCAATGTTAAAACAAATATTTTTTAAAGACTTAAGTCCCCATCCCAGGTGTAATATTCATATGCATTAATGTCACATTCTGCTCTAAAGAAATCTTTAGAATAAATTATGGCCCTTCCTTCTGTTCTTGATCTTGTAAAATCTTGTTGGCATAAATTACTTACATGTGGCCAGCAAAACAAAACTCTACCCTCAAAGTTGATTGACATCAAACAACATTTGTGAACAGGATATTCAATTTGATTGATTTCATATTGGATAAAACTGAAGCAGGATAGAGCCAATGGTGAGATGATGACGCCTTGGGAATAGTTACAGATAACTTGTAGTCCACAACAGGATGCAACAGCAATGAATTTCAATGAGAGAGAGAGAGAGAGAGAGAGAAATAAAGTAGCTACCATTCCTCTCTCACCTGACCTCCATACTTTGAGCCTAACAGAGAAACATGACCAATCAATTGCATTATTAACATTAGGACAGTTGCTGTAACAAATCACTTCTTCCACCCACTCTTTCTTTCTTAAATGTAAGGCTCAGCTTTTGTGAGAGAGACAGTGATCAGGATATTAGTGAGAGGACAGAGAAAAGGTTGGGTCAGGAGAGTAATGTTAATCTTTTAGTGACTGATCTCTACAAAGTTAATTTGTACTGAAATCCACTCATTCAACTGTCAGGCTTCGGCAATGCTGGTGGGAGACTAACATAACAAAACTCGACCTTTTTTTTTTAGGCCCTCCAGTTAAAAAACACTGCTCAACTATCAACATTAACTACTTGAAGGAAGTAGTTATTGTTGAGCTTCTTTTTTTTTTTTTACTTTTTAACATTCACCATCATTGCATAAGCATGGTTAAAAAATAAAATGTATTAAATATATATATATATATATATATATTATGAAATGGACAAAGTCTGACAATTATTTTTAAGATATTTTTTATGTTTATACATTCTTTTTATAGATACAAATATTTAAGTAAATACTCTGTTTATAATAAACAGTATTAACAACATTTACCGGCCTGAATGTCCTAGAAATTTTCATAGAAAATATGCGTCCTCCGACAGGAATCGAACCCATATCCTATATGGAACCATCATATAGCCTGATGTGTTTTTACTGATAAAATCGACCTTGCTAACCGAAATGCTCCTCTGTGGCTCAAACGGTAAAATCACATCAGGCTATATGGCGGTTCCGTATCGGATACAGGTTCGATCCCTTTTGGAGGATGCATATTTTCTATGAAAATTTTTCAGACATTCAGGTCAGTAAATGTTGTTAATACTGTTTATTATAAACAGAGAATTTACTTAAATATTTGTATCTATAAAAAGAACATATAAACATAAAAAATGTCTTAAAAAATATATATATATAAATATACATATATACAAGGATTAGAACTAACTTTTAATGAGAAAGTATTTGTCATGAATAAGTAGATCTTTGTCTTTTTAACTTTACAAAAAGCATAAAAACAAAACACTTGACTTTAAACTATTGTTAAACTGCATCTCCAATGTCATCCAAATACTCAGATCACTTTGTATATTTACTGTTAACGCATTTCGGCCAATCAATTCTTCAGCTTTGTGAGATGTAATCTATAAGAAAAAGGAGACCCATCAAACTAGTATATTGTTACATCATCGGGTACACCAAGTATCCAAGTGATTCCAAACTACATCAAGTAGGAGACCTCTAAGGCACTAACCTTGCTAAGCAAGAAAACTCTGTAGTGTTGATATCAAAACAGGTTCACCCTATTGACAAGACCATATAAAATGCCTCTTTCAGCTTCCCCAACAAATAGGTGGACTTTATCCCAGAAAAGATAATACTGTTCTTTTCTCCCTCTAGATATGGTCTATCATACCAGATTTTTCCACCTGACCTTTAACAAATTTTTAGGGTATAAATTTAACCTGTTTGTGATTTATACTGCTGATTCCATGGTAGTATTTTTCTTCCCTTTTTTAGTCATAGTACACATATTTATGTTTTTTCTTTGATTAGCTCTGAAGAGTGAGGAACAATAACCCCTCTTTTTTATTGTTATATTTTTTTATCCACCAATTGATGGGGAGTAATTTTTTAAATTTTCGACAACACACTTTGTTTTATATATTTCTGTATATATTTATACATGCTTTTTAAAATACCCATTTTTAAAACCTCACCTTTAGTTATGGCTTTCTTGTGTTCCTCAAATATGACTTCAACAAAACAAATGGCTTTCCCTTTGTTAGGGAGCAAAAAAGCTGAAGGTTGTGTTATATATGTGCCTGCCGACTGTGTACATGAGTCAGGCTAACACAGATTTCAACCCAATGTAGTTTTCTTTGCTTAGCAAAGTTAGTGTACTTGGTGTCGTGAAAATAAACCTGACTGGTATTTCTTAGTTTCTGGATTCAAGAGGTTTTCTTTTTCTCCTGGATTACACTAAACAAGAACCGAAGAAGAGAATGACAAAATGTTATGTTAACAACAGCAAATATGCAAAAAAGATTTAAGCATCTGAACAATGTTGGATGTTAATGACTCTCCTCAAAGTTATATAGAAGAACTACATTACAATTATTTTTAAGAGTATTTCCTAAAAACCAATGAAACAAAGAAACAGTTACACAAATTAAGTTGTATTGTGTAAGAGAACAATCAAATAGCACTGAAAATACCTTAGATATTTTAAGCTATCTACACTACAATTCAAATGTTTGACACCAACTCCAGAATTAGCAGAAATGTGAGAAAAAAAAATGAAAGAGAGCTCTTAGAGACATTGAAAAAAAGAATGGAATCAATTATCAAACTTATACTTTTAGAAACTTTTGCAATGAATGCCAAAAGTTTGTGCTGCAGTAATTAAGGCTAAAGGAGGATATTTTGATGAGAGCAATATTTAATCATAAAATGCTTCTTTTTTTTTCCATTTTGTCATAATAAGATTTCTAATAAAAAATCATATCTCATTTCTTTTAACCATGCATAATAGTTCTCTTATTTAAAGTACAGAACAAAACTACTTTTGCGGCCAATTTAAAAAGTTACCATAGGTGGCCTCAAACTTTGGTCTGTAGTGTACGTATAATACTCAACTAGTTGAGCATGGTCTTAATCAGCTCTGGGCACCAAACATAATAGATTAGACTGCATCATAACTAGTTGGGTATCATGTATAAATGCACTGGTGTGCCATGAGAGGATCGTATGCGTGTCAAAGATTTTTAAATTATTATCATCAAAAGAAGTCCAAATAAGTATACATATCAAAATTAAAATCCCTTTGAATTGATTATACAAGAATTCTTGCAAAGAAGATATTCTAAAAAATTGTCAAGCTCAGATATCTGATCAAATGTTAAATTATAATAAACAGAAAAATAAATAAGTTTAAGAATTTTAATTATCTTTTTATTACAAATTATAATAAATTGTTTCATATGTGTTAATAAATCATAAAAAGCATACTGTTTTTGTACTCTTTTTTTTGATCATCTTAATTTAAGTGTGCAGTGAGATAAAAAAAAAATTGAAAAACATTGCCTTATGTAATAATTTGACTGAAGATGTTTTTTGACAATTCAAAATGTATTTTGACAATTTAAAGTAATGTTCTTTTTTTAAATTGCCATTTTGAAAATCAATATAATTTATGACAAGTGAAAAAGATAAGAAATAAAATTTTGCAAGAAATCATGAAGAAATTAACCTGCTTTTATTTAAATATATCCATATAAAATCAACACAAAACTAAAATGACATGATCCTTGTTTATTAAAATAAAGCAATATTTTAAACTCTTACCGAAACCATCTACGAGCTCTAGGCTCAAATGACAGGATGAGAGAGTTTGAAAGTTGTTTAAAATGTGTCTTAAGTAGAAAACTATAAAAAATAAAAATAAAAGAAGTAAAGAACAATTATTGAAACAATCTATAATACCACCAGACACTGTAATCTCATTCCTCTCTCCTTTCATATCAGACAACTGAACAGCTGAATGACATCTCTTATTTTGCAAATCAATTTGTACCATGAAACTGCATAAAGTTTTACCTAGAAAAACTGCTGACGACTAAAAAAAAAATCCTTACCCTGATATTTAGGTTTCAGTGGGGGGTGGAAGCATCTCTAATCCAAGATAAATTTCAGATTAATCAGCACCAAGCTTTTGTCCTACTATGGAGTCTTAACGAGACAATATTTATAGCAGACAGTAAAAGATGGAAGAAGCTTATCAACAATCTTAATGCCAGTTAATTGATCTAAACTGAAACCAGATGAATGAAGAACCCAAAATGAAAATTAGGCTTGTCATATAAGCTATAACACTAATGCAGCACCTTATACAATAATGTTTCACCCTCAGAACAAATCAAAGAAATTGGGGGGGGGGGGGGTTACATTTGGATTCCCACCATTTTTTAAGTTGCATGAATAAGGGTAATTTTTTTTTTGTTTTGCTAGAAAGACAAGTAAACTTTCCTTTCCTTTTTGTCAAACAATTTGATAGACAGCCACAAATGTTTGGAGGCAAAATTTTAAGAACACATGACAAAAATTACTAAAAACATAACATTCAAATAAAAAAAAGAAAAGAAAAGAAAGTTACTTGTACTCTGAATAAACCTAAAATAGTCAAGATTGAGGCAGGATATTTATCACAAGCAAAATAGCAAAAGAAAAGGGAGAATTTTCATTATGAAAACTATATTAGTTGAACTTGAAAAATATTACAATTGTAAAGATTTGAGAACTTAAGTTTAAATATCTGTCTATATTTTTGAGATGAGGTATTATGTACATTATTTACATTATTCGGACTATTGCCCTCATCTTTGTCGCCATATTTATTACAATGTTTCGGCCGTTGTATGCGCCGGCCTTCTTCAGGTGGTTGGAATGTCGAACTGAACCCTTTATTTGGTTCACTGCCATGTTTCCCTCTGAAAGTTCACCACTGCCATAACCAGGTATTGAACTCACACTCTTTGGGTCCTGTCACTAAATCTAACCAACGCCTTTATCCACTGTGCCACATGTCCATGTATGAATTTCTGGGTATTATAAACTTAATGTCTTCAGCAACCATTTTTACCAGTGCTCATATTGCAACTTTGTTGTTAGTATCACTTTTCTCTGGCACTCCTTATTACTGGTTCCCATATAGTATTTATTTCTATGCTTGGTCGGCTCAGGAGATTTTTGAGGCCTAGCATATGTGGTGATTCCTTAAGTTTACGAATTTTCCAATGGTGTTCCTTGTCTATGATCTCAACCTGATCCCACAGAGGGCAGTGATCTCCCTTCTCTCTCCATATGTGGTCAGCCACACCTGATTTTTCCACTTCCCCTCGTGTTACAGCTTTCTGGTGTTCTTGAAGCCTTACCTTGAGGGGGCGGCCTGTCTCTCCTTTATATTTCTTTCCACATCTGCACGGGATAGCGTACTCACAGTCTTTAGTCATGTTCTCCTCTATTGGGGGGTCTTACTCGAGAGAGATATCTGCGAAGTGTCGTCAAGCTTTTGAAGGTTGTCCTGATGTTATATGGACCACAGATCCTTTGTATTTTCTCTGATAACCCCTTAAGTTTAAATGTTGTTGGGTTAACAAGGAAACCAGAATGAATACCATGAGTAGTTGAAGCTTCAATGTGGAGAACTTTTCATTTTTTTTTCATTTTTTTTAATCTGCTCTACTGATAAAAGTTTACCAAATGTACCTGCCACAAAAAAAAAAAAAAAAAAAATAATAATATGTCAAAAGGACAGTTTTTCTCTGGAAAATCACAATTACTGTGTATACTACCTGTGCAATTTTTATTGATTTTAAAAAGCTATTTTTTGAATTTTAATAAAACCCAAACATATGAAACTAGATTTATATATTCTTTTCTCTTGACAATTAACTACAAAAATATTAAACACTATTTATTCATTAGATTATTTACAAGAATAATTTTATATTTACAAGATTATAAGAATATATGAACCAACTACAATGCAATGTTTATTATTTAACATATTCTAAAGAAATAACTATGAAAAATACATTTATGAATAAATTTATAAAAATGTCTGAAACAAAGAAAAAAAAAAATAAATGGATAATGACAAGTAACTGTAATTATAAATTTTGAAAAAATGCATCTTCTAGACATTTCTTTTATTTGCTCTCACCACATCAATTCACCCTCAGAACAAATCAAAGAAATAGGTTGCGAGTATTTGGATTTATACATTTTTTTTTCTTGAGAAGTGACAACTATTTATTTATTAGAAATATTTACAAGAATAGTGTTTAACATTTTTGCTGTCAGTTCTCAAGAAAATAACTTTTTAAAACAATAAAAACTGCTGAGTCATTATACAATGGTGTTGTCAAGAGAAGAACTGTTCTTTTGACATCTTTTAGCAGGTACATTTGTTAAACTTTGCCAAAATACTCAAATCAAGATCCTTTTAATTCAAGATAACAGAGTTACAAGTTATATAAGCAAAAATGAATCCATTTATAGAAGAGACAGTTTGTCTTTCTGATTAACCATTAAGATTAGCACATATGGAATAATCAGGCACGAAATGAAAATCTCTTCTAATCTACTAGCTTCTTAAGTTTTATTTGAATATAGCATCTCTTTATCACTGATGATGTCTATAGACCAAGAAGACCAGTTATGGTGAGGAGACTGGTTGTTTGTTACTATAAATACTATTCCACAGAGAAAATAATTTTCAAAGAAATCCCCAGAGAAATTATTGGTTATGATTATATAGACTCAATTAATTTAGGAACATTCTTCTAAGACAATGAGAATGAACTGGTCCATATTGATGTAATGTCCAGTATTGAAAAAAACATTCAGAAAAATGTTTTTCTTTCTTGATGTAAATGTTCTTTTACCATTTGCTATATCACAGATTATTACCAATAGAAAACAAAATGTTCTTTGACTTAAATAAATAGGAAGGAGGCTCGGAGATATATTAAAGTTTTTGTGGAGTTAGTAAATTAATTTCCTTTTCTGTGTTTTGATTGCTGTTCAGGAGTAATGAGATTTACTTACTTAAAGAAGTGAAGCCTTAGCTCCATTGAGCAGAAACTTTTAAAAATCAGAGGAGAAAATAAAAAAACAACTTGAGGTCAGGTGACATCTAAAGAAATGAAGAAATTAATCAGTAGTTGACCTTTATCACTCTGTATGTGACTGTCATGCAAAAAGTTTATCCTGCCACTGAAGGTGAGCCTGATTCCTGATCAATAGTGTGTTTGAATTTCATAGTTGTGTTGTCATATCCTGCTATGGAAACAGAAAACAACTTTGAGTAAAATAATAATAAGGATATTGCAATTGAGAGGCCTTGAAAAAGAATGCAGTTGAAAGGGAAGTAATATCAATAATGCAAGAGTGCGAAAGGTTAAAATTGTACCAGTACTTCATCATTTCAATTACTCATGATTTTTAAGTAAATAAAGACAGAATAGTGATTTTATTGGTGATGAAAAAATTGTTTTATTCCCAGCTCTGATCACTAATTGGGCTTACTGTTGAAATTTTCCAGTTTTGTATTCATTGTATAGAGCAACCACCTAGGATAATTTTATTTTCTAATATTTTAGATTTTATAATTCAAGTTCTTTTCTAGGGTGGTAATGAATTTTTTTTTTAAACAAGCCTAACTGCTGTCTCCTCAGATTTAGACGTTCAATCTGCTGAACTCAATCTAAACCTTAGTTTTGAATATGCTTTGTTTTATAGAGTAAATTCTATGATTCTCTTAGCCAATGATCAAACACTGCAAAGCTTTTGTATCTTATAACCAGTGCATTTGTCCTACTTGCTTGGTCTCATAAAGTTTATGGATGATATGCCCTCTTTATGTGACATTATTTCTGCTGACAGAAACATTAGCTACATTTGCACCAAGAGTATGACAAATAATAAAAAAGCACCACAAAAAGATTATCAACAGATCACCCAGACAAACTAAACCCACCTGTAACTACAGGGCAAACCCCCAATGTCCCTTAAATGCCAACTGTTTGCAAAATAATACAACATGCCAAGCCACTGTAAAATCAATAGATAACAAAGAAAAATATTGGAGTAACTGCAGGACCCTGAAAACAGAAACTATGCACATAAAACATCCTTTTCCAATAGTAAATAGGCAAACAGCACAAACCTTTGTAAATATATATGGGAAATTAAAAACAAAATGACACCATAAATATCATGGATATAAGGAAAACAGTATCAGTCTACAACAATACATAAAAAACTGTAAACTTTCTCAAAAAAATAGTTATAATTACCTCCCCAGACCAACATAAATTACTAAAACGATCAGAACTTCTCAAAATGCAGACACAAAAATTAATTTTTACTATATTACTTAATAAATCAATAACTAAAAACAAATGAAAAAAACCTTACCAAGAAAAATGCTAATATATGCACTACAATGTAGATAATGCAACATATTTTAAACAGAACCAATACTTGAAACTAACAATAACACCCACCAAAAAGAAAATAAACAAATTAAGTAAATAAATAAGCAAATTAACAAACAATGAATGTATGCATGAACACAATTAAATTTAATAATAACAACAATAAATAATTAGTTAATAAATACAAAAAACCCAAAGTAATCAATAAAAAATAATGAGTTAACAAACACTAATAAATAGCTACAAATAACCGCATTCTGACCCACAATTATTTCTACTCAATAGCCTTTAGAATAATTTGAAATATAACCATTGCTACCCACGCAATAACTGTTGAGATAATACAATAAACCAGAAATACATGAGCTTGATACTCATAATGTCTTATCGACCAGTATATATAGTCAATAACCAACGCACATGGCCTGAAGATTGCATTTAAGCATGAAACAGACCCCGCTACTCAGCATTAACCTCAGTGTTCACTTTTATATTAGTGTTTTACCCATAAATACAGCATACATTAAAGTATATATATATATATATATATATATATATATATATATATATATATATAGGGAGAGAGATTAGTGATGGAGAATAGAGAAGTGTTTTAACCTATTCATAAAGTAAACAGAACATGAGTAATTGAAACAGCAATCAGAGCATGTGCGAAGCAGAATGTGTGCATGTACACACACACACACACATATATATATATATATACATATATATATATATATATATATATATATATATATATATATAAACAGAGCTATGCATATGTAAGTATTTAAGTACATGCATACTAGTAAGAAGTCTGACATCATTTAACAAAAGCATGGCAAACTCATTATTTAGGTAGAAAGATATCGCAGCAACCAGCAAAACAACAGTAGAAGAATGACTAACCATTGGATAAAAACAATATACAAAACAAAGATTTTATATCGTGACAAGTAATAGATCCTTATTTTGGTCAGATATTGAAGGATTAGAATTTTTTAAAGAAAGTGGAATTGTCAAGCTAATAATGACTTGAGAGAAATAAAATATGAAATAAACATTACATAAACAGAAATGAAGTTGATTGCTATTGTCCTTGAATTCTAATAATGAATTTCTGATTTTCTATGCAAGAAAATAATTTCATTTTGATTTGAATTGAAATAATGAGATTAAAACAAAGGATACTCCCAAGCTTTTACTACCCTCCCACCTCCAGTACACACATTTTAGAAAGATAAAACTTTGAGATTTTATGATAAAATGTGTTTAACAATTTCATTCAAAGAAAGAAGAAAGAAACCTGATTTGGGAATGTTTATCTCCAGAGATATTTGTTAAGAATGGGGAAAAAAAAAATCAAATTAATAGTAATTTTTTTTTCTATTAGAATGAGAGAAATGGAAAGGTTAATATGAGAAATAAGGGAATGAAAAAAAGGAGGAGAGAAATTTGCAAAGATTCTAGGGAGTAAATTAGAGGGAACCTTGCAAAAGAGTTGGGGGGGAAATTGGTAAGGCGTACCTCACGAAGAAGTCAATGAGTAAATTTGAGGAAGGGAAGGACTTTATAAAGAGAGCAGGGAGAAAATTTGGAGTTGGAGAGAACCTTGCAAAGATGCCAGGGAGTAAATTTGGAGTGGGAGAGAAACTTGCAAAGATGCCAGGGAGTAAATTTGGAGTGGGAGAGAACCTTGCAAAGATGCCAGGGAGTAAATTTGGTGTGGAAGAGAACCTTGCAAAGATGCCAGGGAGTAAATTTGGAGTGGGAGAGAAACTTGCAAAGATGCCAGGGAGTAAATTTGGTGTGGAAGAGAACCTTGCAAAGATGCCAGGGAGTAAATTTGGAGTGGGAGAGAAACTTGCAAAGATGTCAGGGAGTAAATTTGGTGTGGAAGAGAACCTTGCAAAGATGCCAGGGAGTAAATTTGGAGTGGGAGAGAACCTTGCAAAGATGCCAGGGAGTAAATTTGGAGTGGGAGAGAAACTTGCAAAGATGCCAGGGAGTAAATTTGGAGTAGGAGAGAACCTTACAAAGATGCCAGGGTGTAAATTTGGAGTGGTAGAGAAACTTGCAAAGATGCCAAGGAGTAAATTTGGAGTGGAAGAGAACCTTGCAAAGATGACAGGGAGTAAATTTGGAGTGGGAGAGAACCTTGCAAAGATGCCAGGCAGTAAATTTGGAGTGGGTGAGAACCTTGCAAAGATGCCAGGCAGTAAATTTACAGTAGGAGAGAACCTTGTAAGGAGGTCAATAAGTAAATTTGGAGTGGGAGAGAACTTTGCCAAGAGGTTAGGGAGTAAATGTAGAACAGGATAAAATCTTGCAAAGATGCGAGTAAATTTGGGAGGAAAACATTACAAAGGAGGCAAGAGTAAATTGCAGGGTGGGTTAACCTTGCAAAAAAGATAAGGAGTAAATTGAGAGAGAATCATGGAAAATTATAGAGAGAAAGGAGTGGAGTGAAATCCAGAGAGTGAGATCGAGGGAATCAACAGAGAGAGAGAGAGATAAGAGTAAACTAAATCAAGTGACTAATTGATGAAAAGAAAAGAAAATAGAAAGAAAGAAAGACAATGAAAAATACAGAGGGATTATAAGGATTATCACGAAAAAGAGATCAATGAAGGAAACAAAAATTTGGTTTCATCTCAAAAGGCCAAATAATTTAGAAAATAACATAAAAAGAAAGAAAGGAAAAAAAAGAACGATTTGTGAAGCTTTCTTATGAGCCGGATGTTTTTATCAACATTCCATAGATTTACAGATCAAGGCAGAGGTTGTGTCATGATGACTGAGTCAGCAATAACAAATTGAATAGCATCATGCTAAAAATGAGCCAACTGTACAAGGCAACCAACCAAAAACCAATCTTATTTAATTAAATCGGGATCATTTTTTTTTAACTTAATAATCCTAAATGTGTATGAAGACAAATTATGTACAATATTTAGTTTCTCTTTTGACACGTTACAAGTGACTATAACGTGCAACATGTATGAAACTCGCATTCAGACAAGAAGCCTGCTTCAAAGTTTAAACTTAAAGCTATTGTGTAAAATATCTGCTAGATTTGTGATGTTATCTACTACAACATAAAAACATATCAAGCCGCCCATCTCCCAGAAGACAAGAACATCTTGATAATTGTGTATAAATTAATGAACAGGATCTTTGCCTGTGCACACATGTTTAGTCAACAATAGAGACAAAAGGCAAAAAAAGAACTGACAGTGAAAAGCAGGTAGAGAAAGCAAGAGAGTGTAGATAAGTTTATGAAAACAAAGAGTTGGCTACAGTGAGAAGAAAACACTTCAGAAACATTAAAAAAACAAAAATCAAAGAGAATTAAAAATAATACTAATAATAATACTATAGAGTAAATATTATCTCACTTTCTTACACACACACACACACACACACACACACACACACTATATTTATCTTTTTAATCATTTCATCCCAAGTAAGGCAATAATGCCACTAAGATGCAAGGGGTTACTCAGAATGAAAGAGAAAACTTTAGTAAGAAAGGAAGGACAATAAAAGAACAGGATTCAGGAAGACAGAAGATTGTGATTAACATTGTATTTAACTTTTTGAAGATTGTAGCTGGCAGGGAAGCAAGAAAGCAGAAGATTTATTGATTCATTTCTTTTTATGGCTTATCAACCCTTTGCAGATTATTTAAAGCCAGAAAATATATTTAGATTTTTCTTTTGTGGGAGATAATGATTTAGTGATACAAGTCTTACTAATTAACCCATAGATGGAGGAGTAGACGAGATGGATTCATACTTTTCCCCTGGTTATGTGCACATAAGTGAATATAAAGGAACCCAGCTGAAATTCAAACTTTACTCTCAGATTAACAATTCCGAGCCATTATCCATTACACCACCAGCATAACCAAGCTTACAGAACCTGATATTCTCAAGCAGTCATCCATAAGGCTTGACATTGCTTAACTATGGTGATACTACAGGAACTGGTGTTTCAACATGATGCAGCCATAAACCAAAACTGGAAGAGATAGATACGCCCTCCCAGTTGAGAAGTGCGAGAAAAGAAACTATTAAAATAGAATTCATGAATATATCTAGCTATTTCAACAGAATTGTCAATCTAGTAGTATGCTTAAATTCATGTAGTCGAAGTACCAAAGAGAAAAGCTCATAAGAACAATTATTAGGGGGGATTAAAGAACAATGTCCTTTCCTGATGATTGCTCACTTGCATGAAACTAACAGTAGAGCAAGTAGAAAGGTCTGGAGTATGAAAAGTTTTATCATTATTTTTACATTTTAAACTCTGTATTTTTTTTAGATTTTTACATTCAGAGTCTCCATTTTATAATTTTGGTGTCTTTTTTGCACACAGAGAGATACCATGGAGTAATGGATAGTGGCTCAGATTGAGGAATTGGAGCACCAAGTTCAAATCCCAGTCAAGTTTGTTGCATTCACTTAAAGCTAATACACTTGGAAAACATATTTTTCCCCCAGCTATGAGTAAATAGCAGGATAGACTATAACCATAGTTGGCAACTAGTCTAGGAGAAGGAAAACTCTGAATTGAAACCACTTTCTGTAGGCTAAGAGGAGGAATGGAGAAATCTCAACATCCCCAGTGCAAATGGAACCAGCAAGTCATTACACTATTTTGCCCTAAATGTCAGCATGAACCACAATTGTGAGATGGAGGAGAGTGGTCACTTCAGCAGTGCAAAACATGCTAACTGAATAAATTATATATATATATATATATATATATATATATATATATATATATATATATATATATATATATATATATACACACACACACACACACTTGTTGTGGAGTAGCTGAACACCTCCACAAGACAGACTGTGGTAAGACGATTTAAACAGAACTCTCTTACTGAGCAAGAGGAATTAGCAATTGACAGTTTATTACATTAGTCTGTGTTCTCAATGATCTACCATATTATTCTCTGGTATAAACTACTTCTTATTTTCTATATTTGTGTCAACCTTTCCTATTTATGACATAACATTTAGTGATGAGAGATTTGAATGTTAAAATTTCCAGTTTTTGGGTTTAAAGAAATTTAGTCATATACCAAAAATATGTTGGTGACAACTCAACCTCAGATTAATTCCAAGTCTGCATAACAGATTGACATGTTAAAAACAAGTAAGAATTTTATTTGTTCAGTTAAATTTTGTCTCTACAATGAAACATGGAGGATTTAAAAGAAGCAATTGTGGAATTCATGGAAAACCAGCAGAAACAAAATTAACTGTTGAACGTTTGGACCAGGAACGCTCTGAAAAACAAAATGAACAATTGAAAAAAAATGTTCAAATTGTTAATGTTGAAAAAGGAAAAAGAGCAAAGCAATGCAAATTCTTTTTCCCAGGATTCGGTGATAAATTCATTTAATGAATTTAGGTACTGTTCTGAGGAGGAGATAACTTTTGTGGTGTATTTTTGCCATTATGAAGAAGTTTTTCAGAAACGTTGCACTACATGGTCGAATGAAAAGAAAATACGTCTGCTGGTTAGAAAATTTGGTCCAAGTGAACACGAAAAGTACGCAAATTAAATACTTTTGAGAAATCATGGGGAAATATCTTTCAAAGAGACTTAATTTTGAAAAAAATTTGGGGGGAGAAAAGTTCTCTATTCAACACACGATGGCAGTGTTTAAACCTTACAAAAAAAAGTGGGGAGGATTATTCAACTTTTGCTGGGATTGTCAATAGGGAGTGTGGAAAAGTTTAAATTGAAGGAACTTGTGATATGCTTAAGTGCTTGATTTTGCACAAGGACTGACAGCACTTGAAGATGGTGATATTAGAACCAGAATTTTGTCTAAACTAGAACAAAATCCAAAAATCAGTCTGCAAATGGTCGCAGAAGAATGTGAATGAATAGAATCTTTGGCACGACACAGCAAGGATAGAATGCGACATGTCAAAAATTAAGGCAGTTAAACAAAGACAACATAAATAAAATTTTACCCACAAAATAAATCCTAGTTATGGCTGTGGACAGATTCATTATTACAAGGAATGTCCATTTAGAAGGAAAGAATGCTTTGTGGCAAAAAAAAAACAAAAAAACGACATAAGCATTGCAGAAAACCCAAAAGTAAAAAGGGGTCAAAAATGAAAAATACAATGGAAAACAAAGAAATAAAAATGAAAAGAAAGTTTGTAAATGTACAGACGTACAATAAAAAATATTAAGTTCCAACTGGATACTAGTTCAGATCTGATACTGGTAAATGAACAAACTTTTTGAAAAAAATTGGAAGACCAACTTCATTGATGACGAAAAGAATTATTCATGGTATTACAGGAATTAAACCAAATTTTGAAGTAGTATTTTGTACAAATGTGACAGTAATTGGCAAAACTATAAAATTAAAAGGATTCATTATGAAATAAACCCAAAACATGTTCGGTATAGATTGGATTGAGTCAGACAACCTTTCCAACCAACCAATTCATTCTGCTATAGTGTCAGTGTTAATTCAAACAGCATGGAAAAATTAAAAAAAGAATTAAACATAAAATTTCCTGAAACTTTTTCTGAAGGTCTTGGCAGGTGCACAAAAGCTAAAGCGACATTCAAACTTAAAGAGAAGGTGATGCCTATTTTTAGGCCGAAAAGAAAAGTATCTTTTGCAGTCAAAGCTTCCATTAGTAAAGAATTAGACCGCTTAGAGCAAATAGGTGTGTTGAGTAAAACGGACTAAAGTGAGTGAGCAAGCCTTACTGTTTACGTGAAAAAGAAAAATATTAAAATTAGGGTCTATGCAGATTTTTCTACAGGATTGTTTGGAAACATATAATTAACCTCTGCCAAGTCCTGAAGACATATTCGTAAAAATCAAATGGTGGCAAAGTGTTTTCAAAACTTGATTTATCTAAGACGTACGTCCAGATTCCTGTTGATAAAAAAATGTACAAAGTATTTAACCATAAATATGCATAAGGGTTGTAGAGATTCAGTAGACTGCCATTCAGGGTTAAGGTTACACCAGGCATTATTCAGCAAATCATGGATACGATACTGAATGGCGTTGACTTCACAATAGCCTACCTTTATGATATCTTAATTAAGAGTAAAACCGAGAACAACATGCTGAACAGGTTAAATAAGTTTTTGAAAAAATAAAACAATATGGATTGAAACCTAGTTTGGATAAATGTGAATTTTTTTATCTAAAATTAAGTATTTGGGACAGGTTACAGATGCGAAAGGCAGTAAACTAGACCCATCAAAGTCAAGTGTGATAAAGAACATGCCTCCCCCAACAAATGTGTTGGCACTATAAGTATTCTTGGGTTTAGAAAATTACTACATATGCAGATATGCACGTGTTAAGAGCTCCTCTAAACAAATTATTAAAAAAAGATTCTAAATGAAACTGGCGTACTGAATGCCAGAGTGCTTTTGAGGAAATTAAAAAAATATTAATGTCAGACTTAAAAGTCTGGTGCATTATGATCCAAATAAGGATATTATTGTTGCAAGTGATCCGAGTAATTTGGGTTTAGGAGCCATAATATTACACGAAGAAAGCAACGGCCAAGTAAAAGTGATTGCAGATGTGTCGAGGACCCTATTGCCAGCTGAAAAATGGTACAGCCAAATCGAAAAAGGAGGTGTTAGGGATAATTTTTGCAGTAAAAAGTTCCATAGATTCATTCATGGAAGAAGTTTTATGCTTCAAACGGACCACAGATTGTTATTGTCTATTTTTGGTTTCACAAAAGGAATTCCTACACATACTGTAAATCGAGTTCAGAGATGGGATATATATATATATATAATATTTTTAAATTATAATTTTAAGATAGAGTTTTGTCCATCAAAGAGGTTAGGGCATGCAGATGGCTTATCCAGGTTCATCCCCAAATTATGTGAACCATTAGAAGAAACTGTGATAGCAGCTCTAAGAATAGAAATGGAAATAAAATGTGTGCCGTGCAACACCATAAAGGAATTACCTGTGACGCCCGAGGAGATAAGGAACAAAACAAAAATAGACAAATATATCAAAGAGAAAAAGAAACAAATTATGGACCAACTGTACAGAAAGAATGATGGTGAAAAGAGTTTTTCTATCTGTGATGGAATTTTGATGTATGGCAAATAGGTGGTGATACAAGGATCACTGCAAAAAAGAATATTAAAAGACTTCCATACCGGTCAGCCCGGTATATCAAGGATGAAAGCTTTAATGAGAAGCTGTGTTTCTTGGACAAAGAAATAGAGAAAAATGTAAAATCATGCAGAGGTTGTGTGATGACAACAAACATACGACTGGTGAAATTTACCCCTTGGCCAAAGACAAACAGAACTTGGGCAAAGCTACATATAGATTTTGTATGTCCAATGAAGGGACAATATTACTTAATTGTGGTTGACAGTTTCTCAAAATGGCCAGAGGTGATGAAATGTAAAAACCCTACATGCAGTGGTACAATTAAATTTTTGCATGAACACTTTGCCAGATTCGGTATCCTGGATACGATTGTGTTGGACAATGGCACACAATTCACGGTAAAAAGAGTTCATTGACTTTTGTAAAGTTTTTTTTCACTTGTACACATCACTACCACACCATATTACACACAATCTAATGGGCAGGCAGAAAGATTTGTAGTCACTTTCAAGCAAGCATTAAAAAAGTCAGATGGAAACGGATCCATTGAAGATATCCTACAATTTTTAAGGGTATATCATGGGATACCAAATTCATGTACTAATTCAGGGTTGTCACCTGTAGAGTTAATGTCCACAAGAAAAATATGATCTGTGTTTGATAAACTGTTGCCAAAGGGAAATAAAAAACCAATAAAGGAAAAAACAGATTCAAAATCCTATATACCAAGAGAAACATTTTTTTCAAAGAAACAGGAAAGAAATTTGGAATACTGGTGTCATTGATAAATGCATAGGAAGATTCCTGCCTCAAACACAAATCTAGTGATGCTGACAAAGTTAACCTGGCAGCTTAAATTGAAAAGGACCTTCAATCGGTTGTGAACTGGGGCGAGAAATGGATGGTTAACTTTAACGCCTCTAAAACAAAACTGCTCTCTATTAACCACCACAAGGATCCATCCCTGCATCCATTAGAATGTCTGAAGACCAACTTCTCAAGAGCTCCTCTCTGCGGCTGCTCGGTCTCACGCTGTCTGCTGATCTGAGATGGAACAAATATATCGAGTCAGTTGCATCAGCCACCGCAAGGAAAGTTGGTTCCCTGTGCTGAGCCAGGAAATTTTTCTCCCCAGAATCGATCCTCCAAGTCTATAAATCGACCATTCGCCCTTGCATGGAGTATTGCTGCCATATATGGTCTGGGGCCCCTGCTGTTTGCCTCAGGGTTCTCGATAAGATCCAGAGACGGATAGGCAACGTGATTGGCCCTGATCTGTCATCTCGTCTGCAGTCGCTCTCTCACAGACGTGATGTTGCCTCGCTCTGCCTTTTTTACAAGTACTTTCAAGGTAATTGCTCCGAGGAGCTGCTTTCGCTTGTCCCTAGGCCTCGTGAATTTAAACGTCCCGCGGGGCTGGCATCCCGGTCCCACCCTTACACCGTGGAAACTGTTAGATGTAGACGTCTCTTCTGCTCCAATAGCTTCATGTCTTGCACATCTCGCCTATGGAACTCCCTTCCCTATTACTGTTTCCCTGACAAATACAATCTCCAACGGTTTAAGTGTAGTGTTAATCGACATCTCCAGTTGCCTTGATCTATCCACTTCCCTTCTCCACATCCTTTCATTTTTCATTCCTATCTGCTCTCGCTCCAAATCTTCTGTAACCCCCTTGCCTTGATCGACCCACTGTCTTTCTCTTTCTCCACATCCTCTCCTTTACCACTCCTATCTGCTCTTCCTCCAACCCTTCTTTAACCCCTTGCGTGATAGTGGCCTCCAGCCTTGCTTGGGGTGATACGCTTAAAAAAAAAAAAAAAAAAAAATAATTAAAGATCCAAAAAAGACCATTAAGAGACATCATAACCAGATGAGGAAAAGGTACTCTGAGGATGTAAATAACCAAAAGGAAGAACCGATGAAGGTCATTTATGACTTATTTGACAAACTGATGCCTTTAGTAGCCAGAGGAGAAATGTTCAATTAAACAGAAAAGAAAATTTACAGGGACTATAGGGATGAACTCAGAAAGGAAAGTAGTCAATTCAAAAAAGTTGGGGGTGAGTAACTGAACAACAAGATGAACTGGGCTAAGACTATTTAAACAGCATTCTCTCTTACTGAGAGGAGTTAATGATTAACTGATTATTACATTAATCTGAACCATGTACCATATTATTCTCCGGAATAAACTACTTCTTAGTTTCTATATGTGTGTCAGCCTTATTTACAACACAACACATTTTCAAGTAAGTAAGTAAGTATGTTTAATAAACCTTAGAAAGAAAAGCTTTCAATATCTATGCCGTAATGAGACCATATCCCAAATTGACACTTATTTACATGCTGATAATTGTCCTCATCTTTGTTATTGTTATCACAACATTCTGGTCATCCTGCCCTTAGGTCTTCATCATGTTGATCCAGGTAAGCTACAAGGAATTTTGATTTTGAACCTTTTATTTAATCTATCAGGTAAAATTAGATGAGATATCCCCAGACATGAGAACAATTTACAGCCATAGATTAAATAAAGTTTTCAGTTCAAAATTACCCAGATTGACATACACCTAATGAAAACCAAAGAGCACAATGGTCAAAACGTTGTAATGACAACAAGATAAGGACAATAGTTAGCAGATAATTTTTTTTTTTTTTTACTAAAGAATTAATTACACAGTTATGATTGATTTTTGTCTTATCTTTTTAGAATCATCACAAAGACGACAAATGAGAAAGAATTGATTCAAGTTATTCCCTTGTTATGCTAGGAGATGAGAACAATCTACTCCTGTGGATCTGATGAAGAGTTTGGATGAAATTACCAGAAGGTTAGCAGCTCCAGACATTTGAAGAATGCTTGGAATATGCGCACACTGGCTAAAATGTTATAATGAAAATAACTAAGATGAGGATACTAATCACAATAGTTGATATTTATTAGAACACTAGTATAGTACCTATAAAAAAAAATGATGGGATTATTTATGTATGGATCAACACTCTGCCTCAGATCAAAGTGTTCCTTCCTAGTCCTATGTTTAGAATTAGTGTGTAGAATCTTCATACTGTGAAAAGTATTACACATATATATGATAGGATAAAGAACAAATGGGAAACCTTTATAAATCTGACATGTTTCACTTTTATTAAAGCTTCATCAGAGAATGAGATATTCTTCCCCATATCTCATTCTCTGATGAAGCTTTAATAAAAGCAAAACATGTTAGATATATAAATATTTCCTATTTGATCTTTATCCTATCATAATATATGGAAATATCTACTCTTTGCTTGAAGAATGTCACAAAACCAGAAACGTGTGTAGCAGAATTAGGGAAAATAGAGCATAATATATATTTTAAAATAAAATATCCCCATTTCAGCCAAAAACCTTTGCAGTTTATCTTCTTTCTAAAATATACACTTTTTTCACATTGGAACAACTATAACCTCTTCCCTATATATATATATATATATATATATATATATAATTTAGCTCTTGAAAATATATTTTCAATTGAGCACTGTTGAATGACAAGCTAATTCTAAAAACAATGGTCACCTGCGTAAATGCAAAGCTCTTCAGTAAAATGAATGGAGCACTATGGCTGCTTGGCGTTTGTTTATATTTGTAAAAACAATACGCTAGATTTGGCTGATTCGTTCTGTCAAGTGAAGATGGCTCAGTGGTAGAAGCTCTGACTTACACCAAATTGGTTGGGTTTCGATCTGGGCTTGAGGCATTCAGTTGTCTAATCACACTGAGGAGCTGTGATACAGAGAAACAGTACTGTCTACGAATGACATTATACATATATATACACACACACACACACACACACTGTAAATTGCAGCATACAACTTGAGTTTTCAAGCCTGAAAAATATTTCCTAAACTAGGGGTCAACTTATACGGCAGAAATAAAATGCAAACCTTTACCACAGAGTCGTAAACAAGTGGGGTAGCACTCTTAACATTTACTGTACACCACTTACCATACCACTGCCAAGCATATCCCATTAAAACTTATGTTTCGTGAACATATTTGGCATATTAACAGAAATGAATATAAAATAAAATAGTAACACAAATTTAGTATTCTATTAACACTACAACACACATTGTATCAAACAGCTGATACACTAAGCATAAACACAGACTGAAGCACTGTTTAACTCAGGTAGCCATTCAGACAACAAGGTATCATATGCATGTCATCTGCACAATTTCATGATAGTAAACAACAAGGTATCATATGCATGTCATCTGCACAATTTCATGATAGTAATTACAGTTTAATGAATATACACATACCGTAAAAGCATGAGAGGGGTGGGGGTTGACCTATATGGTGAGTATAGGCTTAACTCAGAATTTTGAGATTGACTTGAACACTGTAATTTACAATATATATGATTCAAAAATTATAACAATTATGTTATAAAATCATAAAAGTGATTTTATAACATATTTATGTTATGTTATAATTTGCAAATAAATTATTGCTCTACTCTGTATTGAGCACACTTTTAAGAATAGTATTTTTTAGTTATTGGAATTTATTCCATATACACCAATCCTATACGTGGGGATATATATATATATATATATATATATATATATATATATATATATATAATGTAAATAAAAAGCCAAGAGGAAAAACTATACTTAGTCAACACATTTTGTTCACTGATGGACTTTATCAAAGGCAAATGTAATGATTTATTTTGCTGCACATGTTTATATACAAGATCAAGGTTGTCATTTGTTTATCAAGGCTTTTAATTTGTAAGCGTTCATGAATATTCATGAGGTGGTTAAAAGGTCAGTCAAAACATGTGGAGGACACAAAGTGACATAATTCAAAGTCTGGTAAAACAAAAGTAAGCAAGTAATATTCAAGAAATATTTTTTTCTACCTCTTATATTTTTTTATTCATTTTGTTCCTTCACAGATACACTATCTGAAAATAATTTCCTTTATATATATATATATATATATATATATATATATATAGTTATTTTCCAAGCGTAGCTTAGATGTGGCACAAGGCCGAAAGTATGGAGCACCCAGTGAGGATCAAACTACTACTACGTAATTGTTCTAGCGAGACAAACTTGCTAAACATTACACCACCTGGAGGTGTCCTCTATGACTAATATATATATATATATATATATATATATTAGTCATCTACAGACAAACTGTTCTGCTGTATCACAGCTCCTCAGTGTGGCTAGGCATCTAATTGCTTCAAGCCAAGATTGAAATCCAACTGATTTGACATCAGTCACATATCTTTCCACTAGGCCATCGTTGCACAGCAGAAAGGAAGGGAATTTTAATGTTTTTCTGTATACAAAATACGCCATATATATATATATATATATATATATATATATATATATATATATATATGGAGAGAGAGAGAGAGAGAGATACAGAAAGAGCGAGAGAGAGAGAAAGAGATAAATACATAGAGAGAGAGAGGATAGATACTGATACACATTGCATTTTAAATATGTTGATTTCTTCGACTATTCTCAAGGATCCAATTCATCATCATCTTTTCAATATGTTCAGTGTATAACACCTGAAATATTCAGAAGATGGTGTGATTAAACAGCAAAACCTACCACTCCTCTTTTTTTCATGAATCAAATACTGATTAACAGCTAATAGGTTTTAGGCTTCAGAATTATCTTCATCCTATTTGTTTTATCAAAAAATGTCTCTTGGAAATGTTTATATATAAAATCATCTGAGTTTCTTTCAAAATTCTTTTATGTCTGTCATTGCTTGTTAATCAAATATGTTGTGATTATCTAAATGGAGATAATCTTGTTTGACTCGCAGATCATCATTATGTTCTTCTCAGGCTGCAATTATGGATTTTATAAAAAGTTGAGCCTTGAAAAGAAAAAAATAATCCTAATAAATGGTTGCACGGTTATTTTAATTGATAACACAATTAAGTTTGTTAAAGGCATCCAAAAGAGAATAAGATGTCGATATTTTGTTTAAAGATTTTCAAATATTGAATAGCATAAGATGCTTTCTGTAAGTTAAATTCTCAAATAACTGTTGAGGACATAATAAAGTACGCATGTTCTAAAATATCTGTTCCAACTCAACTGGAGTTGAATAATTAAAAAAAAACTAAAAAAAAACACACAGATATATGTATACATTCTTTTATAAATAAACATACGCATACACAAGTCGTTAAGTGTTGGTATTAGAAAGGCTTTCGAGATTATTGCCTCAAAATCTTACTTAGTATTGTATTACTTCAAAAGAAGTTTTTATCCTACTTTTCCATGTTGAAAAGAGAAAAATATCGAGAAATTCTAAATGTGTAAAAAGAAAAAGATGTTTTATGCAATGGCAAGATTATTATGCATAACCTGGATCAATTTTTTTTTTTAAATAATTTCTCTCCTGATGTGATAAGAAAATTAAATTATAATGATATCCGCAGCCTCTTTTTCATTTCATATAATTCTGCATGGACTCAGGATATAAGTAGATTACAGATTGTGAGTATAAAATCTAGAAAATCTATTTGTTAACCCTATGCTGAATGGTTGCAGTGTAACATGAGGAACTTATATCTATATTTCTGAGATGAGGTATAGCTGGCCACTCATATTCAAGGATACCTGTCTACTAGGGCAGCTAACCAATCCCTATTGCAGACACTTGCTCAGATGCATTTGTAATTATTCAACATCCACACAGCCCACTTGTGGTTTATACTGCAACTATGCTGAGCAGACCTTAGTTACAGTTTCTGGGAAAGAGCGTGTTATCTAGTGTGATCAACAAGGCCAGCACGCTCAAGCCCTTGGCCACGATGACTTGTAACTTCATGCTAGCACAGCTATCAACAGCACCCAAGGGTTCTGTCTACCCAATTTCACTCACAAAGCTTGGGTTGACCCATGGGATGGTTTTCAGGCACTTTCCAAAGGTGCCGAAAGCTGGGATCGACCCCTCTAGTCCAATAACATCAGGAAGTCTCCTTCCTGACAAATTGACCATGATATTTGAACCCGGGTCTCATTGTCAGAATGCAAATGTTCTAACCACTCAGTACGAGATGAAGTATTGTACATATTTACGTCATTCAGACTGTTGTTCCCACCTTTACCATATTCATAACGTTTCGACCAATAATACAGATAGCTCGAGGAAAACAACAATAACAAAAAATTGTAGTATGAGCTCTGGTAAAAAAATGATTTGTAAGACATTAGGTTTATAAGTCCCAAAAATGAATTCAAATAGCCAAGTGAATAAAAGCATTGGTTGAGTAATCCAAAAAATGACTTGACCCAAAGAGTTATGAGTTCAATACCTGGACACAGCAGAGGGAACAAAAGCATGGAGAGGAAAGGAATTAACTAAAACTGAGTTATCTTTAACTTAAAAAAAAAAATAAGAAAAAAAAGGCATGGCATGTGGAATTAGAACAATCTACCTCTGTGGACTAAATAAGGGATTCGGTTCGAAATTCCAATGTATATCACCTGAAGAAGGTTGGAGTGTACAACAACCAAAATGTTGTGAATATGGCAATAAAGATGAAGACAACAGTCCAGATGATATAGTGTAAATGAGGAACCTAATAAGTTTGCTTCTCAGTCTTAACACATTCATTGCCAAAGGCCATTAACTTTTACTACTTTACCTCTTAAGCACCAGACAATGTTAATTATGTAAAATCCCTCTTTTCAAATTCTGCACATTGTCTTCAACACACTAATGATGTTCTTTGTCTCAGTGGAATCCCTATTATTTTATTCTTGGCCTAAAAACATTGGCATTGAAGGGGACATTTTGTCATTATATATAAGGCATGGAAAATAGGTTATAACTTTGGTTTCTGGTTAGGAAATTTCCAGCTAGATTTATATTTTTATTTTAGTTAACCTGATGGACACAAAGTTAAGCTCCAATTTTAGAGTCATTAAATCAATTACTTCACTAAAAAAAATACTAAAATTCTGAAATTTTCAAAAACTATTCACTAAAAACATGTTCTATATTTGTTTAGTAATCATAGCTCTTGCTGTCTTTGAGTTTACATGAGAGATGGACAAAAAAGAAGAGACATTTGGTGAAGATCAGTAAATAAATCAAAAGTTGTGTATTAAACTTTGCTGTGAAATTTATCCAAAAACTTTCAGAAATTAAATCCATAAAAGCACTTGAAACTGAAGAAAGTCATAAATTTATAAAATTTTGTTCTGATTGATATTTTAAAAATTAAAGAGTAAAATATAAAATACTTTGGAGGTCAGCCTAGTGAAACCACGACAGAGAAATCTCTATAAAAAGGATTGGAAACAATATATAATTAAGAGTCATAATTTCAAGTTCGAATTAATTTTAAAGCTAAAACAAGATCAGTAAAGGGTTAAAAATTGTCTAACAACAATAAGTGGAAATAAAAAAGATTTACACTATTTATATTTGGATTATTGTCCTCATCTTTGTTGTTATCACACCATTTCGGCTGTTGTGCCCATCTCAGGTGTATATCAATCTGAGTAACCTAAATTCTGAAATGAACACTTTATTTAATCTATGGGGATAGACTGTTCTTGTTCCACTGCTCATGTGCAGGGATATCATCTAGTTCTTATTTTTATTTAATACTATTCAGTTATTCCTTGTCTGTTTTCACTGTATAAGTACACAATGCCCAACCCAAGGATTGAACTCATAACCACTATGTCACTAAATTCACAAACCAACACTTTGGTCCAATACACCAAGGGTCGGCAACCTTATGCTGTGTGCCAACTTAGGGTTTTAAAATCATTCAGTTTGCCAACAGCATACGTATTTTTATACAAGTCAAGGTCAATATACCTGTTCGACAATGTATTTTATATAGTAATATATATGGTGTATATATTTTAGTAAATATAAAAATTGAAACCGCTAAATATCTTCTTTGCATTGTAGTAGTTATTGGTTTGTTCTTCATGATGTCATTTGTGGATGTGTGCCATTGGAAATTGCTTGGCATGCCATGTGTAGCATGTGTGCCGTAGATTGCTGAGCACTGCAATAGGCCATTGTTCTATAGGATAATTTGCTGTAGTGAACTTAGAGCCTTAAACCTAACTGCTGCTGTGGTTGAAGACTTGCTGTCATTTCGTTTTCTTTCTTCATTAGTAGTTCATATATTGTATTTATTTAAATAATGATAACTCCTCATCCCAGAAATACAGACAAAAATTAAGAAAGAGATGTGCTTTACACAAACTACACACTTAAAACATGCAAATTATTACAAATAAAAGTGAGCAATTAACTCATCTTATTAAATTTGAGAACCTTTAAGCCCGCGACTTTAAACTGAAATAAGATTTAAGAGATTAGAAATTTCAGCTACAGTAAATTTTACAATCCAATTTTTACATAAACAAAATCCTGGCATAGGATTGTCTTGCCAACAAAAAAAAAAAAAGTTTAAAATCTAATTCCAGGGGATCCACTCCTGCCCCCTGCATTGTACTTAAATGATAAGGATCTTGGCATTCCCTGTTGCCTGCAATATATCAAATACAATGATAACAGAACTAGGTAATTTTTGTCTCCACTTGCATGTATCAGGTTTCACATTTAACCAGACCTTGTGTCAAATTTGTTCCATGGGGAGGCAAATAAATACTTTTTCCGAATATATTGTTTGTTTTAGAAATACAAAATCAAATACAATAGACAAGAGATTTAAAAAAATGTATTCATTGTCTAAATCACTGCTGAGGATTAAAAAAAAATAAGCTGCAGTAATTTTGCTTATTGGCTTCTTTTTGTCTGTGTTCTGTGGTGAGTACAGTGGATTTTAGGATGACGAGAAACCAACCTTTAACTTTTGGAGATGGCCCAGTTGACATTAGTCTTGATTTTTGGATGTATTGGGATCAAATAAATCAAATAAGTCAAATACAAAGTGTGGATTTAAGTGATAGTGAATTGTCAAAATGCAGCAGGAAGCGAAATCCAAAGGTATCACTTTATGAAATCAATACCAAACAAGATTCAACTGATAAACGAGTCACATCCTATTTCTCAGAGCAGAATTATCCCACAATCAGGTGAAATTTGCACTTTTACTTTTCAAAGTAAATTTGTCTCATTTTGGCTGTCATTTTTATTTCCTTTAAAATGTCTAATCACAATAGACTAAATTATGTTATAGTCAAGCAGACCAGTAGATACATTGAACCACCAACAGGTACACTGAACGAGTAGTTAAGGCTGATGCTCAGGCACTAGCAAAGCTCTTGGTACAAACTGTTACCTTTCATTAATGACTGGGTTTATATTTCTACAGTTGAGAAATACAGGTATACCTCACCTTACGTAATTAATTGGTTCCAGAGGTTATGACTTAAGTCGAAATAACCATGCTATAAACCACAAATAAGCACTCCCAATTGTCTATTACAGTATTTATGACATGTACGTATAGTATTCTGAATAAAATAATAAATTTCCGCCTTATCTTCCAGTGATATAGCCTAAACGCTTAGCAATTGCACTGGGACTTTTCATCAGAGCCATGGGAAAAATGTATTCTAAATCACAATTGAAATGTCGCTGAAAGAACATCAATGGCAGAGCACAGATGTAAACAAGTCTGAATTCAAAATCGGTGTTGGAGTAGAAAACAACGCATGAGTGCCACCTGTCAGCAGAAATTTGAAATAAGGACATCTACTGAACATACTCTATTATGTTATTTTTTTTTGTTTTTGATGATTTTCTTATATATATATATATATATATATATATATATATATAGGTAACTATACTCGTGTCAAAAAACCTTCAAATTCTTGATTTAACAATAGCCAAATCAATCTCGAAGGGAAAAAAAGGTTTTAAAAAAGAAAGAGCCAGGAACATGAAAGTCTGTCAAAAATAATCGCACAGATACAGATTCAAGGCCCAAAGAAAAAACCCTGATACGAGCAAACAACTAAAGAGCTCGATACAAACGTAGAGCAAACCTAGTCAAACCTAATGAGCCAGACAAACCTACCAAGGTTTCACTTAGGCAGATCGTCAGGGTCAGCCTAAGTGAAACCTTGGTAGGTTTGTCTGGTTCATTAGGTTTGACTATATATATATATTATTTTTAAATTTATTTAAATATGATTTTATATGTGTTTATTGTTATTTTAGTGTTTAGATATTTCTAATATTTTTCACGGCCAACTTAAACTCAAGTAAAATGACCTAAAGCAAGTTTTATTTTTCTATATAATATTTTAAAAAAACGATGTATCTTCAAAAATGACTTAACTCAAAACAACTTAAGCCAAGGTATTATTGTATGTTAGTTTTGCCTCAGGAATATTCATCAAAGTACCAAGAAAAATGTTCTTCTAGATCCCTTTAGTTTTCTCTAGCCAAGATTAAAAGACAAATACAAGTTCTGATTGGCTTATAGTGCAAAAGTACATTTAGGACATGATCAAATATAAAAGTTTTATCATCATGGAAAAATAAAATCTCACAGAGAAAAGGATATAGATGAGATGGTGCCAAAATGTCATCACCAAAACCAACTTCCCAAAATCTTAATAAATGACCAAATAACAGAGTTTTTTTGGGTTTTTTTTATTTCCTTCTTAGTTGGGCCAAGAACTTTTCAGCACTCACATTGAGAGGCTTCATTTTTCAGCACAAATTATAAAAGAGAAATGCTATAGAAATTTGATATAAAGCACAAAGTTGAAATGATAAAGTTGTTTTGTTATCATTTCAATCTTCTGCCTGTGAGAAAGTCATAAATCCACTTCTCCCTGTGTTGTCCTCTTGCCACATAACATGAATCATTTGTGCTATGCCACTATGGTTGATAGAGAAAATACAACTGAGTTAACATCTGGCAAATCAATCTCCTGTAACTCTTACATGTGCAAGAAGCAGCAGTAGCAGCAAAAAGAAAGCTGATACACCTGTTGTCAACCTTAGATAGGAAATAATACCAAGTGAATAGTTAAGATTTTACAACTAATAAATTAAGAGATTCTATTTTCTGATTAAATGAATGAATATTTTTAAAAATTTAATCTTTTAGATGGCTGCAATACCCAAGTGGTCCATCAACAGGCAATGATTCAGTGGTCTTCATCACTAAATTACCATACAGGGATATCAAGAACTGGGGCCCATTTTGATTAATTTAACAATTTAGTAGACTGTAACTAAAGCTCTACTGAGCCTGAACTGGCCAATCCAAATAGGAGTTAATATGACAAGGGGTCATGACCTTGTTTCCTCCCAAACTAATGTAACTATTCTAATGAAGAGAGGCGTTCTGCTCAGAGAATGCTGTCAAACAAGATGGAAAACATCCTTGACTTGAGGATCATTCCCTGTAAAGTAGAAAACCTGGACACCATAGAAACTTGACATCACATGACATTTATGTCAATTCATTCTGCAAGTGTCTTCAGAAATTTAATGAGATTAAAGGAAAAGATGACTTTGAAGATTCTGATGAAGATATTCTCACTTGAACTTATCAATTTATGAAAGGGTGTAGAAAAGTTTTCAGCCTGACTAAGTAGCAATTCCAAAAGAAAGAATTCCGATGTTTAGTTATTTGGTAAGATATTAGAAATTAGAACTTTTCAGTACCCACTTAGGTCTAAATAGTTATTTACAGAAGTGGCTCTCAAGTAGAAATGCACTTAAAATCAATATACTCCAAGCAAGGCAATAATGCTTTTAAGATGCAAGGTGCTACTGGGTGGGAAAGAGAATAAAAGTCTTTAAACGTGTAAACCAAATCCTAAACAGGAAACAAGGGATAAATTTCTACAGTTCAAAAAACCAGGGAGGAGAGTGAACCAGACAATAGCGAACATATTTATTCCTATTAAATTAAATATTAATATTCATATTCATATTAATATTTCAAAATGATCATTATTTTTTTTAATATAATTTTAATTGTAACTGATATTTTTTGCTAAAAATGGATTTATTCATTTTTTTCTGGTACTCCTGTTGATTCCACCAAATGATGCTTTTATACAGCAGTTTACTTTTTTATATACAAAGTGCATTGTACAGATGAAAAAGTATTCCATTAAAATAAAATATGATGAAGATAGACTAGGTTTTTAATCATCTCACCCCAACCAAGGTGATAATGTCACTAAGATGCAAATGGTTACTGAAAGTGAAAGAGAATGAGATAACTTTTGTAAAAGAGAAAAGACAATAAAAGAATAGGATTCAGGAAGACAATTGATATTGCATTTAAATTCTTGGAGATGGTCAGTGGCAGGGAAGCTGGAAGTTGGAAGAAAGTCTCTCAGGTAAGAAGTGTGAGAAAAGAAACTATTAGAATAGAATTTACAGTTACATCTAGCTAAATCATAATAAAATGGTGAGACTTAGTTTCCAATCTAGTAGTATACTTAAATTTATGAGGTTGGGGTACAAAGGAGGAAAGCTAATTAGAACAATTACCATGAAAGTATTTATAGAAAAGGCACAGGGAAACTACATCATGGCAGTGGGAAAGCGATTGAAGTCAAGAATCACACACACACATATATATATATATATATATATATATATATATATATATAGCAGGAGCTCCAGATCAGATATGACAGCAATATTCACTGCACGGATGAATGGTAGATTTATAAAGGTGCAAGATAGATTCTGACAAGAAAAACTGTCTATCACGACACAGTGAAGCAATTTTCTGAGCAACAGACCTAGCAATTGATTCAATATAATAATTTCACTTCATGTCAGTGGAAAATGTGAGGCCAAGGAGGTGCAAAAAATTGCTCTTGTGGAGGTTAGCATCAGTCATGCTGATAGAAGGCAAAAAGTTAACATGCACTCATCCATATATTTTACTGAATTTTATACAAGACAACCTGTTCTATGCTAGGGTTAAGCGTTATCTTCCACTCCTATACATACAAATGGCCTCCAAACGTAACCCTCAGTCTTGAGTGGCCCCCAGGCTTTGTAAAGGGTGAACCTCACTGTTAAAATAAATAAATAAATAAATAAATGAAGTGATTCTTAAAATTTTCATGAGGTCTAAATTTTTCAAACTAGAAAAATCATTTATTTTAGTTGTACAATAATGTTCAAGTCTGTTGATTTTCCAGCCTTCTTCAGGTAGATGTTTTCATGACAGCCAAATAGAGGAAGAATAAGTCTATATCAATAAAGTTTAACAGTTTGAAATGTAGTTAATAGAAAAATAATGTTTAAAATTATTCACTATATCACAAATGAAAAAGACAGTAACTACAAGTTCATAAAACCAAAGCAAAGCTTTGTCTTCAGTATCAAAGTGGAAACCACTTGAATTTTGTTTGCACTGGAGTCTAGATATAAGAATCGACACTTTCATAATACTTGCTACCAAAAATCTCTTAGTAAAATCTATAAAAAAATCTATTATAATAATTTTGATAAGTATTTAGCATAATGAATTGCAAACACATGCTTATTCTTATATAAGAATAATTCTGTTCAGAGGGTGACATTTCTTTCAGTAAACAGATAAATGGACATTAAAATTATTGACAGAGATGTTTAGAATAGTCAAGCAAGAAATCAATCATGTTCACTTCTTACAGCTGAAGCTCAAAGATAGTATGGAGAGTAGATGCCAGCCACACCATGAAGACTGAATAGAAGATTTATTTGCCTCTTTCTATTGTTAATGGTTAAAAACCATGGATGAAGGGTGGAAAATGGAGGAGACTGGTGAAGGGGTTGAAGACTCAGATGAAAAAGAAAATGACTGAATGAATAAATGGAAAGGAGAGGAGAAAGAAAGAAAGAAAAAAAAAGAAAGGGATTGAGAGTTCTTGTCCCTCACTTCCTGCTGATTCCCAGTAATCTCCCCTTACTCACAACTGATGAGTCATGAAGGATCATTCAGAAAGTGGAAAGCAACATATCAAATAACAGGCAAGGAAAATGGAAAGGACTTGTAAAAGGAAGGGAGGTTCCTACACAGACACACAGACATAGCTGCCCCTACAGAGAAGAGAGAAGTAAAAGAAGTAAAGATGAATAGTTAAAGAGAGTGAGAAAAACAAAAAACTAATAGCTTTCTTATTCTATTTGCATAAGAAAAAAATAATTCCAGTGAAAAGGACTTGTAGATTTAGGATGGAGATCTATGTTAATAAGTATAATTAGTCAGATTGATATCTATCTTGTAAAGAAAAATATTCTGCTACATTTAAATAACTCTAAGAAGAAATACCCTTTTTTATGCCTGTACGGAATATACTGCTATGTAAGGAGTTGAACAAGGCTGATTCAGCACCCAATTCTGACAAATATGGGATGTTTAAAAGTCAGCGATTTGCTTTAATAGTCACAGAAGCTGAAGCAATAAAAATGGCCAGCATGATGCGCATGTTTACTGCTGTCTACTTTATTAAAGTGTTTGTTTATATTTACACATATGAAAGAAATTATCTGGTGTATAATAATTTTCATTAGTTTCTCAGGCTATATATACTAATTGTAGTCTTTCTCTCTACTCACTCCTTATAAAAGTCAGATAAAAATAAACTTGAAATATTTTCCTGTCTGTTGTCTACTTTATTAATGTGTTTGTTTATATTTACACATATGAAAGAAATTATCTGGTGTATAACAATTTTCATTAGCTTCTCAGGCTATATATACTAATTGTAGTCTTTCTCTTGACTCACTCCTTATAAAAGTCAGATAAAAATAAACTTGAAATATTTCCCTGTCCGCATGCAAATAAACTTGCCTGTTTTTTTTTTGTTGTTTTTTTTTTAATGGTGAAGTATTTGAAACTGTTTAGTCAAACAATTTCAAAGATCATCATTAATATTTGTTAGCTAGTGTTATTCTGTCTCAAGCATGCAATTTTGAAATAGTTATATCTTTTATTTTTTTTTCTATTTGGATATTAAAATTTTTTTTCATTGTCTTAAAAAACATGCAGCGTACTTAGTTATTTTTTGCCATTGTAAAATGTAAATATTATAAATAAAATAAGAGATACTTTTTTAGACCATTTAAATTTATTTTATCTATATCAAGATAATAAAAATAAAACACTGACAATCACATTATACTTTGAGAATGAAAGGAAAGATGGGAAATAACTATTTAAGAATTACAGAAAGGCCTTCTTTACAAATAAACTGGCATATATGAGAAAAAGAGACCTAGAAAGAAAGAGAAACATGAAAAGAGAGAGAGGGGGCGGGGAATAACAGAGACACTGTGAGGTCTGTTGAGTTGCAGAACTACAACCACCACTTGTCCGCACCACAAACCTGGAAACTCCACATTCATCGCTGTAAGAGAACTCTTACACCTGCTCGATATGTTACATAACTTGCCAAAGAAGAAACTATTCTGAAACATGTGACACATACTTGTGAGTTTAATGAGACTCTCTTTGAAGAGGAAGAGAATTTTCATGCCTTCAATTGTGGCTGTTGTTTTTATGCACTAGAGAGAGAAGTCAGCCAACGAAAGAAAAAAGAACTACCTGCACTTTAATTTTGTAAAATCTGTTTGCCCATAGAATATGCACCCCAGAGGTGCAAGAGAGAAAGAGAGAGGAAAAAAAAAATTAGAATGAGAGAACGACAAAAGAAAGAAGGCAGTGAGAGGTGGTGGCGATGGGACAGGGCGGGGCGGGTGGTGTGGTGAGGAAGTGAGGAAGAAAAAATAAATTAATACCATGATAAAAGGCTGCATAGGATCAAATGGAAGCTGGAAGATAGAAAGATCCTTACAAAGAGTGAAGGACATAATCTGATGCTTTAAGTTAAATGAAAAAAAAAAGAAAAAATTATTCCTGATTACAAATTGGTTAAAATCTTATTTAGCTGAAATCCATCTTTGTTTATTAAATATGATGTACTTGATGAGTGTCTGAAAATGCAGATTCAAAAGAACAATTTTCAGAATAAGGGTTCTGGTGCAGAAAAACAAACTAAACTCCATTGATTTATTTTCCTACAGCGTTTTAGAAATTAGAAAGATTGTCAAAGTATAAAGAAATCAAACATAAGTTTTTACACAGCACTGATAGATTTTGAAACAAAGGACTTATCAAAGAAACAGGTTTTCCTCTTCAATATTTAAAATCTTATTTTAAGAATATGAAGAATAAAAAAAAATGAATAAGAAGATTTAGTATGTTAAGAATCTTGAGATGGAAGTGCTGCAGCCAAGAAAAGAATTTTCCTTAATGCATAATTTTATATTCTGCAAATCTGTTTCATAAAGAAATAGCAAAATAAATATTCTGTAAGTGAAAAATTACATTATGTTCTCTCAAGTTTCAGCATTTATAACAATAGCTCTACATGGATAGCAACACAACTGCAGAGACACAATCCAAAAATAATGGCTCCTAAGTCTTTCCATGGAAACTACAACAGACACAGGGATCAAAATAACACCACTGGATAGAGCAAGTTTTCAGCTATAGAACACCATTTTCCAGATTTACCACTATTGGCTGGGCATTTCAACTCACAATGAACAAAAGCTTATATGTTGTATTCATACAAGTGGTTTGTCATATACACCAGTTACCAGTGCTGAAATACATTATATACTGCCTGTGTTCACATTCACTGTTTGGTCTATGCTAATGCTCAGAAAGTGTCAAGAAATGTCTATAGGCACAATTCTTTATTTTTTTCTGCACAAGAGAGATTCAATGTTACACCACTGCTTCACACACACTTTTTTGTTAAATATAATTTTACCAAACTGCTGCTAAGATAGAAAATAAAAATTATGGGTTACTGATTGCCATTTGTGGTGAAATAAAAAGAAAACAGCAACCAGCGAGTAAATTCAAGCTCTCCCAACCTCTCGTAGTTCCTTCTTGAGTTCTGTCTCAAAATCGCACTAACAGACTTTTCCAGCCGCCAACTGTGAACGTCACTCCAAGCGTACCCCACTGGGAAAAACTAGTTGCTTTTATATTTGTCCATATACCCATAATCCCTTGCGTCTTCATGCGATCCCATAATTCATTGCATCTCTGTCCCATAATGCATTGCATATTCAATGCATAAAAAGGCGATGCAAGTCCCCCCCTTATTCTTTTACGTTATCTGGCTGAGGACGGATTACGGCAGAGCGGTAAGTGCTTTTTTTTTCTCTTTCATTTCAACTGCAGTAGCCTTACATGCTAAGCAAATACGGTCTCTTTTTTGGCGGGGAAAAGGCAAGTCGTAACCAGTTGTGCTCGTCCCAGGTTCTGCCTCATCATGTCTGAAACACCATTCCATCAATATAACAAAATAGAAGGTGTTAATTTCAGAGCAACCCCTTTAGATTCTGGCCCAAACATTTGCCACTAAATTGCATAATATTTGAATGAGATCTGATACTTTGCTTAGTTACAGTCAACATATACATGAACATCTTCATTTGTTTTTAAGTTTTTGATTATTATGTAGCACTATTTATTTTACCTCTTGAAATACTTCAATCTATTTAATAGTATGGATCCAAAGTATGATAATCTCTCCCCTATTTTTTTGTTTTTTTTAAATAAAAATCTTTTATAGATCAATTGTTGTCTACAACTTGCAACTTGATGTAAATTGGTTGAGAAAGCAAATTTTTATATCAACGAAAAGAATATAAGAACCAATCCCACAGAATTTGGATTCTCACTTGTAAATTTTTATTCTTTTATTTTTACAAATGCATATTTCAAAGACTTACTTGGTGGCTGAAACAGTGGTATATTTATATTAGAATTTTAAATATAGATTTTCAAAATACACAAATCCTCCTAACTTGGAAGATGACTGGCACAAAACAGTCTTTCTCTTTCCTCAATTAAGCCTTGTGCCAGACTAAGCCTAGTAAATAGTCACGAAAGTCTATTGCTTGACTACAAGTGGTGATAATGTCAAATGTGTCTCTTCAAAAAAGGCAGAAACAGAGAAGATATTTATATAAACAACCTGATGTTTTCTTTTGTAAAATGTCAAAAATAAATGTCAAGTTTTTTGCTTCCAACACATCCAGCATAAATGTGACTGCACTACGCATTCATCTTGTGATTTTATTTTATCAAAAATTTTGTTATGCAACTCCAAGTCGCTAATTTACTATTTTGTCTGCAACAATCCTACATTTGGCGCCAATTGCGGCAATAACAAAATTCTATCCAGTTAGATTTTGCATTCACCTTTGTGCGACAGACACAAAAATCTAATTAACAAAATTTAGCTGCTGTGAAATAATCTTGCAAAATCAGAAACTAATACAAACACTCAGAAAAATAAATATATTCTTGACTACTTTTTGGTGTACCCCGTATATAGCACACTCTCTCTCGTGTGAGTGAGTGAGTGAGAGAGTGAGTGAGAGAGAATAACATCTAACTACCAATGTTGATTTCTTAAATATTTATTATATAAGAAAATGATAAGAAATTATTGGCTTGAAATCTATCTTCTTTCTTTTATGTGCCATGCCCCTTCAGAACATAAGTGATCATGGCCCTCTACCTCTTCCTGTCCCTTGTAGCTCTTAATAAATTTTGTCTATTTGTTATTTCTTCCAAACACTGTTCTGCCATCCATTTGCTAAAGCCCATCAAATATGTTATGCGTTTCTTTCCCTTGTCCCTCTTTCCCGCAATCTGTCCCATGTGTATCAGATTTTCCAAACCCTCCTTCCTCATTATGTGCCCCAGAAATTTCAACTACATCTTTCTGATGTTAAGTTTAAGCTTCCTCTTAGTTTCCATTCTCTCCAAAACCTTGTCATTGCTCACATGTTCAGTCCATGGTATCCTCAGCATTTTTCTGTAGCTTCAACTCTCTTCCTCATCTTTGAGGACATTGTGCTGCATTTACTGCCAGACAGGAAGACAGATATCAGATTAAAGTTCAATACTCTTTTCTTTGTTTCCAACAAAACTTTAAAGGACCAGATAACAGAAATCTTTTTAGAAGTGCTTCTTGGCCAAGTCTAGAACTTTTTATTGTAATGAGAGATCTCTGTAAAAGCCTTCACCAAATAACATACTACAATCAATAAATGCTTGTAAACAAACAGAACAGCAGAGGGATTTTTAAGGGAATCCAGAAACATAGCCAAGAAAATAGAAGGTATATAAACAATGACTAATAATGCTAGTGACTGACTGATGCACAAAAGATGTTTTTTTTGTTTGTTTCTATAAACTATCAAAAAACAATAAAACTTTGAAAATACTAATGGGCTAATTCTAACAACAATGACATCTTGCTTCATTTCAGTGCAATGAAATAATCCCTGAAATAATCCTCTTATATTTAAAGAGATCCCGTTTATCTCTTGCTAATCATATATAAAAAAATCAGTTCTTTCTGAACAAGTATAATAAAACAAAATGAAAAACAGCTATTTTACAATTAATATATAAACAAGATACAAATTTGTATGACACTAAAAGCTCAGAAACTGACCAGTTAAAAAATATCTATGATATAAAAATTTTATACTGAACATTAATTTTCTTGCCACACTACAAAAAACAATAAATTTAGTAATGAGCCAGACCATGTTGAAAGGAAAGATGAGAATTATGCATTCAAATAAATCATTACATGGGGACACTTCATCTCAGAACTTTAAATAATTGTTAGAGGCTGACATGGAGCAAAACAAAAAATAGAATTGCCCTTAACAATATCTTGTAAATATTCTAACATCAGATGATATTTTAAATGAGTGTTTCACTTGATGAAAACTGAAGACCTGTCGAGCAGAAATATGTTTTTTTGGGGAGGGGGAACAAATCCAGAGAAAAATTCATATAAGTCCTCAGTTCAAAAGAACACTGAAAGATCCTGAAACAAAGATTAAGTTATGTTCATCACAAAAGCATATTTAGTGCCTATTTTTCATGTATGTTTATCAAGAAATAATTGTGCAATTGTCAAATCTGTTAGCGTGAATTTGAAATTAAAGACTGACCTCATAAAGGCTGCCTATTCATTACAGGGTTTTTATTTCTTAGTAAGAAAAGATTAAAACAGTGAGAAAAGAAAACAGGTACTTTTTAGTTATTTGTCAACAAAGATGCATAACCAGAATGTTATGAAAATCATCAATTTAATAGATAAGCTGAAAACCTGCTATACAGACAGTATTTTAAGTTAGTCCCTACAGAAGGCCTAAATGAGGAATTCAGCCCTCAAGAAGATGTTGGTTGAAACAAGGTATTTATTACATGAAAACTTATCTGAAAATCATCATCATCATATCTTTGATCCAATTTAATTTAAATATCTGAAGAGGATTTCACAAACTTTTTTTACTTTATTATTATTGCAACAAACATTGGCATAACACTGGACTACATTTTTGTGTGGATTTACAAGTCAATACAAATTGTCAAGAGGACACAATTTATAGCTTTTTGGTGGCCACTGCTTGTGCTTCTATGTGCTGCATCCCTTCAGATTGTGCACTGTCATGGTTCTCCACAAGTTCCTACTCTTTATACCTATAAGGGATGTTTGTCTTTTTATTATCTATTTATACAAGCTTGTTAAGTAAGTTATTTATTTTCTTTTGTCTCTTAGCATTCAAAATGTCATGTGAGTGTCAGATTTTCTAAGCCCTTTTTAGCCATTATGTGTCCTAAAAATTTCAACTGTCTCAGAAGATTCTAAGTACCTTTTTTGTTTCCACTTTCTTTAAAACTTCCTTGTTACTTCCATGTCATGTCCATGGTACCCTCAGTATCGTTCTGTAGAGCCACATTTCTGTTGCCTCAAGTTACTTCTTCATTTGTGAGGAAACTGTCCAACATTCACTACCATATAGAACTATAGTGGTTAATCACTCTTTTCTTTATTTCTAATGAAATTTTCCTATTTCTTAATACTTTCAATTTTTGAAAGGCATCTTTTGGTATTCCAATGTATGTTCAGATTTCAGTGTCATATTTTCCATCCTCTGTAAAAACATTTCTCAGATATTTAAACCTCTGTACCGTCCTGGGTATGACGATAAACTACATCCAACAGCAAGGCCTCTGATCAGGAGATTTTGAGGAGCGTGGAACCGCCTCTTAATTGCTGGTGTTCCCAGGTCCATCCTGACCTGGGGTGGTAGCACATGTTAGGGTCCCAGCTATGGGTAAATAGTTAACCCCCAAATTGGGGTCAAAACTATGAAAATGTAAACATAGGTTTTCAATACCAGAATACTTTATAAAAATTATTAACAGCAATGCATTATTACCAGCAATACATTTTTGGAAAAAAAAAAAAAAAATACCAGCAATAAAAATTTTGTCGGCATTAAATAACCTATTGAGGTTGATATGCCGTAAAACAAACCAACCGTAAACCTCTGTACTTGTTTGATTTTGGCATCTTCAATTCATAGCTCACATCATGGGGCCGTTTCTCTTTCTAACAAGCATTCATTCTGTCTTCTTATAATTGATGATTAATCCTTTCTTCTCACTTTCCTTTGTTTGACCGACAAATGTAAATACAACACCATGAATTTTTTTAAGTTTTGAGTTTCTGGTGACTGGAAAAAGTTAAAGTCTTCGCTTTTTAAGAAGGACAATTTCAGCGGTCTACTTCATATGGTTAAAAAATAGGATAAAGATTTGGTTGATTTTTTTTACATTATTTACATTATTTGAACTGTTATCCTCATCTTCATTGCCATATTCATGTTTTGGCCACTGTACACTCTAGCCTTCTTCAGGTGACTGGAATTTTGAACCAAACCCTTTATTTCGTCTACCAGAGTAGATTGTACTAGTTCCAAGTGTCATGCCTCTTCTGCGTGTATCAGTTATTTCCCTTTAACTCCACTCTCCAAGGTTTTTTTGGTTAACCTCTGGTATTGCATGGTAGCATGGCACATGGAACTAGAACAATCAACCTCGGTGAACTAAATAAAGGATTCAGTTCAAAATTTCAAATCACCTGAAGAACCTATACTGGTCGATATGATGCTAAACAAAATCACCCCCCCCCCAATTGACCAAGGTAGTCATCAAGTAAATTCAAACTGAATTCTTTATTTAATTCATGAGTGTAGATTGTTCTCGTTCTCCAGGATTTCTCATATTGTTCTTATTTGGTACTGCTCTGTTGCTGCTCACTGTTTCTACTGAATCTAAGTCTGTAACACTTAGCCCAGGAATTGAACTCACAATTACTGTGCCAACAAATTCACAAATCCACACTTTAATCCACTAGGATATTTTGTCCTCTCATCTATGACCCCCCCCCCAAATCAACAGACTTTGAATGCAATGGACAAAATCTGCAAGCAAAATAAAATAAATCTGGAAGAAAAAAACCCCAAAAAACAAACTTCCAAACCATCAGCAATGTATTTCAAAATTTGCAGACTTAACAGAATGAGACATATTAGTTCTCAAAGTGACTGCTTGGTGGCAGTGGTGGGCCTTTGAATTGTAAACAAAGAAGGGTGTATGGTATATAAAGTATGATACATTAGCACGTGCATGAGAAAGTAACTGTGAGAAATCTATTATTTTTGTTATTTTTATTAATATATCTATTTAAGTATATATACATGTTTATAGTATTTCCATTATGATAATAAATACTGGTAGTTACTATAGTGGTTTTATAACTCAAAAATAATCCCTTCCCATCTACGGCTTTAACGGACTACCCCTCTCTCCCCCTATTAGTCCACTGATGAGAGGTTTGTCTGTATATACATACATACATATATATTTATTTAGGCCTGAAATTCAACAAACCTCAACCAGAAGTCATGAGTGGAGCCTATTGCAAAAGCACAAAATATGCTATTATGTTTTAAGCCACAAAAGTGTTAACTTTTTGTCTCTGCTCTTAGTATCACGACAGTATCCACAAAATTTGACCTAAGCTTAATTAATTTTAAATTCATCCAATGGAAATTGATTTTACAGTGTGTGTGTGTGTGTGTGTGTGTGTGTGTGTGCACATGATATATATATATATATATATATATATATATATATATATACACACACACACACACACCTCTCATCTACAGACCCCTCCATAAGCGAACTTCAGATGCAATGGACAAAATCTTCAGGCAAAATAAAAAGTTATAGGGGGGGAAAAAAGCATCCAAATCGTCAGCAATATATTTAAAAATTTGCAGACTTAACAGAATGAGTCGTATTAGTTCTCAAAGTGACCGCTTGGCGGCAGTGGTGGGCCTTTGAATTGTAAACAAAGACGGGTGTATGGTATATAAAGTATGACACATTAGTATGTGCGTGAGAAAGTAGCTGTGAGAAATTTTGATTAATATATCATCATAGCATCGAAGTAGAAGGAAAGTGTAAAAAGGAAGCTTACAAACCTAAGTATCAGTGACAAATTAGAGCTTCTTCCATCTATGGGCAATCAGCTTTAATGGACCACCCCCTCCCCACCTATTAGTCCGTTGATGAGAGGTTTGTAATGATACTTCTCCATCCCAGAAATTCAGACAGAAAGTTAACAGCAAATTTGCATGTTATCTTTTAACTTTTTGGAAAAAGTCTTTAACAGATATCCCATTTCTGCCTTTGTGCAATATATGAAACAGAGACATTCGCATCTGTATTGCCCACTTCATTATGTATTTAAAAAGAAAAAAGAATTCACTTATTCAAACAAAATTTGGTATTTCTGTCTGAATTTCTGGATTGAGGAGTTATTTTTTACACTATTTACATTCAAACTATTTTCTTTATCTTTGTTATTACAACATTTTGGTTGTTGTACCCAGCAGCCTTCATCAGGTGAATATCAATCTGGGTAAACCTGATGAAGGCTGAAAGGGCACAACAAGATGAGGATAACAGTCTGAACGTAAATAGTGTAAATACTGATGTTTCAATTATATGAATATTTTGAAGAGATAAAGAAAATAAAGGAGTGGTTGACGAAAATAGAATCTAAGCCAAAGTGGAATACATTTAGTTTTGCATGTATGGAAATTTTGAAAATAATGAGTACAAAGTCTGGCGATGTGTTGTACTAGAAGTTAAAAGAGTTTGTATTTGATAAAAACTTATGCCACCACATTTGTGTGTCGAGATTACTAATGTTGATCAAATGTGTGTACCTTGTAATGTTGAAGTAGTATTTCCATTTTAATTTTGCCCAATACAGAGATATTGATATTAAGTCTGTGAAAATAAGTCAATAAATAAAACATTTCTAATCACAGTAACTCCAGACTAATCATTCTTCCCATTCATCCCAAATTAATGTTTTCCTTCGTCAAATTTGATGTCCATCTCATTAGACTCACAAGACAAAGACAACAACAGGTCATCAAGGTCACTTCTTGGTCTACAGAAATGTGAAGGATAGCTAGATAGGAAGATGGTTTGAAATCAATATTTGGATGCAGGGAAGAAACTGGGTGGAACCAATACAAAAATTGCATATTAGTCGACTGCTTTTCACAAGTGAACTCTTTTGGTCAAAAAGTAGGAAAAATAGCAAGATTTGCATGCAGAGGAGATAAAATAGTGAAATACAAAGATAAGGATTTTAAGACTTGTCTCATGATCTTGCCTTTTAAGCAATTTCATTATGCAAAATTTAAATGGATTAAACATGTAAATAAAACAAAACAGAAACACAAGTAAAGAATAGCTATTGAATTAAGTGCAGCCAAGCTTTTCAAAAAGTTTAAAAGTGATGTACAATGTCTATATATAACCTTCAAACCTTTCAAAGTACAATAAAAAAAGCAGAAGATTGTGACCAAACAAAAACATTTCAACAGACAGTAAGAGAGAATGTTTGAATTGATGGATGAATAAACAAATTAGTATAGAATCAGTTGTAGAGAAATGGCTAACTTAGTTATTTCTCAAGCCATTGACAGTTTTTATATAAAACTATTAACAAAGTTCTCTATGTTTGTAATTTGGACGATTTCTTTTTGTTGTTTAAGTTTCAAATATATGCTTCAATAAATGCATAAAGTTTTCAAAAATAATATTAAAACATGGGATTTGGGATGGAACCTTTGACTATCTGTTTTTACCATGAAGCTTGACAAGCAAATGATGCATGAACTTATTTCATAATATATTTAAATTAACTAATCTAATCAAGCCTCACACTTCTATTGACCCCTGCCATCAATTTTATTGTTGGTTGGTTGTTTTGTTTTATGGCATATCAACTTCAGTGGGTCATTTAATGTCAACAGAATTTTGAAATAGATTCATAGCAATAGTTTGGTAAAAATGGTGTGTATGTATACATATATATTTGAACCATTTTTCTTTATTACAAAGTATTTCTGGTATTAAAACCTATTTTTACACAAGTTTGGATGCTAACTATTTGCCCATAGCTGGGACACTAACAGGTGCTACCACCCCGGGTCAGGGTGGACCTGGGAACACCAACAATTAAGAGTGATTCCACGCTCCTCAAAACCTGATCAGGACTTCCTGTTTGGACATAGTTTATCGTCTTACCCAGGACAGTCAGTTTTATTGGGTCTAACACCAAATTTATATCATGTAGAAAGTTTTGAAGAATTTACAATCTTGAAAATGAATGCAGATGGGAAATATTGAAATTTTATAGCAAAAGTTCACACACTTAGCTAGAAACAAGTTGAATAGTGATCCATTTTCTGATAAAAACAATTAAAACTTTTCAAGTTATTGTATTATTTGAAGACAATATAATATTTGTTTCAGGTGTTATAAAACAAAGGTCAAAAATACACAAGCAGCAAAGAGCCAAGCAGGATATGTATCATGAAACAAGTGCCTGGCAGGTTTTATATATATATATATATATATATATATATATATATATATAGTATTATTACACAACAAAATCCAAAATTACCTCATATAGTGGTAATGGATAGATCTATTTTAATTGACAAAAACTATGTCAGTCTTATTCAACCCTGGTGTATACACCAGGTTTGAATAAGATTGACAGTTTCCATCAGTTTATTTGCTTTGTTATAATAAATAATACTTTTTGTGAATCAGTTTTAATATTTTATATTACTAGGATCCACTTGGATTATATACTAACAGATTTATTACCCGTACTATATATATATATATTTTTTTCTAGTCCAGGTTTATCCATATTAGCCTGTCAAGTACCACAGTTCTTAGCAACTAAAATGAATCAAATTGCGGTTTTGAACAAAATGGCTTTTTTTTAATACTAACTTTATCTCAATTTACTTCGTTTCATACCAAGAAATAAACTGCATTCAGCTGTAAACACCTTACCGAGGTCAGCATGTTCTTTTCAATCACTAAAGACACACACAACAAAAAAAAACAAACAAAAAAAGAAAAAAAAGGAATTGTAACATATACCAATCATAAAATACTGAATTTCCTCAATATATTGTTAGAAGTAGTTTAGTTAGTTTTTACTTGTTTAATGGTACATCAACTGCTGCAGGTCATGTTAGTATTGCAGCCTTTATAGTCATGATTTGTAAAAACGTTTGCAGTTAAATTCTTTAGAGATGAGCTTTTGGTTAGAGAGGTTTTCAAGTAAAAATGATTTTGCTTTTTTTTTATTGTAAGTTCACATTTTTGTGTAAAGCCTCACCTGTTTTGGATGGTATTTGGGTTGGTTCAGTTGAAAAGCTCATTCATGTACATTTTTATAGAATTTTTCCCCAGATATGGTTAAAGTCAGTACAATCTATAAGTATGTGCTTGACGGTATATGGTTCTTGGTATGCTGTATATATTGGAGGTTCCTTGTTTTTAAGGGGAAAAGAATGAGATAGGCAAGTATGACCAATGAAAGTCTAACTAGTACTAGCTCTTATCTTATCTTATCTTTCTATATCCTAGAGGTCATTCTCCAATTGTGGGTTGGATTTTTTGGAGGTTGTTTTGTGTGTGTTTATTTTATAAGTTATAAAAAAAAAAAAAAAAAAAAAAAAAAAAACCTATTGTTAAGTATGGCACTTGCAAGTTATAGATATCAGACTGCAAATCTCTTCCAGAACTGAACTAACTGCTTTAGAATCACATTTAGGTTGTCACGGACTTTTTAACTTTGAATAAAATTAATTCAACAGAGAATTATGTTTGTATAGACAACAAAAACAGATTTTCTGACACAATGAAAACTAAAACAACCATGACTACGACAACAAGGAAGTCACATCAACAATATTAAACATATGTGAGAAAAGATGAAGATTTTTAGGATAGAAAAGCTCTACTTCACATAACTAAAAAGAACGAAGAATATGAAATGTCAATTGAAGAAAGTGAATTTTACATGGTATATACAAATAAAATATTAGTTGACAGGTGTAACTGTGACTATAAGGTAGTTATGGTAGAGTAGTTTACCCAAAAGCTCACTCACCCACTCTTCTTCAATCATCGAGGCATTTTTTTGTTAAGGAAAAAGAGTTCAAGGAGAAGTGAATTCATGCCTTTCCAAAACAACTTCAGCTATGATTTTAACTGTTTGCTGATCGTGTTTTCTGCACTGATACTGCCTTGCACTTTCTTGACACTTGTAAATCTAACAAAAATTTATTGAACTTTATTTGTACCAATTTCAATGAAATATCTGATTGTATGAAACAAGTTTATATTTTAATTCTTCAACTTGTATTCTATAATGAGGCATAATAAAAACAGTAAAATTATCATGTAATTATTGTTTTTGGCTTACATACTGAATATTTCTACGGATTTATAGTGTACATTTCATTAAAAATGAATGCTTTGAGTTTAACCTTGAAATCCAGAAGTCAATACTAAATCCGAAACCCTGATCATATAATTGGTATAATGCCCATAATCTGGTTTGGGCAAAACCTAAATCTCCTACAGATTCAGAAAACAAAAGATGCAGTGAAGAAAAAAAAAAAGTAAATCCCTTAAAATTAAGGCCAAAACAAAGTCTCAGATGCAATTTCTGTTGGAATTTTAAAAACAAAGAATTATTATATGCTTTACTGTCAGACCAGCATGTTCATCTTGGTTATTGTACTCACTATGTTTTGGCCATTGTACCCTTTGGCTGTAATCAGGTGCCTGTCTTTGCATTCAGTAATTTTATTGGAATTTCAAACTGTACCCTTTATTCAATCCACAGAGATAGATTGTTCTCAATCCATTTTCCAGGTAACTTATGTCATTTGAAACTTACCAGTCTAATTCCTCTTTGTTTCACTTGCCTATTTCTTCCAGTGAACCAGAGTATGCGTCTATTGAGCCCTAGCTGATGTAGCAGTTGTGAGTTCAATCCCTTCATCTGGTAGTTTTGAAAAAGTCACATACACTGGTTTAGCGAAAGAAACAGACAAACAACATAAACTATTGAGTACTTATATGAGTTATCACCCTAAGAATGGTGGAAAGTGCACAGAGAATAAACTACTCCCATGGTTTGAATAATGAGTTTGGTCCAAATTTCTATCAAAGTTACTGAGTACTAAAAGAGACATCTGAAGAAGTATAATTGCCAAAACATTTTGAGATTAGAAATCATAAACACTATTTACATTATTCGGACTATTGCCCCCCTCTTTGTCACCATATTAATTAAAACATTTCGGCCGTTCTACGCTCCGGCCTTCTTCAGGTGGTTGGAATGTTGAACTGAACCCTTTATTTCACTCACTGGGGTAGACTGTTCTAGTTCCACGTGCCATGTTTAATGGATGTCAGTTATCAGTTATCTCCTGTGAATTCCCCTCTCCAAGTTCTCCACTGCCTTAACTGGGTATTGAACACACACATGGCACAGTGGATAAAGGCATTGGTTAAATCCAGTGACAGGACCCAAAGAGTGTGAGTTCAATACCCGGTTAAGGTAGGGGAGAACTTGGAGAGAGGAATTAACAGGAGATAACTGATAAACGTGGCACTTGGAACTAGAATAGTCTACCCCAGTGAGCAAAATAAAGGGTTCAGTTTGACATTCCAACCACCTGAAGAAGTCCGGAGCATACAACAGCCGAAACGTTGTAATAAATATGGTGACAAAGATGAGAACAATAGTCCGAATAATGTAAATAGTATACACAATACCTCATGTCAGAAATATAGACAGATACTGAAAGGCCGGAACGTTGTAATAAATATGGTGACAAAGATGAGAACAATAGTCCGAATAATGTAAATAGTGTACACAATACCTCATGTCAGAAATATAGACAGATACTGAAAGGCCGGAACGTTGTAATAAATATGGTGACAAAGATGAGAACAATAGTCCGAATAATGTAAATAGTGTACACAATACCTCATGTCAGAAATATAGACAGATACTGCAACGCCGGAACGTTGTAATAAATATGGTGACAAAGATGAGAACAATAGTCCGAATAATGTAAATAGTGTACACAATACCTCATGTCAGAAATATAGACAAATACTGCAAGGCCGGAACGTTGTAATAAATATGGTGACAAAGATGAGAACAATAGTCCGAATAATGTAAATAGTGTACACAATACCTCATGTCAGAAATATAGACAGATACTGAAAGGCCGGAACGTTGTAATAAATATGGTGACAAAGACGAGAACAATAGTCCGAATAATGTAAATAGTGTACACAATACCTCATGTCAGAAATATAGACAGATACTGAAAGGCCGGAACGTTGTAATAAATATGGTGACAAAGATGAGAACAATAGTCCGAATAATGTAAATAGTGTACACAATACCTCATGTCAGAAATATAGACAGATACTGAAAGGCCGGAACGTTGTAATAAATATGGTGACAAAGATGAGAACAATAGTCCGAATAATGTAAATAGTGTACACAATACCTCATGTCAGAAATATAGACAGATACTGAAAGGCCGGAACGTTGCAATAAATATGGCGACCAAGATGAGGACAATAGTCCAAATAATGTAAATAGTGTACACAATACCTCATGTCAGAAATATAGACAGATACTGAAATCATAAACAATCAAGATGAGCATGGTCGTCCTAATAGTAAAGCATGCAATAATCTAATTTCTGTTAAAACCTTTGAGAAAAAAAAAAAAGAAAAAAAATTATTTCTCATTTATTCAACAACTGAAATTTCATCCATATCCAGCTGAAAATTCAATTGCTTGTGTATCTATCTTTCAAAGGAGAGAGAGAAACTTCATTTATCTTATAAAAAGATTCATCTGTCTGTTGGCCTTTCTTATAATCAGTAGAAAAATCAATAAAAATTTCTACTACAATTAAATGGATCTTTTTTAAGTTTTAATCCTCATTCAGAATGTTACAAAAGACATACAGATGGTAAAATTTGAAAATAGCAAATCAAATACACTAAGTATGTCCAAAAGCTATGACCAGGAAATCAATACCCAATTTTAAAAATGTAAACTTTGAAAATTTAAATATTTTTTTGTTTCTTCTTCTTCAAAAAAAAAAAAAAAAGAGAAAAAAAGGGAAAAAAAGAGAAAAAAAAGGAAAAAAGGGGAAAAAAAGAAAAAAAGAAGAAAAAAGAAAAAAAGAAAAAAAAGAAAAGAAAAAAAAGGAAAAAGAAAAAAAAGAAAAAAAGAAAAAAGAAAAAAGGAAAAAAAAAGAAACAAATAAACAAATAAGAAAGTTCAGAATTTTGTCTAAAAAATTTCAGTAATTATAACAGAGTTAGACTTTCATATGAGTCTAATGTTTACTTTTAATTAGCAATAAATCAATCATTACACTATATTTGATGGCAGCTAATTAAAAATTTAGAAAGAAAATATGAATATTTGGGGAGTCTCAGTAGTTGAATAATTATTTATATTTTTTGTGAAACATTTTTGGATAAAAACAATGGGACTGGCAGTGACTTGTTTCTAACTCTTTGGAATATTTCTGAAGAGATTCTACTCTTGTTTATCACATAGGTTACTTTAATGTATTTTCCATCCAAGGATTGTATTCAATATTTTTTTCCTTTACTACCTGAATCGTCCTAAAGACGTCAGCGTTTTTCACTCTGTAGACTAAACAGAGTTTTACTTTATGACTCACAGCCTTGCCATAACCTATCAGTAGGTGCCTACTTTGTACTTTTATGAAAAGGGAAGTTCTTTTGGGTGTTTTAATCTAAAGTCCAGTGTCATCACAAAGACTTATTTTAGATTGTATCTTTTCTTACTAATCAATTTCCTCTACTTGAAATTTGGAAACAACTTCTTAATCATCAGACACAGTTTCTTTAGTGAATTTATTTTCTTTCTATATCTGAAAAACCATCCTTTACTTGTTGTAAATAACTGAGTGTCACAAAGAACAGAATTTGATAAAATCTTCAGAGGTTCAACGTGTTCTAATAAAACATTCTTCTTTCCTTATGAAGTCAAGAATTTTTAATTTTTTTCAATTTAAGCAAGAATTTCACAACTTCTCTTTGGCACATTAGAATTGTTTACATGAATAAAATATCGAAGGCTTTAATAAACAGAGTGGTCCATGACAGGGATAAGAGCAAATAAGAATACAAAGAATACCAGTAAAAGAGGATATATATATATATATATATATATATATATATATATATATATATATATATATTTATCCTCTTTTACTTGTATGACAATATATATGCTCCTGAAAAATTTATTTCGGTTGAGCTCTCTGGGGAGGATGTGTGGGTTTGTAAACAGTGACTATTACGGCTAATAATGCAAGACTCTTCAGTAAATCGAATCGAGTTCTCTCAGTCACTGTGTGTTTATCTAAAAATAAATACGCTTAAATTCACCTTCTCTGCCGTGAGCCAACGGCTTCAGGGTAAAATTTCCGACTGACGCGAATTCAGCCGGTTTTCGATTCTAGCCAGAGGCAACCGGATGTCTAGCCACACTGATGAGCTGTGATACAGCGAAACAGTCTGTCTGTGGATGACAATATATATATATATATTACAGAAAAAAGTGGATAATTCTGGAAGAGTCCAAATTGAGGAAAGTTAATGCTTATGACATTTTCCCCCCTCCATTTTTTTTTTTTTTTAATTAATTTTTTTTTTTTTTAATGTTATGGATATCATAATGGTTTTCTTTGATCCCTCAAAGATCGTCTTAGCATTACTGAATCTTCAGGAATCAGAGTAGAATATCAATCCTCAGAGTCAGAGGGCCCCAGCAAATGTATTTCAGGGTTTAGAATGGATATCAGATTCAGGTTACTCCACTTCTGTAGTGCTCTTTTCCACAAGAGCATCTTGTTCTCTAATTTTTGTTTCTCCCTGATCACATTTGTTCCCAACTGGAGCCAAATCATGCACAGATATAATAGACTCACATCCGTCATTAAATCTTAATGGGCATATTGGGGATTGGCTTCTAACAGCTGAATCTCATTGACTCAAGGTTCATACTTATTTGCATGGACATTACAACATAAGAGAACTGGACCAGGAGTTGCTAGCCAAGTGGGCAAGGAATGACTACTAGGTGACCGGCATTGATATGAAAATATTCTTTCATGGAATGTAGTGTTTTTTGTGGTACAGAGTAGAGATCTTATAGCATGTAGTACTGTGGGTAGAACAACTTCCCACTGAGATTCTCATAGATTTCTCAAAGCCAATACCAGTGTGACATACTTACAGATAATCCCATTGTATTGTTCCCACTGACCATTCCCTTGGGGGTTGTAAGGGCTTGTTCGACTCATAACTATATCTAAATTAGTGAAGTACTCACACAGTTCCTTAGATAGAAAAGAGGAAGTCTGGATGGAGTGATGTCACAAACACATACTGGGGCAAGCAAAAGCAAAAGGAAACCAAGAGTACTCATCTATTACTGTTAACATATAACAGTGCTGTGAGTTAGAAGGAAGAGGTTCCTTAAGATCTATGCTGATTCTTTCCATTGGTTGCATCAACTTTAATCAGGCAAACCTTTACAGGTTTGTAGAAATGTGGTTCCCATCTTGTATAAACGGGACAATCAGCATATACTTTTTTTTTTTTTTAAATCTTCCATAGAGTAAGGTAGATTCCTGACTTTGACAAAGTGGGCTAACCTAGTTACCCCAGGGTGACAAAGATGATTGTAGAGCTCGTAACTTTTCTTTGTGTAGGATAACGCCACAATGAGACTATGAGAGTGCATCATTAGGTATATTATCCTTCCCTGTTCTACAAGTACTTTCATAGTTATAGTTCCCGAGTTCCATTCTCCATCTCTGGATCTGATCATTTTTAATTTTTCCAGGTCTCTCAGTATTAAACGCGAAGTTCATTTCCTGCTGGTCTGTAACGATGGTAAAGTGTCAACCAGATAAGTAATGAGACCACCTTTTTATAGCTTCTATAATAGCTGAAACCACCTTTTCTACTGAAGCACACTTTAGTTCAGTCAGTGTTAGTGACCATGAGAAGAAAGCCACTGAACGGTCAGCCTGATTCAAAGTAACGGCAATTGCCGTGTCAGAAGCGTCTGTCTCGACTACTAGGTGGACACTTGCTTCAATAACGTGAAGTAAGGAACTTTCAATTTCTTCTTCAACATTTCGGAAAGCTTACATGGGATATTCAACCTGCACAGACTGGGTGATGACTCACATAACTGAAAGTCTGTATAGCGGCCTCACTAGGTGCAATAAAAACCAGCCCTTGTTAACACCAGTGACAGACTTGAAGGGATGTTGCCAGCGAGACAAGAGTGAATTATGTCTACAAAAAAGAACAAATCTGACTTAGTTAAAAGGGCCTGACTTTATCTGAAAACTTTATTATCCATTAAGAATAGTAAGAAAACAAACCAAAGACCCTGTGAAGGGCAGCTTTATCTTTAGGGATAGGTAATTCTTTAAGTGGGCATAGTTGGTCAGCATCAGCTTTAAGTATCCCATGAGATATGGTGCAGCCATGAAAATTAATAGAAGTGGTCGATAGGGAGGACTTTTCTCGTTGAAAGTAAGATTATGTAGTTTGGCTATCTTAAGAAATTTAAAAATAAATTTTATTGTGTTCCTCTTGAGTTTTTCCAGCTATGTTATCAACATAAAGGAATATGACGAAACTGGAATAATTTGCCATTAGCGTCAAACATTATGTACAGTTTGTCTTCCCCTTGAATGGGTACTTGATGATATGCATTCTTCAAATCCAAAAAGGAATAAAATTTTATATTTAGAGATTTCTGAAGCTAGATCGGCCATTTGTGGTAGGGGCTAAGTGTTGAGTCAAGTGAATCTATTAATAGTTCTACTATAATCCACAACTAATCTCTTTTTATGTTGTTCATTATCAACAATTAAGATTTGAGCTCACCAAGGAGATGCACTTTCGTCAATTATTCTATCTCGTAGTATTTTATTAACCTCAGTTTTAATAAAATGTTTATCGACATTTCCAAATTGCCTTGACTTCATAGAAAAAGGTTTCTAGTTAGGATTGAGATTTGAAAATAATGGAGGGATATCTACCCTCGCAGATGGTAGGCTACAAGCAGTTGAACTGAAAATAGATAGGACCACCAAATGCAAAAGATAAACTAGAATGTTGGTTAATGAAGTCTTGCCAGAGAATTACATCACTACAAATATTGGAAAGGACACAAAGTGTAACATACAAATACCATTCACCTAATAAATTTAAATTGACGGTTCACTGCCCTTTTATTGAAGGGTTAAGGTACAATGAAGCCAGGGACACATTCCCCACTGCATGTTATATTTTCATCTGATGTTTTTTCACGTAGTCAAGTGAAATAAAGGATCCACAGCTACCAGTGTCCATTAGAGCAGTAGCGTTATTTTTACCAATCAATACGTACACCATAGCCTGTTTTAATAAACTAGGTAGCATCATAGTCACTAATGTATAAGACTGAATAAGTGAGTTGGCTAAAGTACCAACCTACCGACATACTTTGGAAAAGTGCTCCTTTTTTTGCATTTGTGACATGCGGCCTCTCTGCCCGGGCACACTTTACAACTGTGACGTGAACCACCACAAAAATAACATTTAACACTTGTTAAGGCACATGCATCACTGACAAATGAATCTGTTTTCTAATGCTACGGCTCCCACAGTTGGTGAGAGCAGATGTGAATATGATGTTTTTCTATGCTAGGTATAAATCTCTTGCTTGATTAACCTGTGTGTGTAGATCAAGGGTTTTATTTTCTAGAAAACCCTGTCGAATGGAATTAAAGTGAAAGCCAGTAATGAAGGCATCTTTAACACAGTCATCTCAGCTTTAAGCAGCAGCATTAAACACTTTGAAGCTGCATTCTTTAGCTAGTAGTTGTAACCCCTGAACATATTCATCAGTATCTTTATCTTCTCTTTGCCCATGCATTGCAAGAACATGTCTGACAAAAATTTCATTTTTGGGTTTCACATATAATCCTTTGTGGTGATTTATAGCAGATTTGGAAATAGCATACTTGGCAATATCGTTAATATTGTTATAGATGTCCAAGGAAATATGTTATTAATTGAGATATCAGTTTGTCATGCTCATCATGCACCGTATAATCTGTAGTTTTTCAGTTGAGTTAGGAGATTCGTCTAATCGCTCAGGTTTCAAAAGTTCATCTTTTGTCCTTCAATCCACTTTGTTTATTAAACTGTAATAAGGAACAGAACTTTCACAAAGGCTTTAATAAACAGTGTAGCCTACAACAGGGCTAAGAGCAAATAAGAATACAAGAGTATATATATATATATATATATATATATTACAGCAAAAGGGTGAACGATTCCAGAAGAGTCCAAATCAAGAGAAGTTTACGATTATGACAATCTTCCATTATTAAGTTTAAATTAAAGCAGTGTATTAAATACCATTTTAAGATACACTATAAGCTCTTTTGATGACGGAGGGATGGAGGGGAGAAAACTAAAAGAGCAGAAATTAAGTAGACTGGAGATAATGATTGATATCACATTTAAATTTTTGAAGATCAAACTTGACCGGAAAGTAAGAAGTCAGAAAAAGGTTCCACGAGCGAGAAGTGCGAGAGAAGAAACTGTTAACATAGAACTTATGGTTACATCTAGCCATTTCAACTTGTAAAAAGATGAGACCTTGTCACCAATTTAGTCCTGTGCTTAAATTCATAAAGTCTGGTTTACCAAAGAGAAAAGCTCATCAGAACAATTACCATGAAAGTATTTACAGAAAAGGCACAGGTAAGCGATGTTATGGTGGTGGGAAGTGACTGAAGCTGAGATGCCAGGTCAGGACCCATAAATTGGCAGATTCTTTGCATTTTATCTAGAATCTTTAAATACATAGGAGAAGCTGTAGGTTATATGTGGCAGCAATATTCAATAAATGGATGAATGGTAGACTTATAAATGTATAAGAGCCACAGTTAACGAACCTGCAAAAATTGTCTAGAGTAACACAGTTACAAACCTGCAAAAGTGCAGTGGTTAGCAGTCAATTTTCACAGCCCATTCTAAGTGGTCCTTGATTATATAAATTGGGTAAGTCTAACTTAAAATATCAATATAGCTAAAGTAGATAAGTAATTTTGTAAAGAAACGGAAAAGAATTTTTATTCGAGTAGAACAATAGGGAAAAACATTTAGAAACTTAATCTCTTTGTTAATTAAACTTTCTACACAAAAATGCAGAATACAGTTTGTATTTTCTTTTAATTAAAAAATAATATGAGAAAAGTTTTTTTTTAAATTTGTGTGACCAAATATTGCATGAAGCATATATCCATATTGTTATGATTCACATTAGTCATATCTGTTTTGTTCCTCTTTTCGACATTCTTTTTTAATATAAAAGAAATCCAGCAGACTTTGGACCCCCAGCAATACAACAAAGAATTCTTCAGCTGACACATCTAATGTTCTTAGACTAACAACTGAACAGAAAATTAAGGCTGTTTAAAAATCTATCAACGAAACTCCTCAGGCTCACAAATCTCTTAGAGAGAGAATTTTATTAAAGGTTAGGGAATGTTTCCAGTTAGGCTAAAATCATGTTTGTTTAAACTGTTTATAAAAGAGAAAAAAAGAAATTAAAATGTTTTCACAAACTGTCAACAACACTTGTCAGGCATATATCATGATTGCAATTATTTTTGTTGTTTATACATAGTAGTCAAGCTAAAAACGCAGACCAAAATTGTTACTTCTATTTGTTTAAGTTTGCTTGAACCTGACCAAGACAAACAGCATAAATTATATATATGTATATATTAGATAAGTGGCAACTAAGGTCAACATCCAATGGTGACAGTCTGTTTCATGCTTAAATGCAATTATCAGGTGGTCTGACGATTGTGTTTAAATATGAAAAAGACTGTTGCTGCTGAGTGTTGACCACTTTTATATTTACATACGCTCTATCCCTGATATTGAGCACTTTAACCCATAAATTTTGCATACCTTAAAACTATATATATATATATATATATATATATATACAGGGGTTGGACAGAATAATTGGAACAGGTGCAAAATCCACTCTTATGTTTCAAAGACTTATTATATTAAGAACTTTAACTAAAACTTCGTACTTGCAGGTTATATATATTGTGAATACATTTATTTATCTAATTTACTGTCTTTGTCTTATTTACTTTCAGAATTTAGTAAAATTTAAGCTAAATGTATGACCTCTCAGAGTTTGAAAAAGGGCAAATTATTGGAGCTCACATGGCAGGAGCCTCAATCAATAAGGTTGCTGAAATGTTTGGTTTTTCGAGAGCTACCATATCAAGAACTATGACACAATTCGAGAAACAGGGCAAAACCTCAAGCAACCGTAGCAATTCAGGCCGGATTTGCAAACTTACTGACAGGGACCAACGTGCATTGAAATGCAATGTGGCAAAAAAATCATTGGACTACTGCATCCAAAGTGACTGCTGAGTTGAATAATCATCTGAATAGTCCAATTTCTACGAAAATTGTTCATCATGAGCTCCATAAGGCTGCATATCATGGAAGAGTCACCGTAAGGAAACCTCTTCTCTCCACTCGCAACATTCAGAAGAGGTTGAAGTGGTGCAGAGATCATAATGCCTGGTCTGCAGACCAATGGAAGCAAGTCATATTCTCAGCCGAATCCAGTTTTTCTCAACTTCAAGGCGAGTTTATGTGTAGAGGCAGCCCAAATAAGCTTACAACCCTGACTGCCTTCTTCCAACAGTGAAGTATGGAGGTGGATCAGTGATAGTTTGGGCTGCCATATCATGGAAATGTCTCTGTTCAATAGTTGCCCTGCATGGTAGAATCAACAGCAAAGATTACCTGAACATTTTGGGAGATCATATTCATCAAATGGCCCAGACTTTATTCCCTGATAGTGACTGTATCTTCCAAGACAATAATGCTCCAATACAAACTGCTAGAGTGGTTAAGAATTGGTATGAAGAGTATGAAAGTGAGCTAGAACAGATGGGGTGGCCTCCCCAATCACCAGATATCAATATTATTGAACATTTGTGGTGGATTTTGGTGCGACAAGTTAGGAGCCGTTATCCTCTACTGTCGTGTCTTAAAGAGCTGGAGCAGATGTTAATGGAAGAATGGCTGAAAATTCCTCTGGATGAAGTCAGGAAGCTGTATGATTCCATTCCTAGACGTATTAAAGATATATGTGAAGCTAAAGGAGGACCAACTCCATACTAAGTAAATTTTCTTTGAATTTAACAAGTGTTTCAATTATTTTGTCCAACCCCTATATATATATGTATATATATACCCCCCACACACACACACACAAAAAAAACTCAAATTCCTATATTAGTAAAAAACGCACTCTTAAATTTTCAAAAAATTCAACCTTAGTGTTGCAACTGCCTGCTCCAAAAGTTTTTATCTGTTATCAATAACACATTTCAAAAAATGATTCATTGTAATATATATATATATATATATATATATATATATATATATATATATGGGGTGGGTATGATAAAAATATAGTTTTAAGTTATGCTATATTTATGATAGGATATCAAGGATAGAATGTATTTAAAAATAAAACTGGACCCTGAGGTTAACACCAAGAGGTGACAATCTGTTTAATCTATGAATGCAACCTTCATGGCCTGAAGATTGCATTCAAGTATGGAATAGACTGTTGCCACTCAGTATTGACCTCAGTGTCCACTTATATATATATATATATATATATATATATATATTTTATTTATAGATTTATTAAGAATGCTCAATACTTGATTGAGAATGTTTATAGTTATAAACTGTATGGACACAGGGATCACATTGAATAGTGACTGTCAGTTTCATGCCTCATGTGATCTTCAGACCATCTATCACTAATCCTTGTATGGATTCTCTTGCTCACACACATACATACATACATACATTTTATATATATATATATATATATATATATATATATATATATATATATATATATACAGGTGACATACATACTTCTTCTAATGATTCACCCACCCACAATAAGACAAATTCCACAATCCATCAAATGAAGAAATTTTCAAAGCCAAAACCTATTATAAAACAGCACTAAAACGCAGTTGTTTTTCATTAAAGAAAAAACTTACATTTATACAAAACAGAAAAATGCAACAGAAAAAGTAACATCATACAATTAAACCCGCCTTAGGATGAAAAATTAGAAACAAATATAGATAAAAATATTCAAACTAATCAAATATTTCCCAACAGGACTAAGCTTGTCTTTGGTGCAGCTGTAACTAGGTTTTAGTTACAACTGTGCCAAAGACATACCACAAGTCATAAAACATACAATAGAAAACTCACAAGTACATAAACCTGTAACTGCAGAACAAAGTACAAATACCCAATAAATCTATCTGCTGATAAACTAATTTAATATACGAAGCTACAGTAACATCCAATGGAAACCCAGGAAAACTAGAAATAAGAATAACAAAAAGTACCTGGAAACAGAGAAGGTACTCACAATAACATTCAGCAACAAAAGATCTGCAGAGTACAACCTTTTTAAAATATGTCTAGACACTCAAAAACATTAAGCAAAACACACTAAAAGTAACAGAAATTAGAAAAACAGCATCAATTTCCAACAACACCTTAAAACCATATAACTTTTGCCAAGAGGGGAAAATAACAAACATCACTTTTCCAGAACAATATAAACTTTTCAAATTCCTACTAAGCTACTTACAACTTACTATAACCTAAATCTAATAAACTTTATTTCAGATTCCAACATTTAGAACTGAAGAAAATAGGTAAAACATTAAATAAAATACTAAGTAAAATAAGCAAACAAAAAACTAGAACTATAAATAAGCTAAAACATTAGTTCTAAATAAAAGAGCTGGGAAGGACGAATGTTCTTTCCCCCATTTCCCATAATTCCCCAGTGCATGATACACTGTGTTCACACAAGGTGTAGTGACACATGGTCTGAAGATTGCTTGAGGTGTAAAGATGAATCACCAAGCAATCTTGATTTCTATGTTCACACTGTACATTAGGTACAAAAATTTAAATATAAACTTTTGATGATGTGAATAAATTTCATTTAAACTCGTGTTAAAAAAAAGGTTTAGCTTTGTAGGTTAATGTTGTTTACAAAGAGAAAAGCAAAGCAAAAATGTCTTCAATTTATAATTTCAATAGGAATCAAACAGCTCAAGTTGGTTGCACAGTTGGTAGAGAACAAGATTTAATATTGCAACATTGATAAGTGCTTGTGATGTTGTGAGGAAAGTTGTCAATTGAGTGTGAACAAGAATTGCAAGGTTGATTAATTAGATGCACAAGCCTTTGGCAATATTTTGCTTGCTTCTAAGCACACATTTCATTTATCCATTGAAATCCTTTCAATATCTTGAGGGTAGCTATTCTAATTACTTCCTGTTCCTGCCAAGGGAGATAATCTGAGCCACACATGCAAGACTGCATGAATTAGTTTATTTGCAAGTTTATAAGACATTTAAAAAAAAAAAGGGGGGGGGGAATTCAAATATTACACTGACAATCAGTGGGTTGTTATTATGGATAGGAGGTTGAGCACCAAAGGCTTGATCTGTACATCATGGGGTAGTGTGGGTAAATCAGTTGTAAAGAGCACTTAAAAAAATGGTCTTGTAAAAGACATGCATCTTATAGGCTAGCAGAATTTCTCCTCTTCAAGGAAAACTTGTAAGAGTTCAAATAAACTTTATTGATTATTTTCCCCATGTATGATCGCCTCCCCTCCGCACCCCCACCCCCCAAAAAACTGTCATTAAAACTAACACTTGAAATGTACTGCACTTACAACATTTGAGTCAAATTAAAACTGCTTCAGGTTTAATAAGCAATGTGTATAATGCATAAATAAATCAAACATATATAATTCGTGAGGTTGAATTATTTTAAGTGCAACTAAGAAAATATGAAAAAGAAGACAAAAAAGGAGTTAAGCATGTTTCATTTTTCTTTTCATTTTTTTAATTTTTTTTTTTAATTTTCTCCTGCTTCAATGCCTGTTCCCTTCAAACTGTTCAACTTGAAATTTGACAAGAAAGGAAGATTCGTGTGCAAGATTACATTTTTGCACTCGTATCTAACAGAAATCAAAATATCAGTCAAAGGAAAATATTCTGGCATTAGCCTAAATTGCACATATATAATTTGTTTTTAAATATCTTACAAATGGAATCAAAGAAAAAAAGACTGTCTTGATTTTTGTCATCAGTCAAGCATAACTCACTTTTGGTTCCTTCTTCTACATTCTGGTAACTTCAGACAGCATGAAAATGGTTTGAAAATGATCCCAGATCTGGGTACAACTTACCTGTAAAAGAAAAAATAAACATGAGAAATTCTGAATATAATCGAAACAGAGGAAAAACTCAAAGATGATGAGAAAAATAGGATGTGGACATCAAAAAGCCTTTAAAATTTGACTTAACTCAGGATGTCCAATAAAATAGTTATATATTAGTTTGAGTAACAAGTAATTTCCGTTTTTGGGAACCAATTTTAATGATGAATTCATCATTTTAACTGTTCCTTCGATATATAATAACATCAGATAAAGAATGGGTTAAATATGACAATGCTCAATATAAAAGTCAGAAGCTTGACAAAGACGAATCTCCACAACTAAAACCACAAAAGCTGAGCTCCATGAAAGAAAGGTAATATTAGGCATGTGGTGGAATTGTCGAGGTATTATTCATTTAGAGGTCTTAAAATACAGTGAAACACAAAATGCACATTTATATGTCCAGCAGCTGCAACATGACCATAAAAGTTTGGTCACGGAGTGCTCTAAGCTCATCAATAGGAGAAATTACAACACAAGGCCACATACAGTAACAATAACACAAGAAAATATTTTGGAACTCAGTCGGTCTCTTCTACCTACCCACCCCAACCATATTTACTTGACCTTGCACCAACTGATTACCTTTTGTTGATCCCTGAAAAATGCTATGTTGGGTAAAGCATTCTCTAATGAAAACCTACTTCAAGAGTTTGTCAAAACATTTATCACATCAAAATCTACGGAATTTTACTCAAAATGTATCAAAGAGCTTCCTGATAAGTGGTGACAAGTCATTAAAAATAATTGTGAATACGGAACAGAATAAAATGTAATTGTACTTCATTTTTAAACAAAAACAGAATTTTATTTTGACTCAACCTAATACATAACTGGGTGTGAGAATAGAAATTACAAAAACAGCTCAATATGGATATTAATACACAAAACTAAAAAAATTAAAAGCAGTGTCTGGCCAAAATAATCTTTCATCTTATAAATAGTTAAAAGGATTTGTTGGTCATGAGTTGTTTTAACAGAAATTCTTATATGAAAAAATATTCCATTTCTGTCATGCTCCTATTATAATTAACTCTAGAACTAATCTTTACATTTCTGCATTTCTCTTGATATACATGATGCAACCGTTGTGTATCTAAATTCATGATATGACTAGTCAGTCAGCCAGTTATGTGCTACACGCTTTTGATACATGACTGACAAGGCAGATTTTTTCCCACTGTAGGTTGACATTTCTTTCTGCGGTAGACCAGTTGCCATCCAAGGCTATAGAACCCGGTCTGTCCTGCTATTTACCCATAGCTGGGGGGAGAAGTAGAGGATTCATACCTTTCCCAAGGGTATTAGCATGTAAGTGAATCTAATGGATTCGACTGGAATTCAAACTTGGCTCTCCGGTTCCTCAATCCGAGCCACTATTCATAACTCCACTATGCCTCCTGATATGACTAGTACATTCCAATATTGTTAAAAGTTTGATTTTTTCAATTTTATTTCTTGTCATTCCATAACAAAGTTTTGCATCTCTCACTGCTGTAACCTATTAGGTATGGACAATCATGGCTCTCCACAGTTTCTTGTCTTTTGTTACTCTCAACAATATTTAATCCTTATTGATTTTTCTTTCTCTTTGTGACATTTGTTCTTTCGGCCATTGTTACAAAGTTTGCTGCTTTTCTTTCCTTTAACATATCTTGTGAGCGTTAAATTTGCCAACTCTTCTTTTCTCATTAAAGGTCTTAAGAATTTCATCTTTTTTTTTTTTGCAATGGTTATCAACAATTTCTTTATAGTTCCCATTCCCCTTAGAACTTTCACATTCGTCACATGTTCTGTTCATGATATTCTCAACATTTATCAGCATTTCTATTGTTTGAAGTCTTTTCCATTTGGGATGAAATTGTATCATTTTTTCATAATCATATAGGAGGATAGTGTTACACCGGCCTTTCTAACACAAGGGAATTACACCGGTTCTCACTATATATAGTGCCAGTGATACCTACCCGGGGTGTGTAAGCAGCGACAGTACTACAACTGCCTAGCTGAGTAGTACCCATTTCCTACCTTTGTATCTGTGATGTTAAATACACTTGTTCCTTAAACCAACCTCGACTTGATTTTCTTCTTTTTACTATTGTGCCACGACACAACAGAGATATAATATAGCAGTCAAACACCCTTTCCTTTGATATGCATTTTTCAATTCATTAATACCTTGCTTCTGAAAGGTACCTTTTAGTATTCTTATCAGCCTTCAAAATTCTGTGTCAAACTTTTAATTGGCCAGACAGTTAAATTTCCAAATTGGTTTAATTTTGATATCCCCAATCTCTTGCATCTTTGGTTGTCTATTTTGGTCACCAAAATTCAATCTCTCTTACAATTAATGTTTGTTTCTTTTTGCTTTTATCAACTATCTTGTCTAATAGTTCTTTCGGTTTTCTTTCTGAATTGGCCATCAACAGCCTCATCTGCATAAAGTAAGCTTTGGTTTACTTGCAAGTGGAATTTTCATGATCATCATCTGAGATTAAAAAAAAAAGCAGCTAATTGTAAAATATCATACGACATTTAGTCACACAAGCATACATATTAAAAATAATAAACTCTGAAAAAATGCATTTTTCAACCCCAAAAGAAATATAAACCAAACAAGAAAAGATCTTGTCACCAAAACATTTTAAACAAGAGAACCCGAAAAGATATCTGTCTGTTTAAAAACATGAAAGAAACATTAAAAATATTTTTATCAATACACACTTGTATCTGAGCGACATTTATTTTATAAATGCAAAATAATGGGAGGTGGTGATATGTGGCAGTTTAATAGCAGGAAGCAATGAAAGTAATTAAGAATGGTGACTGAAAAGTTAAAACTATCTTTTTTTATATTTTTTTTTTATTAACACCACAAGCAAGAATGAGTGAGTGTTAAAACTCATTGAAATACTGGATTAAATCATTAGGGACGGCAAAGGAATCCAATAATTCTTTTTTTTCTGATAGTACATGTCCATTTCATTTATTAACACAATTCCCCACTTCATATATTATATTCCCCTGACAAATGGACCAAACAATTACAACAAAAAAAGGTTGCCTACAAAACTCTGGAGTTGGGGTGCTGGATATAACATCAATCAGCTAAGTGCCAAATTTCATATATATATATATATATATATATATATATATATATACACACACACATCAGTGAATTTTACATAAATTGAAAGCATTGGGACTACTAATTTTGGCATTTATAAGCAGTCATTCCTCATAAATGGATTTGCATTAAAATGAGAAAAATGACAAAATATTAAATATACTCTTACACAATTGGTCATACTAGATGACTATTCTGTATAATTGATGCCCCATTTTCACAGGAATCACTATGTGGGTGGGCACACACACACACACGTATATATATATATATATATATATATATATATATATATATATATATATATATAAATAAAGCAACAAGAATTCATCCAAACAGGTGTTGTTTAATTAACTGTTTTTTCCAAATAATGTAGTGGGTTTATTATTAGTATCAGAAATACAATCTCTGGACGGCCATGTAAATTGATACACTATATTGATGTTTTGAAGAGGATTTAGTTGTGTAGTTGTAGGGTTATTAGAGACTATGAGGTCAATTGTTTTAAATATTTTATAATATAATGATGAGCTTAACTTGTTTATTATTATTATTATTATTATTATTAATGGGTTTAACATTTCTACCTATTAAGTTTTTGAGTGTCGTTTCATCATGTTTGTAATTATTATGCATTTGGTTACAATAGTATAAGTTAACAGTGTCATGTTTATTTTGACGTACACTATTATTATTGATATTATCAGTTTTGTAAGAGGTATTATTAAGTTTATTGAGATACATTTTAATTTGTTGATCAATGACGGAATTAGGAAGTCCATTATTAACAAGTGTTTGTTTAATGTTACTTGATTCTTTTTAAAATATGGCTTTGGAAGAAAATATTTGTGCACATTGGATTAAGTTTTTTTATAACAGCTAACTTATATTGTTGGGGGCATTCACTATTATAATTAAGAAGACAAGTTACTGCTTGTGGGTTTCCTATATAGAGAAGTAGCAAATTTGTGTGTGCTGGAATCAATAAATACATCAAGGAATGGAATATTATTATTACTATTATGTTCTAATGTAAATTTAAGGATGGAGGGAATTTCAAATTTGTTTTTAAGTTGTGCAATTTGATCAAGATTTTTAGCTAAAATGAAAATGTCATCTATGTATCTTACATATATAGGGGGTTTATTAGTGTTACTAAGTATTTTATTTTCTAAATGTGCCATATAATAATTAGAAAAAAGGGAACCTAAAGGAGATCCCATTGCAATACCATCTATTTGAGTACAAATATTATCTAGGTGGTCATGAAAAGGTACTTGAGTGGCACATGCTAATAATAGAGAAGTGCGACTGTATACGTCATGGATAATGATGTCAATCGTTTCATGAACAGGAGCATTAGTAAATAAATTTTGTACATCTAAATATATATATTTTTTTAATTTCACCTCAAGCAAGGCAATAAAGTCACTCAGATGCAAGATGTTACTGAGAAAAAGAAAAATTAAGGAGAGAGAACAATAAAAAGACAGGAATTGAGAAAGCAGAAAATAACAATTTATATTGCATTTAAAAGTTTTGAAGATAAATACTGACTAGAAAGCAAAAAGTCAGAAGCGAGTTCCACGGGCAAGAAGTGCAAGAGAAGAAATAGTTAGCATAGAACTTACGGTTCCATCTAGACATTTCAATTGTAAAATGATGAAACCCTGTTGCCAATCTAGTACTGTGCTTAAATTCATAACATTTAGTACCATAAAGAAAAACTCAGCAAAACAATTACTATGAAGTATTTATAGAAAAGGTGCGTGTGTGTGTATATATATGTGACACACACACACACACACACACACAAAAGCTGATAGTGAAAAGATCTCAGTTTAACTCACTTCCTACTAACAGATCAAATGACTAAACAAAATCTTTGAGAGAAGGCTTCTTGGTTTCTTTGAGAACTTTTTAGACTCCCATCCATATCCCTGGGGAAAATAAAAGGAAATGAGCCAAGCCCTAAATAGCAAAATATTAAGATTTTCAAGGAGTAAATGAAAATAAATAAATAAATTAGAAAATGGATTGATAGACTAAGAGATTGTCAGCATGTCTTGTGTGAGAAGATGTGATGTATGGCGCACCGTTTTGATTCAGCTGTGCCATTCAATGGATTTTTTTAAGTCTGGAAATATTATCAACAAGGAAAAACTATGATACTTATTAAATGAAAACAGGATGGAGTGGCAACAAGTCTAGACAAAGACCCAGGACAAACACTAATCAATGGAACTCTAGCTTCATTCATAATGGTTCTCATCTTGTGGCAGGGGGCACACCATCTTGTAAGAAAGGCTGGCTCATTCGTTAATTTGCCTGTGAACAGTGAATGAATACTACTTTGCATCTTCTTGATATTTGTAAATCTAACAAAAACTTATTCCATTTTATTTGTACCAATTTCAATTTCAGGTGTGTTTTAAACCGCTTGGTCACAACACTCTCAATCAGATGGTGGTTTCTCCTACAAAGGAGGAAGCAGGTTTGAATCCTGTCAGAGAGCACATTTTTCTTTATTGTCTCTTAAATATGCAGGCTGATAGATGTAATTTACACTGTTGAAAAAAAAAACAAAAAAAAAACAAAAAAACAGGGCATCTACTCAAACATGCGTATTTACTAAAATAATATTTAGAGTAATAATGTTGGATTAAAAGTAAAATTTATGAATTCCTTTGATAATACTTTGTTCTACAAAAACTACTAGTGTATGTTTTATAATATGGTCAGACCAATTAAATAAATATTGGCAAAAAATAATTTAATGAAAAGCTATCAAAATGTTATTTAAATTCATTGTATATCTCAAAGTGATGAATCCAGTGATGAAATTTTTGAGATGGACAAGAGAGTATAAAAATCAATTAATTAGAAGGAAAAAAAAAATTAAAGACAACTGATTAATCAGCAAATACTGATATCACTAATTAATGATTATCAGCCAATTAATCAGTGCAACCCAACTATGTCATACAAAAGTGATAACTATTCATTTGTATGTGGTTTGAATAAAATAAAAAAAAATTAAAATAAAATAAAAAAATGTTTATATTTGTCTGAAAATTCTTTTGATATCGATATTTGGAGAAAACTGAAGTAACCTGAGTTGAGGTAGGAAAATTACTGTTAAGTCGAGAGGGAGCAAAACTGATTCAGGCAAGAGGGTAGCATTGGAAGCTTCTTTGACATTTATTTATAATTCATTTTTTTTTTAAATTGTCAAGCAAAAAATGTGTCAATTATGAAAGCGAGACAATATAAAGATATATTATTGCTAATATTGCAAGGTTTTATTTGAAAGATGAAGGCAACACAAGAAGAAATCTAAGTTCATAGCTTGATGCTGAAGCGTTGATCTAAAATATTTACTGTATATTGTTTAATCAGATTAATATTCCCTATTGCATCAATTTCATTAACAAGAAAGGAGATTATGTTGAAAAATATTTGTTATACAAAATAAATGTTATTTCTATCAACCTGTGAATTTATTGCTATACTTACATACAACTTTATTGCTTCTGTCTATATTTCTGAGATGACGTATTGTAACTATTTACATTGTTTGAACTATCGTCTTCATCTTTATTGCCATATTCACAACATTTCGGACATTGTATGCTCCAGCCTTCTTCAGGTGATATTAGTTTATGGCTTTCAACCAAAATTATTTGCACTTCATTCTATAAGTAATATCTGAAATCTGATGGCAATAGATTGGCTGAGATTTTTTGTTATTCTAAAATGTGTAAATGATAATATATGCCAGGACATTTTTGTCAAGTTTTAAATGAGTAAGACATCATCATTCCAGTACGGTTCAACTTGGTTATGAAGTAGTCCTTCCCAGAGACAAGTTTAGAAAAGGCCACAATACTGCAGAACAAAAACCCTAAAATATTCATGGTCTTTATTTATAAGAAATTTTTTTTTGAATGAAAGAAATAGCTGAAGATGGTTAGAAAGGTTTTCGACTAAAGGTAACTTCATTTTTACAGATGCTCCATCAACAGGGCATCCAGTTGAGTTTTAAAATGGCCTGCTTTAAATAGAAATCATGTTGCTACAGGTGAAGAATTATCTTAAAATTGAATCCACTTAACAGTTCCCCATCACCTTTAACAACTTAGAAATGTGTTTAAATTTTAAAAATGGGCTTCTCGTGCTTTGACAGAAACCAATTGTAAATCAAGAGCAAACATCAGTACTTCTCTGCATTACTGTGAGTTTATCTCCTTATTTTTAGACAGATTACCAGCTAGTGAGGAAAAAATGGATATATCAATGCAGAGTGGAAGCAAATCGGTTAAAGCACAAAACAAGATGGAACCTCCATCCAAGGAAGATTTTTGGTAAATGTTTGGTGAGATTACATAAATGTTACTCATTTTGAATTGCTACAACTCAGTGTTGTGATTATGGCTACCATCTATTGTCAGCAGTATGAGTTTAAACAGACACTGAAGAGAAAGAGGTTCAGTTTGATCAATGACAAAGGAGTGGCATTCCATCATGATAATGCCTGACAACCTCATAAGGCAAAGATTGCATCTAAAAAGACAGATGTGCTTACAGATTCTCTCAATCTTCTTTCATGAGATTCCCACCTATTCCAGACTTTACAAAATCTTCTTGATGTGGGAATTCTTAAAACACATGAATAAGTATAAAACTACATCTACATTCTTTTCCTTGGAAAAAAGATATATAAATTTTTGTATATCAAGAACAATGTAAGGGAAATCTATGACAAAGTGAAAAAAACTTTTGTGTGAAGTATTTCATCCTTTAGGACTTTAATGAAGTAAAGTGATGTTTATACTGATGCAACAACATATGTGCATGAAGAAGAGATGCTGAAAATTTTTAATTTAAATTAATTTTTTTTTAAATGGTAAAAACAAACAAAAAGAAAAAAAAAATAAATGAAATCAGCTAGACAATATTATACCAAGGACATATTTAAAAAAAAAAAAAAAAAAAAAAAAAATGTAATTTTCACTGTCTCCGTTTCCTTTGAACATATGTCTAGTCATAATCAATATAATTCTTTTCTTTTAAAGCAAAATATTATATATATATATATATATATATATATATATATATATATATATATATATATATATATATATTACAAAATAATGGCATTATGAAACTTTGGAATTGTTAAAAAGGGGATTAATGATAATTATACTGCATATGTTAATGAAATTTTTAGATTTTTTTCTGACCTTAAACATGAACATTACTTATTGGATAAATTGATACTTCTATCACTGATTTGTGTCTATACAAAGTTGTACAACAACTGTAAGTAAACATCAGTGAAAACTTGTAACTGATTATAAAAGCAAAAATTATTTGAAATTTCTAATTAGATTTCATAATATAGAAAATATACAGAATTGCTATCTCAAAAACATCAACTTTTTTTTTAAAGATTTATTTGAGGACAAATTACTTAGAAAAAGTTTTTAAAAAAACCAAAAAGAAACCCCCAAAAAACAAAAAAAAAAGCAAAAAACAAAACAAAAAACAAAACAAAAAACAAAACAAAAAACAAAGCAAAAAAACAAAAACACAAAACAAAACAAAACACAAACAAAACAAAACACAAACAAAACAAAAAACAAACAAAACAAAAAACAAACAAAACAAAAAACAAACAAAACAAAAAACAAACAAACAAACAAACAAAAAAAAAACAAACAAAAAAAAAAGCAAAACAAAAACATCTGTCATCTAATCAGGGTTGCCTGATTGTGAGATGGCTTTTGAAAGTTTAGGTCTATAAAATTTTGAATTTTGCTGCTTGTAACATTTTGGACTATTTTTTAAAATAAATTGGGAAACTAATAAAAATATCAATTCAAAATTTAGTAGCAGTTGGCTTTCAGATGCAAGCCAGTTTGTTACTTGTTGCTCAATCTGGCAACCCTGCATCTAACAAATAATTCCAATTCCAAAGACCGATTTCCTTGCATGGTTCCAACCCTCTGCTCGCAAACATGAAAGGAGAAAAAAAATAAACTAAGAAACAAATAAATAAAATAAAATAAAAATACAGACATTTTCAAATTTTTATACTGAATAAAAAAAAAAATGACTTTCATTTTAGAAATAAAAAAAGCTTTAACTATCAACTGTATATGTATCTAAAAAAATTAATCGTTATTGTTAATTTTCTTTTGTTCTTTTGAAAGTAGCTATAATTTTTGATATTCAAATGCTGAAAACTACCAACTTTAATTCAACAGCCTGATTAAAACAGTTTCTTAATTTTCCTTGTTTCTTTCATAACGATGTTTATGATCACCTAAAATAGCTTTTATATATAAACAGATGCAAGGCTACCAGTTTCATTTAGCACTAAATTTAAATGATTTTGTATTCCTCACCATGAACCATTCTGCATTCCTCAGCTTTCGTTGATAGTAAAGAATAAAAAAAAAAAAAATGCTGATGAAGATGTAAAAAATCCATTCTATCAGAAATGGGAGGTGCATGATGACTCCATCAGCTGAGAGGGACAGGGCTTATAAGGATTCACTGAAGTCGATTCTGAAGTTTGAAGCTTTTACACAAATAGTATAAAGTGCTAAGGCAGTGATCACCATCATTATGGATAATTATCAACATGAAGGAATGAAGGGGGGGGCTGAAGTTAGAGAGTCTGGAGGATTAAGGTAAAAAATATTATTTAAAGAAATATTCTTTGAATGAAAACCTTTTTTTTTTTCTACTTCACTTGAACAATTTCATTTTCTCTATTATAATTTTTTAATGCATTCTACCTCAAATTTTTTTTTTTTTTACATCCCAATCTAAGAATTTTCTACCTCACCCTGCTTTTTGTTGTTTTTTTTTTTTAACCTGAGAAAGAGTAATGTTCAGGATTTCTTTCTTTCTTTTTTTTTATTTTAATTTTCTATTTTTTTTAAATTTTTAATTATCTGAAATTCTGTTACGCTTTGGAAATTCAGTTTCCATCCCTTTCCTACCTTTCCTAGCCACCTCAAGTCAAATTTAGGAAAAAAGAAGAAAAAAAGTGTGTGCGAGAGAACTGATGTCAGAAACACTACTCTGTGTGTGTGTGTGTGTGTGTGTGTGTGTGCGTGTGTGTGTGTATAGAGACGCCTGCAAGTTAGGTTGAAATAAATACAGAGAAGGGTTAAGCACTTAAAGTTAAGGGGCAGAGGAAGTCATATTGAACAGAAATGAGAATAGCAAGTGTAAGACTGAGAAGGATGAAAAAGAAAGAAATTTTATCTCCCTATAATGAGAGTATACAGAAACAAGAGTACATCAGACTTCCCTGCAATGCATACAACACCCAACCTAATATTTCAAAGATGAGAAACTGTTTTATTAAATGGAGAGGAAGAATTGGAAAGAGGTGGTCGGGCATTGAGCCAGACAGAAAGAAAAAAATGAATTTAAAAATAAAAATAAAAAACATTTATGCATTTTTACAAAAAATTTTGATATGAAAAAAAAAAAAAAAAAGACAGACTTAAATGTCTCTTTCCCAATGAAATCCGGTTTTCTACAAATGTAAACATCTCCAGTAGATTCATATATATATATATATATATATATATATATATATATATATGTGTGTGTGTGTGTGTGTGTGTGTGTGTGTGTGTGTGTGTGTGTGTGTTTATGTTTGTGACATAATGTACAAGAGAAGTGTAACAATGGAGGATTAATTCAAATTTCTATGGGTACAATATACACACCAAGTTTAAACAATAACTTGGGATTTTTCATTAAGATTACATTGAGGCATGAAATTGACTGTCCCCATGCAGTATTGATCCTTATGTGTGCAAATGATCTATCTCCAATGTTGAGCACTCTCCCATCATATAACTATAGCATATCTAATATATTGATCCGGGTAGATGGAGCTTGATAACCCAGGAAGTCAGTCCATCAAGGAGAAGGAAAACCCTAATTTTAAATCTCAACTGCCTTGCAGTCATAACCAAGCATAGAAAAGGCTATGGAAGTAAATCCAGACAGAAAACCTGGAGTGGAGCCCCGAAGGTGGTTGACTGTCAACATTGACAACTTTTCTTCATATCTACAATAAAATTGTCATCCAACACTTTATTTCTTCCAAAATCACAGGTAGTTCCCGCACAGTATTGCATAGATTTTTTATCTCTACTTCCAAGAGAAGCAATGACTGTGTCTTCCAAAGGTTCACTATTTTTTGGGGATAAGTCTGGACAATCCGTCTGCATGACTCAATTTACTTGATGGCAAGAATTCCATCCTGAAATCGTAATTCAATAAAATGGTTCCTCATCATTGTAGTCTATTAGCTGTATGGGTTGGTAGGCCTTTTTTGAACCCATAAATAGCTAGCAATGATACATTTGTAAGGTAAACCTTCTTCCATGGATAAATCTATGAAATTTTGTAAGGCCAAACATAATCCTTAAACTTTCCTTTTCTATCACTGAATAATTATTTTCAGCTGGTAGAAGCATCCTGGATGCGTGTGCAATAGGTTTAATCAAGCCCTCTTTGAGTTCATGCATCATGCAGGCTCCTATTCCATATGAACTAGCGTCGCATGCTACGATTATTTTTTTTTTGGATCATAATGCATAAAAAACAAGTCTGACGTTAGCATTAATTTTTTCAAATGCTTCCTGGCACTCTGTCGTCCAAACCCATTTAGAATCTTTGTTTAATAGTCTGTTTAACAAAGCTCGCAAACATTGCATGTTTGGCACAAATACATTGTAATAATTTGCCAAACCCAGGAAACTTTGTAGAGAGCTGACATTTTCAGGAGCAGGCATGTCTTTTATAGCACTGGCTTGCGCTGGATCTGGTCTCCTGCCATTTTTGTCAATCATTCGTCCCAAATATTTGATTTTACTTACAAGAAATTTGCATTTTTCGTCTTTCAGCTTGAATCCATACTCCTGAATACCTCTGAAAAATCTCAAAAACATTTTTCTTGTGTTCTTCTGGATTTCCACTTTTCAGCAAAATATCATCTAGATAAGCAACCGAAAAATCAAGTCCACTAAGCATCGTATCCATTACTTGCTGAAAAATAGCTAGGACAACCTTTATTCCAAAAGCCAAATGATTGAATTTATACCTTCCTCGATGTGTGTTTATCTTAAATAATTTGGAACATTCATCATCCATTTCAATCTGCAGATACATGTCACTTAGCTCAACTTTTGAAAATATTTGACCCCCGTTAAGTTGCACAAAAACCTCTTCCAGAAGTGGGTAATGATAACTTTTGAGAGCAGCATTTAAGCAAATCCAAAATTAAGAGAAATCTGTGCAGACATGTATCTCTTTAGCCTTTTTCTTTATATATATATACTGTTGGTGAAGCCCAATTGCTATAGTCAACTTTAGATAAATCAACCATTTTTTTTGAGTCTGTCAAGCTTGTCATCGATCTTTTTTAATGATGCAAAGGGTACATTCCTTTTCTTTTTGAAAACCAGTTCTACATTTTCCTTTAGCTCAAATTTAGCTTTCATTTTCTTGCACCTGCCTAACCCCCCAGAAAATACCTGTGGAAATTTAATTTTTAACTCTTTCTTTAAACTTTCTGCTTTGTTGGTAAAACCTTTAACTTCTTGACAAAACAAACTGATCGGACTGCTCCATAACTTAAACTGCCCTATCCGGTCCGTTCCAAAAAGGTTATTTGTAATTTTCATTACAGTCTTAATTTCAACGTTTTCCCATTCAACGTCACATTTGTTATAAATTCTCCTTCAAATTTTATTTTCTGTCCTACAAGCAATTTTCTTGGTCACCATTAACATTGGTTTCCCTTTTTTTTTTTTCCCCATGTATATACATTTTTTTATGCTTAAGTCAGATCCACTATCCAATTGTAATTTAATATTTTTGTTAAAGATTTTTACCTGAACAAATTTCCTTATATTCTGACTGGCAGATTCATCCACATTAGTAACTTTAACGTAATTATTCACTAGTTTACCTTACAGTTAATTTTCTTATGTCCTTTCCTTTTGCAATGAAAACATTCTTTATTTTTGTATGGAGAGTCATTATAAAAATTGTGGTTCTCCACATGCATAACAGGGGTTAGGAGCAATGTTTTTTCTTCTTTACTTTATTTTTTTGACATCTTTTTTAATGTATGACACGCCACTTACTTTGATATCTTTGGCATCTTGTCAAACATTTATAAACCTCTGACAATCTTCTGCTAGGTTTTGCAAAGTCAGATTGGGTTCATTTTCAAGTTTATTTAAAACTTGTCTCCTGATTTCAGCATCTTTTGTTGACACCAACCCTTGAACAAATATCAGGCATTTAAAATTGTCAGGGCCTAATTCTGCCAGTTTGAACCCCACACACTGATCGTTCACAATGATAGCAAATGTGAAATATTCATCTTCTTTTTTTACTAAGTTCATACATTTCCATTTTTTATGGAACAATGACATCTTTGGTCTGAACACTTCAGAAAGCAAAGTAACCATTTCTTTAAACATTAGGTCACTAGTTTTTTTTTTTTGGTAATATGTAATTTATGAACTTTGTGTGTTCAACAGCACCTAGTTTCCTTAGCACTAATCTGACCTTTTTGTGGTCAGACCAATTTGCACAGTCCATTTTGTAAAGGTCTTCATATCTACGGAAATACGATGAAAATTTTACCACTTCTGGCATATAATTGAATTCATCAATCACATTTATGATAGCATCCTGTGAAAAAGCACCTGAATCTTTGTTCTTGTTACTCGTTGACATTTTCCATTAATGTTCTACAAACAATTCTTTGAATTTTTTAAGTCTTTGTTCGTAATGTCTCCATTGTTTGTCTTCTTGTTTCAATATTTCCAGTAAAGCTGTTTTAAAATTCTCCATTTTGTACTGTTATGTGAACTAACTTTTCACAAAAGTATATATATATTTTTTTCATATAACTGTCTTTCAAAAACACTTTAAATCTGCCTACTAATTAACTTCCAATGTAACACCTTTACACCGAGAAACTTTCAACAATACATGATCTTTGTAAATTGAAAAATAAACACAATTTTTCAATTTCACGTACCTTTCGTTACATGTCCAGTTCTTTGTAGTTGGAATAATATCCCGTATTTTTTTTAATGTTGTATTTCGAACAACTTGGTTAATATCCACGTATCCTAAGAAAACAACTTGGTTAATATCCACGTATCCTTAGAAAATAGGTGAATTTTTACGTGAGTTTTACCGATATCTTTGTTTGTAGAACATCGTATTCGTGAACATTTACATCAGTTCTGTTCTGTCAAAATCTTTGTTCACCAAAAGTTGTACTGGTGAAAATTTACTCGAGTTTGAGCAAATCCTCGTCGCCAAAATGTTGTAACCTAGAAAAGGTTACTGAATAAGGAATAACCAAAACAGAGATTGGAAATGAAATGGTAATCTTTATAACATCAACAAAATACAATACTTGCCAGCAGCATGAAGTAGGTAAAGCACTGCTAGTGAGGACTACTTAGACAGAATATTACCCCCACTTAAAATAGTGTTCAATATATTTATGAGGATTGGGAATTACCCATTAGTGTTCATAGATACAGTATATAACAGGCGAGATATAAGTTCCGCTCCAGCAGCCTTTTCCCACAAACTGCTACTTTGTGGAACCAACTCCCAAGTGGATGCTTCCCAATCACTACAATCTTAACCTGTTCAAGTCTAGAGTTAACTGTTCCCTACCCCACATAAACTGTGCTTCTTAGTTTGTAACCCTCTACCTTGAGTGGCTGCAGGGCCTTGTACAAGTGAACATCAACACCATTATAAAAGAGAAAAAGAAGATGAAAAGAGAAAAAGAAGATGAAAAGAGAAAAAGAAGATGAAAAGAGAAAAAGAAGATGAAAAGAGAAAAAGAAGATGAAAAGAGAAAAAGAAAAAAATATTTTTGATAATCTCTAATATTTTATGTTCCATTCTAAAATTATAAAACCGCACAGCAGAATTTCCAGTTTCTGCTTAAAATAAAAATTGAAGGTGAGATGATCTGATAAGAAAGCGTAATACCTGGACTTTGTACTGCAGGTAAGTTGACATTCTGTTCACCAAGTTCAGTTCATTTCTTGATGTAACAATGTTATCTTTTTCAATATCTTGTTGAAGGCAAAGAAAGTGGTTGTATATGAAAAATATTTTTCACTGAAGCATAATATGACAAACAGAATGGTACAAAAACAAGATGAACAGAGATGTTTAAATATTTAGCTTCAGTTTCTCTTATCACATAGTTTATATAATCAAGACAATTACCTGTGTTATGTGAATAAAATAATTGAGAAAAAGACAAACATGTAAATATAAAGACATAAACAAGATGATGTCTGTATCATTTTTTTTTTTTTTCACCCATAGAAGCAAAGTTTTAACGAAAGGTTTCAAGTCCCAGGGAATTGAATTCAAGACCCGATTAAAAAAAAAAAAATCATTATTTTTGTATTTGGCACATTCTTAAAAATTTACTTTTACAAAAGTCTTTAGAGACAAAAGACAAATGGGTGAGAATGTGCAGATCTCCTCTTTATCTTGCTCTTCAGAGTTGGCAAGAAAGTTGTGTAAGCAGGCAGCAAGGTAAAATAGAGGCTTACACTTCCTAATTACAATTAGGAAGTATAAGCCTCTGCTTTACCTTGCTCTTCAGCAGTGGCAGGATTGCTAAACAAACAGGCAGCAATCATGTCCAAGAAAGTGTTGGTCTCTGCTTTACCTTGCTCTTCAGCAGTGGCAGGATTGCTAAACAAGCAGGCAGCAATCATGTCCAAGAAAGTGTTGGTCTCTGCTTTACCTTGCTCTTCAGCAGTGGCAGGATTGCTAAACAAGCAGGCAGCAATCATGTCCAAGAAAGTGTTGGTCTCTGCTTTACCTTGCTCTTCAGCAGTGGCAGGATTGCTAAACAAGCAGGCAGCAATCATGTCCAAGAAAGTGTTGGTCTCTGCTTTACCTTGCTCTTCAGCAGTGGCAGGATTGCTAAACAAGCAGGCAGCAATCATGTCCAAGAAAGTGTTCGTCTCTGCTTTACCTTGCTCTTCAGCAGTGGCAGGATTGCCTAAAAAGCAGGCAGCAATCATGTCCAAGAAAGTGTTGGCCTCTGCTTTACCTTGCTCTTCAGCAGTGGCAGGATTGCTAAACAAGCAGGCAGCAATCATGTCCGTGCTCTTCAGCAGTGGCAGGATTGCTAAACAAGCAGGCAGCAATCATGTCTAAGAAAGTGTTGGTCTCTGCTTTACCTTGCTCTTCAGCAGTGGCAGGATTGCCAAACAAGCAGGCAGCAATCATGTCCGTGCTCTTCAGCAGTGGCAGGATTGCTAAACAAGCAGCCAGCAATCATGTCTAAGAAAGTGTTGGTCTCTGCTTTACCTTGCTCTTCAGCAGTGGCAGGATTGCCAAACAAGCAGGCAGCAATCATGTCCGTGCTCTTCAGCAGTGGCAGGATTGCTAAACAAGCAGCCAGCAATCATGTCTAAGAAAGTGTTGGTCTCTGCTTTACCTTGCTCTTCAGCAGTGGCAGGATTGCCAAACAAGCAGGCAGCAATCATGTCCAAGAAAGTGTTGGTCTCTGCTTTACCTTGCTCTTCAGCAGTGGCAGGATTGCTAAACAAGCAGGCAGCAATCATGTCCAAGAAAGTGTTGGTCTCTGCTTTACCTTGCTCTTCAGCAGTGGCAGGATTGCTAAACAAGCAGGCAGCAATCATGTCCAAGAAAGTGTTGGTCTCTGCTTTACCTTGCTCTTCAGCAGTGGCAGGATTGCTAAACAAGCAGGCAGCAATCATGTCCAAGAAAGTGTTGGTCTCTGCTTTACCTTGCTCTTCAGCAGTGGCAGGATTGCTAAACAAGCAGGCAGCAATCATGTCCAAGAAAGTGTTGGTCTCTGCTTTACCTTGCTCTTCAGCAGTGGCAGGATTGCTAAACAAGCAGGCAGCAATCATGTCCAAGAAAGTGTTCGTCTCTGCTTTACCTTGCTCTTCAGCAGTGGCAGGATTGCCTAAAAAGCAGGCAGCAATCATGTCCAAGAAAGTGTTGGCCTCTGCTTTACCTTGCTCTTCAGCAGTGGCAGGATTGCTAAACAAGCAGGCAGCAATCATGTCCGTGCTCTTCAGCAGTGGCAGGATTGCTAAACAAGCAGGCAGCAATCATGTCTAAGAAAGTGTTGGTCTCTGCTTTACCTTGCTCTTCAGCAGTGGCAGGATTGCCAAACAAGCAGGCAGCAATCATGTCCGTGCTCTTCAGCAGTGGCAGGATTGCTAAACAAGCAGCCAGCAATCATGTCTAAGAAAGTGTTGGTCTCTGCTTTACCTTGCTCTTCAGCAGTGGCAGGATTGCCAGACAAGCAGGCAGCAATCATGTCCGTGCTCTTCAGCAGTGGCAGGATTGCTAAACAAGCAGCCAGCAATCATGTCTAAGAAAGTGTTGGTCTCTGCTTTACCTTGCTCTTCAGCAGTGGCAGGATTGCCAAACAAGCAGGCAGCAATCATGTCCAAGAAAGTGTTGGTCTCTGCTTTACCTTGCTCTTCAGCAGTGGCAGGATTGCTAAACAAGCAGGCAGCAATCATGTCCAAGAAAGTGTTGGTCTCTGCTTTACCTTGCTCTTCAGCAGTGGCAGGATTGCTAAACAAGCAGGCAGCAATCATGTCCAAGAAAGTGTTGGTCTCTGCTTTACCTTGCTCTTCAGCAGTGGCAGGATTGCTAAACAAGCAGGCAGCAATCATGTCCAAGAAAGTGTTGGTCTCTGCTTTACCTTGCTCTTCAGCAGTGGCAGGATTGCTAAACAAGCAGGCAGCAATCATGTCCAAGAAAGTGTTGGTCTCTGCTTTACCTTGCTCTTCAGCAGTGGCAGGATTGCTAAACAAGCAGGCAGCAATCATGTCCAAGAAAGTGTTCGTCTCTGCTTTACCTTGCTCTTCAGCAGTGGCAGGATTGCCTAAAAAGCAGGCAGCAATCATGTCCAAGAAAGTGTTGGCCTCTGCTTTACCTTGCTCTTCAGCAGTGGCAGGATTGCTAAACAAGCAGGCAGCAATCATGTCCGTGCTCTTCAGCAGTGGCAGGATTGCTAAACAAGCAGGCAGCAATCATGTCTAAGAAAGTGTTGGTCTCTGCTTTACCTTGCTCTTCAGCAGTGGCAGGATTGCCAAACAAGCAGGCAGCAATCATGTCCGTGCTCTTCAGCAGTGGCAGGATTGCTAAACAAGCAGCCAGCAATCATGTCTAAGAAAGTGTTGGTCTCTGCTTTACCTTGCTCTTCAGCAGTGGCAGGATTGCCAAACAAGCAGGCAGCAATCATGTCCGTGCTCTTCAGCAGTGGCAGGATTGCTAAACAAGCAGCCAGCAATCATGTCTAAGAAAGTGTTGGTCTCTGCTTTACCTTGCTCTTCAGCAGTGGCAGGATTGCCAAACAAGCAGGCAGCAATCATGTCCAAGAAAGTGTTCGTCTCTGCTTTACCTTGCTCTTCAGCAGTGGCAGGATTGCTAAACAAGCAGGCAGCAATCATGTCCGTGCTCTTCAGCAGTGGCAGGATTGCTAAACAAGCAGGCAGCAATCATGTCCGTGCTCTTCAGCAGTGGCAGGATTGCTAAACAAGCAGGCAGCAATCATGTCTAAGAAAGTGTTGGTCTCTGCTTTACCTTGCTCTTCAGCAGTGGCAGGATTGCCAAACAAGCAGGCAGCAATCATGTCCGTGCTCTTCAGCAGTGGCAGGATTGCTAAACAAGCAGGCAGCAATCATGTCTAAGAAAGTGTTGGTCTCTGCTTTACCTTGCTCTTCAGCAGTGGCAGGATTGCCAAACAAGCAGGCAGCAATCATGTCCGTGCTCTTCAGCAGTGGCAGGATTGCTAAACAAGCAGCCAGCAATCATGTCTAAGAAAGTGTTGGTCTCTGCTTTACCTTGCTCTTCAGCAGTGGCAGGATTGCCAAACAAGCAGGCAGCAATCATGTCCAAGAAAGTGTTGGTCTCTGCTTTACCTTGCTCTTCAGCAGTGGCAGGATTGCCAAACAAGCAGGCAGCAATCATGTCCGTGCTCTTCAGCAGTGGCAGGATTGCTAACAAAGCAGCCAGCAATCATGTCTAAGAAAGTGTTGGTCTCTGCTTTACCTTGCTCTTCAGCAGTGGCAGGATTGCCTAAAAAGCAGGCAGCAATCATGTCCAAGAAAGTGTTGGCCTCTGCTTTACCTTGCTCTTCAGCAGTGGCAGGATTGCTAAACAAGCAGGCAGCAATCATGTCCGTGCTCTTCAGCAGTGGCAGGATTGCTAAACAAGCAGCCAGCAATCATGTCTAAGAAAGTGTTGGTCTCTGCTTTACCTTGCTCTTCAGCAGTGGCAGGATTGCGAAACAAGCAGGCAGCAATCATGTCCGTGCTCTTCAGCAGTGGCAGGATTGCTAAACAAGCAGCCAGCAATCATGTCTAAGAAAGTGTTGGTCTCTGCTTTACCTTGCTCTTCAGCAGTGGCAGGATTGCCAAACAAGCAGGCAGCAATCATGTCCGTGCTCTTCAGCAGTGGCAGGATTGCTAAACAAGCAGCCAGCAATCATGTCTAAGAAAGTGTTGGTCTCTGCTTTACCTTGCTCTTCAGCAGTGGCAGGATTGCCAAACAAGCAGGCAGCAATCATGTCCGTGCTCTTCAGCAGTGGCAGGATTGCTAAACAAGCAGCCAGCAATCATGTCTAAGAAAGTGTTGGTCTCTGCTTTACCTTGCTCTTCAGCAGTGGCAGGATTGCCAAACAAGCAGGCAGCAATCATGTCCAAGAAAGTGTTCGTCTCTGCTTTACCTTGCTCTTCAGCAGTGGCAGGATTGCTAAACAAGCAGGCAGCAATCATGTCCGTGCTCTTCAGCAGTGGCAGGATTGCTAAACAAGCAGGCAGCAATCATGTCCGTGCTCTTCAGCAGTGGCAGGATTGCTAAACAAGCAGGCAGCAATCATGTCTAAGAAAGTGTTGGTCTCTGCTTTACCTTGCTCTTCAGCAGTGGCAGGATTGCCAAACAAGCAGGCAGCAATCATGTCCGTGCTCTTCAGCAGTGGCAGGATTGCTAAACAAGCAGGCAGCAATCATGTCTAAGAAAGTGTTGGTCTCTGCTTTACCTTGCTCTTCAGCAGTGGCAGGATTGCCAAACAAGCAGGCAGCAATCATGTCCGTGCTCTTCAGCAGTGGCAGGATTGCTAAACAAGCAGCCAGCAATCATGTCTAAGAAAGTGTTGGTCTCTGCTTTACCTTGCTCTTCAGCAGTGGCAGGATTGCCAAACAAGCAGGCAGCAATCATGTCCGTGCTCTTCAGCAGTGGCAGGATTGCTAAACAAGCAGCCAGCAATCATGTCTAAGAAAGTGTTGGTCTCTGCTTTACCTTGCTCTTCAGCAGTGGGAGGATTGCCAAACAAGCAGGCAGCAATCATGTCCAAGAAAGTGTTCGTCTCTGCTTTACCTTGCTCTTCAGCAGTGGCAGGATTGCTAAACAAGCAGGCAGCAATCATGTCCGTGCTCTTCAGCAGTGGCAGGATTGCTAAACAAGCAGGCAGCAATCATGTCTAAGAAAGTGTTGGTCTCTGCTTTACCTTGCTCTTCAGCAGTGGCAGGATTGCCAAACAAGCAGGCAGCAATCATGTCCGTGCTCTTCAGCAGTGGCAGGATTGCTAAACAAGCAGCCAGCAATCATGTCTAAGAAAGTGTTGGTCTCTGCTTTACCTTGCTCTTCAGCAGTGGCAGGATTGCCAAACAAGCAGGCAGCAATCATGTCCGTGCTCTTCAGCAGTGGCAGGATTGCTAAACAAGCAGCCAGCAATCATGTCTAAGAAAGTGTTGGTCTCTGCTTTACCTTGCTCTTCAGCAGTGGCAGGATTGCCAAACAAGCAGGCAGCAATCATATCCGTGCTCTTCAGCAGTGGCAGGATTGCTAAACAAGCAGCCAGCAATCATGTCTAAGAAAGTGTTGGTCTCTGCTTTACCTTGCTCTTCAGCAGTGGCAGGATTGCCTAAAAAGCAGGCAGCAATCATGTCCAAGAAAGTGTTGGCCTCTGCTTTACCTTGCTCTTCAGCAGTGGCAGGATTGCTAAACAAGCAGGCAGCAATCATGTCCGTGCTCTTCAGCAGTGGCAGGATTGCTAAACAAGCAGGCAGCAATCATGTCTAAGAAAGTGTTGGTCTCTGCTTTACCTTGCTCTTCAGCAGTGGCAGGATTGCCAAACAAGCAGGCAGCAATCATGTCCGTGCTCTTCAGCAGTGGCAGGATTGCTAAACAAGCAGGCAGCAATCATGTCTAAGAAAGTGTTGGTCTCTGCTTTACCTTGCTCTTCAGCAGTGGCAGGATTGCCAAACAAGCAGGCAGCAATCATGTCCGTGCTCTTCAGCAGTGGCAGGATTGCTAAACAAGCAGCCAGCAATCATGTCTAAGAAAGTGTTGGTCTCTGCTTTACCTTGCTCTTCAGCAGTGGCAGGATTGCCAAACAAGCAGGCAGCAATCATGTCCGTGCTCTTCAGCAGTGGCAGGATTGCTAAACAAGCAGGCAGCAATCATGTCCAAGAAAGTGTTGGTCTCTGCTTTACCTTGCTCTTCAGCAGTGGCAGGATTGCTAAACAAGCAGGCAGCAATCATGTCCAAGAAAGTGTTCGTCTCTGCTTTACCTTGCTCTTCAGCAGTGGCAGGATTGCCTAAAAAGCAGGCAGCAATCATGTCCAAGAAAGTGTTGGCCTCTGCTTTACCTTGCTCTTCAGCAGTGGCAGGATTGCTAAACAAGCAGGCAGCAATCATGTCCGTGCTCTTCAGCAGTGGCAGGATTGCTAAACAAGCAGGCAGCAATCATGTCCAAGAAAGTGTTCGTCTCTGCTTTACCTTGCTCTTCAGCAGTGGCAGGATTGCCTAAAAAGCAGGCAGCAATCATGTCCAAGAAAGTGTTGGCCTCTGCTTTACCTTGCTCTTCAGCAGTGGCAGGATTGCTAAACAAGCAGGCAGCAATCATGTCCGTGCTCTTCAGCAGTGGCAGGATTGCTAAACAAGCAGGCAGCAATCATGTCTAAGAAAGTGTTGGTCTCTGCTTTACCTTGCTCTTCAGCAGTGGCAGGATTGCCTAAAAAGCAGGCAGCAATCATGTCCAAGAATGTGTTGGCCTCTGCTTTACCTTGCTCTTCAGCAGTGGCAGGATTGCTAAACAAGCAGGCAGCAATCATGTCCGTGCTCTTCAGCAGTGGCAGGATTGCTAAACAAGCAGGCAGCAATCATGTCTAAGAAAGTGTTGGTCTCTGCTTTACCTTGCTCTTCAGCAGTGGCAGGATTGCCTAAAAAGCAGGCAGCAATCATGTCCAAGAAAGTGTTGGCCTCTGCTTTACCTTGCTCTTCAGCAGTGGCAGGATTGCTAAACAAGCAGGCAGCAATCATGTCCGTGCTCTTCAGCAGTGGCAGGATTGCTAAACAAGCAGGCAGCAATCATGTCTAAGAAAGTGTTGGTCTCTGCTTTACCTTGCTCTTCAGCAGTGGCAGGATTGCCTAAAAAGCAGGCAGCAATCATGTCCAAGAAAGTGTTGGCCTCTGCTTTACCTTGCTCTTCAGCAGTGGCAGGATTGCTAAACAAGCAGGCAGCAATCATGTCCGTGCTCTTCAGCAGTGGCAGGATTGCTAAACAAGCAGGCAGCAATCATGTCTAAGAAAGTGTTGGTCTCTGCTTTACCTTGCTCTTCAGCAGTGGCAGGATTGCCTAAAAAGCAGGCAGCAATCATGTCCAAGAAAGTGTTGGCCTCTGCTTTACCTTGCTCTTCAGCAGTGGCAGGATTGCTAAACAAGCAGGCAGCAATCATGTCCGTGCTCTTCAGCAGTGGCAGGATTGCTAAACAAGCAGGCAGCAATCATGTCCAAGAAAGTGTTGGTCTCTGCTTTACCTTGCTCTTCAGCAGTGGCAGGATTGCCTAAAAAGCAGGCAGCAATCATGTCCAAGAAAGTGTTGGCCTCTGCTTTACCTTGCTCTTCAGCAGTGGCAGGATTGCTAAACAAGCAGGCAGCAATCATGTCCGTGCTCTTCAGCAGTGGCAGGATTGCTAAACAAGCAGGCAGCAATCATGTCCAAGAAAGTGTTGGTCTCTGCTTTACCTTGCTCTTCAGCAGTGGCAGGATTGCCTAAAAAGCAGGCAGCAATCATGTCCAAGAAAGTGTTGGCCTCTGCTTTACCTTGCTCTTCAGCAGTGGCAGGATTGCTAAACAAGCAGGCAGCAATCATGTCCGTGCTCTTCAGCAGTGGCAGGATTGCTAAACAAGCAGGCAGCAATCATGTCTAAGAAAGTGTTGGTCTCTGCTTTACCTTGCTCTTCAGCAGTGGCAGGATTGCCTAAAAAGCAGGCAGCAATCATGTCCAAGAAAGTGTTGGCCTCTGCTTTACCTTGCTCTTCAGCAGTGTCAGGATTGCTAAACAAGCAGGCAGCAATCATGTCCGTGCTCTTCAGCAGTGGCAGGATTGCTAAACAAGCAGGCAGCAATCATGTCTAAGAAAGTGTTGGCCTCTGCTTTACCTTGCTCTTCAGCAGTGGCAGGATTGCCTAAAAAGCAGGCAGCAATCATGTCCAAGAAAGTGTTGGCCTCTGCTTTACCTTGCTCTTCAGCAGTGGCAGGATTGCTAAACAAGCAGGCAGCAATCATGTCCGTGCTCTTCAGCAGTGGCAGGATTGCTAAACAAGCAGGCAGCAATCATGTCTAAGAAAGTGTTGGCCTCTGCTTTACCTTGCTCTTCAGCAGTGGCAGGATTGCCTAAAAAGCAGGCAGCAATCATGTCCAAGAAAGTGTTGGCCTCTGCTTTACCTTGCTCTTCAGCAGTGGCAGGATTGCTAAACAAGCAGGCAGCAATCATGTCCGTGCTCTTCAGCAGTGGCAGGATTGCTAAACAAGCAGGCAGCAATCATGTCCAAGAAAGTGTTGGCCTCTGCTTTACCTTGCTCTTCAGCAGTGGCAGGATTGCCTAAAAAGCAGGCAGCAATCATGTCCAAGAAAGTGTTGGCCTCTGCTTTACCTTGCTCTTCAGCAGTGGCAGGATTGCTAAACAAGCAGGCAGCAATCATGTCCGTGCTCTTCAGCAGTGGCAGGATTGCTAAACAAGCAGGCAGCAATCATGTCCAAGAAAGTGTTGGTCTCTGCTTTACCTTGCTCTTCAGCAGTGGCAGGATTGCCTAAAAAGCAGGCAGCAATCATGTCCAAGAAAGTGTTGGCCTCTGCTTTACCTTGCTCTTCAGCAGTGGCAGGATTGCTAAACAAGCAGGCAGCAATCATGTCCGTGCTCTTCAGCAGTGGCAGGATTGCTAAACAAGCAGGCAGCAATCATGTCCGTGCTCTTCAGCAGTGGCAGGATTGCTAAACAAGCAGGCAGCAATCATGTCCGTGCTCTTCAGCAGTGGCAGGATTGCTAAACAAGCAGGCAGCAATCATGTCCAAGAAAGTGTTGGCCTCTGCTTTACCTTGCTCTTCAGCAGTGGCAGGATTGCTAAACAAGCAGGCAGCAATCATGTCCAAGAAAGTGTTGGCCTCTGCTTTACCTTGCTCTTCAGCAGTGGCAGGATTGCTAAACAAGCAGGCAGCAATCATGTCCAAGAAAGTGTTGGCCTCTGCTTTACCTTGCTCTTCAGCAGTGGCAGGATTGCCAAACAAGCAGGCAGCAATCATGTCCAAGAAAGTGTTGGCCTCTGCTTTACCTTGCTCTTCAGCAGTGGCAGGATTGCCTAAAAAGCAGGCAGCAATCATGTCCAAGAAAGTGTTGGCCTCTGCTTTACCTTGCTCTTCAGCAGTGGCAGGATTGCTAAACAAGCAGGCAGCAATCATGTCCGTGCTCTTCAGCAGTGGCAGGATTGCTAAACAAGCAGGCAGCAATCATGTCCAAGAAAGTGTTGGTCTCTGCTTTACCTTGCTCTTCAGCAGTGGCAGGATTGCCTAAAAAGCAGGCAGCAATCATGTCCAAGAAAGTGTTGGCCTCTGCTTTACCTTGCTCTTCAGCAGTGGCAGGATTGCTAAACAAGCAGGCAGCAATCATGTCCGTGCTCTTCAGCAGTGGCAGGATTGCTAAACAAGCAGGCAGCAATCATGTCCGTGCTCTTCAGCAGTGGCAGGATTGCTAAACAAGCAGGCAGCAATCATGTCCGTGCTCTTCAGCAGTGGCAGGATTGCTAAACAAGCAGGCAGCAATCATGTCCAAGAAAGTGTTGGCCTCTGCTTTACCTTGCTCTTCAGCAGTGGCAGGATTGCTAAACAAGCAGGCAGCAATCATGTCCAAGAAAGTGTTGGCCTCTGCTTTACCTTGCTCTTCAGCAGTGGCAGGATTGCTAAACAAGCAGGCAGCAATCATGTCCAAGAAAGTGTTGGCCTCTGCTTTACGTTGCTCTCCAGTGCAGGCAAAAATCATGTAAAGAAGGCCAAATGAATAAAAAAAGAATGATTCTTAAAAGTTTTCTGAAATTCTAATGAACAAGATCTGGTGTACAATTGTGGCAGACATGATGAGGCAGAACCTGGGACGAGCACAACTGGTTGCGACTTGCCTTGTCCCCGCCAAAAAAGAGCCCGTATTTGCTTAGCATGTAAGGCTACTGCAGTTGAAATGAAGGAGAAAAAAAGCACTTACCGCTCTGCCGTAATCCGTCCTCGGCCAGATAACATAAAAGAATGGGGCGGGAGCTTGCATTGCATTTTTATGCAATGAAGATGCAATGCATTATGGGACAGAGACGCAATGAATTATGGGATTGCATGAAGACGCAAGGGATTATGGGTATATGGACAAATATAAAAGCAACTAGTCTTTCCCAGTTCAAAAAAGGCTTGGAGTGACGTTCACGGTTGGCGGCTGGAAAAGTCTGTTTGTGCGATTTTGAGACAGAACTCAAGAAGGAACGACTAGAGATTGGATTACCAGTTGGGAGAGCTTGAATTTACTCGCTGGTGGCTGTTTTCTTTTTATTTCACCACAACGATACATCTTAAGTATACAAAGGAATTTCAGGGATAGTTATGAAATTGACAAATTCTATGTTTTGTTTTTTTGTCAGCTTAGACAGTTTGTAAACTGAAATGATTTTTATTCTCAATTCACATGAATAGTGCATGTGTTAAAAAGTATTAGACTGACCACAATAAGGAAGAAACTTCTTTTTAGAAATTTGGTATTTGGAAAGCATTTTTCTAAATTTTCAGGCAAACAGTTGAGTTTATACTTTGAAGTTCATGTTAAACATCAATTATCTTTGTGCTTAAATAAAACTTCTATTCAGTGTGTCTTCTACAAGTCGATGATCAACACTCTTAGGTTTTCTTGGGAAAAATCTCAACTTGCATTAAATAACAAACAAACAAAAGAGCCAGCAAAAACAAGTCAATTGTTCTTTAAAAATACAAATATGCAGGATTATGAGTCACTACGTCTAAAAAGAGCAAATAATTTTAATCTATCCTAAACAATACTAACATAGTTGGATGATATAAATAGGCAGTGAAGATTTGGCTTTGTTTACAAAGATGTCAGGCCAAGTGTTATTGCAAAAAGACAAAAGAGAATCTAGGAATATTATCAAACTTATTCTGAATGAGAAAAACCTTTTTTTCATGTGTGTTTAACTTTGCAAATTCAATCAACTTGATTTTCTACATGGTAAAAATTCTAAAAAAAAAAAAAATAAATAAATAAAAAATAACATATTTGCTTCATGTAATCAAAAATGGCAGCACATTTATCCATACTTTGTTAGATTCAACAATAACTGACTCACTTTCCAAGTTGGACAAAAAAATCTGAACTTTGAACTTCTACATCAAATTTATACAAAACATGCAAATAAAACCAACAAATTGATTTGACTAATGCATGTTTTTCCATGCAACACTTTACCAAATGCCAATAAAAACAAGAACAAAAAGCTGACTGCTGAATTCAAATGCATAGTTTTTACAAATTTATCAAATTGTCATTAATTTAAATCATAACAAATTAACCACTTTTATTTACTATTCAAAGTATTTTAATTTTTGGCCACTAAGACATTTTTCTTTCACTAACCAAATTAAATTGTTATTTCCATGGAAAAGTTCTATCTACATTCTTAGTTTCTCCAGTTCTAACTTTCACAGCTCGTACCTGCCATGCCAAATACACAGGGACCAACGATCATTAGTAAGAAGGAATTTTCACTCAAACAGCTTCTTCCCATGAACTCTGTGGAACAGACTCTCAAAAGTATGCTTTCCCAACCGCTACATTCTTAACCTCTTCAAGTCTAGTGTTAAACGTTATCTTTCCTACATATACACATAAACTGCACTTACTTTTACCACTCATACAACCTCCTTCAGTAACCATCTACTTTGAGTGGCTCTTGGGCCTTATATTCGGCGAATATTAGTTAAGAAAAAACACTGTATCCAATGAATAGTATTATGGATAGGTGGCCAAACATTGAAAGCTTCAACTGGAAAGCAAGGGAGTTAAAAAAAGAGTGAGGGTGTACAAAAGTGAAGAAGCACTTGTAAAAGTTGGTGCCCGATTGGCTGTAAATTAGAGCATGTGTTTCTAGCACGATAATAATACATTTCAGCCTTGGATTTTTTAGATTGATAAAACTGTATTATTTTATCATATCTATTGAAAAACAAAATGAAGTAACTAAATACTAATATTCATCAGAGCTGAAATAATCAAAATGATCAAATTCAAATAGTCAAACCAAACTTTTTGTCGTAAACTTGTAAATTGTTTGACAATGTATTATTTGCTTGGACTCCTTCAAAGAAGATAAAATTAAGAAAAATTCTACCAAAAATTCATTAACAAAATTAACAATGGTAGATTTTAACAGAATTCATTTGAATTAATGTTTAGCATTTCAACTAATCAGTTCTTTATCAATGATCAGATAAATACAGCCAGATGAACAATCTGAAATATTTATTGAAACAGGACAAATTTTTATTTGTACATGTTCTATACTACTATTATTATTATTATTATTATATATTGAATCTTTAGACAGTTTACATGATAAAGAAATTTAAATTAGATTAGTTGTTGAAAATTTTATAAAATCTTTAATAATCTAATTTTATAAATACAAAGTACTGTGTTATTTTCTATTTTTTAAAAACTTTTTGACAATCTATCAGTGAAAGAATTACTCAATCATTCTAAATAAACACTAAAGCTTCTAATTAATTTTAATTGGCATAGGTTTAAGTTGAGTTTTAATCGAAAGGTGTATCTGCATTCAATTTAGTAATTTGAAAGATATTTTAAAAAGCATAATGTTGACTGACAACAAAGAATTTATACTTACATTGCTAAAAATAAAATGTTCATTTCACAAAATAAACTTGTACAACTTGTTTGCAGTAATCTAAATTGCACTAATAATAGAATTTCAAAAACATTGCAGGAAATATAAATAACAAATAATCTTTTATAATAAAAAAACAAGGTTGAATTGAGGAAGTGATCAACATCTAAGCCAGTCTATTGTTGAGATCTGTACCAATTGCTTTGGGATAATATTTCATTTAGACAAAACTTTAGACAAACACCTCGGTCTTATTACAAGAGTAGATCAATCAGTCGGTCATTGTGGCATAACAAACATCTTTGAGTAGATGACACTAACAAGAGACAAAAATAAAATAAAAGAACACTTCATGCATGCAGCACAATTTCCTCTTGTTACTTCCTACCTCTCTTCTTTCCTTCAATTGTCTCACACACAATGTGAATACTGTATTAAAAAAAAAAAAGAAAAGCTTTACTGTTGACTAACAGAAACATAACCAACTAATTAAAAACAATAAACTCAGATAATACTAATGTAGTTTATGTTCAAATCAATAAACTGTCCTTATCTATTCATAGTTTCTCTATAAGCACAAGTATTCAAGGCATACATTTTATTATCAGTTTCAAGAAAAAGAAAGTATTTACTGAACAGTATTATTTTTAGAAACGGGTTAACTTTGTTATTATTTTTCATTAGATTTATTACTTAAACGTTATTTCTAGTGGATACCTGTATTTGAGTAGACACTCTGTTTATTTATTAAACAGTAAATTTATTTATTTTTGTCTACCAGCCTGAATATTTGAGAAATCTTATTAAAAACTGCTACAACTGCTCGACTTTACCTGGGTTTCTTGCATGCACTACCTTCTTTCACTTGAATCACAGATTTTCAATTGGGTTTAGATCAGGACTTTGACTAAGCCGTTCCAAGATTTAAAATTTCTTTTTACAAACCCATTCTTTTGTGGATTTGCTTTGATGCTTTGAGGACAAGACACTTTCATTCAAAATTGTGTATCTTGCAGAGACCATTGTGCCATCGATGCATATACTATTTTGCCTGTTCTAGCTGCAGCAAAGCAACCCCAAATCATAATGCTGTCACCACCATGTTTAATGGTTGGTATAAAATTCTTCTCTTCAAAAGCTGTATTAGGAGCTCATTAGATATACCACCTTTTATCAGAATGTTTCTAGCTTATTAATATGAGCTTTTGTATAGTTGAGGTGTGCATGCTTATGTTATTTTGTAATCAGTGGTTTTTTTGTAGGCATTCTGTCAGGGAGATCGGCATTGTTCAGATTTTATTGCATTGTAGATGTATGCACATTGATTCCAACATTGGCCAGTGAGCATTGGGGAACCGCAAAGGACACAGCAGGATTTGCCTGGGCTTGCCAAACTAGATGTCTACTTGCTCTTGCTGTTATTTTTCATGGACAGCTACTTCTTGATTGTGATATTGTCATACCAAAGGTTTTTCCATTTATAAATAATTTGTTTTACTGTGGAGAACGGCACTCCGAATTATATTAATAGCTTTTTGTAGCCTTCTCTCTCATTATAGGTTTCAACTGCGATTTTTTAAAGCTTCAGGAAGTTCTTTTGATCTTTGTATATATATTTTTTAAATTCCGTCTTACTGCACACTTTTGCAGACACAATAAGAGATATTATTTGACTGCAGTATATACAGCTTACCTCAAAAAATGAACATGTGTCATTTTGATTTGTACATGTGTATAAAAAATTATTTGCATTGGCAATCATGTAAAACAAAAATACAGAGTGTAAGGGTTTACTTACTTTTACACAGCTTAAGTTTTAATTAAAATTTTTATTCCAGCTTGATAAAAACTTTTGAAAGTGGTTGTAATTGATTTAATAAAGGATTTTCTTAATGAATATATAGATTAAGATTTGTCAATTATCTGGAAAAAAAAAAGAGACAATTATTTTAAATATCTTAGGGGGTTCATTTATTTTTGCACTCATACAGTGCCACACAAAAGTTTACAACACATTACAAAAAGTATTTCTTTAGGAATTTCTAACACAGATTAATGAAACTTATACTGCTAATAATACATATGTTTAAGCTTTTAGTCAAACAATCAGATTTTAAAAAATAATCAATAAAAATATCACACAAAGTAAAACCAGTATTTTATAGCGCAAAAGTTTACAACACATTTATTAAATCATCTATTAATATTGTGTATTGTAACCGTTATTGCTAATTACAGCATGTAGGCATTTAGAGAAGTCCCCTACAAATTTCTTCCATGTTTCTTGGTTAATATTTTTCCATTCTTCATGACAAAATTCCTTTAGTTCATGCAGGTTTTGTGGGGTCCTTCTTTGAATTATCAGTTTCAGCTCTCTCCATAAATTTTCAATCGAATTGAGATCTGGAGATTGATTTGGCCATTTTAGAACGTTTATTCTATTTAAACTTAACCAAGATTTTGTAAGCTTTACAGTATGTTTAGGATCATTGTCTTGTTGAAAGACCCGACCTGGTTTCAAGCCCAGCGAATGTGCACTCTGACGTAAATCTCACTCCAAAATATCCCTATAATATGCTCCATTCATTCTCCCTTCTATTATTTCAATGTTTCCTATATCTTAGGAACTAAAGCAATCCCAGATCATTATTCAACTGCCTCTAAATTTTACTACTGGGATAGTATTCTTTGGTGAATATTCAGTACCCTTCTTTCTCCAGACCTTTGCCATAGCATTTCTGTCAAAAAGTTCAATTTTCGTTTCATCTGACCAAAGTACATTTTCCCAAAATGCTACAGGTTTAATACAATGCTCGTTTACAAAATCCAGTCTAGCAAGAACATGTTTTCACTTAAGTGTCTTTTCCTTGGAATCCTTGAAAAGATGTCATATCGACGAAGTGAACAACTAATTGTATCTGTACTCACTTTTACTCCACTTACTTCTAGTCCTCCCGGAAGTTCTATAAGCATATCTCAGGGCTTTTTGCCAACTTTTCTCAGCAATAAATCTTGCCATACATTCTGTTACCTTTTTAGGATGACCAGAGCTTTTTTGGCGACAAATGGAATGACACATCTTCCAGTGATGAGCTATCGTACCAACTGAACTCAATAGCACATTTAACTGACTAGATATCTTCCTATAACCAAGTCCATTTTTATGAAGGTCATCAATATGTTTACGGAGGTCTTGATCAATTATTTTGTTTTTCCCCATTTTGTCAATGTTTAAAGGATGGTTGATAGAAAAAGATACTTTTAATCATTCCTAAAAGTAATCATAAAATTAATCTGGAACATTCTAAAAAACAACCCCATCCTAATTTGGAATATTCTAGTAAAATTTGAACACTTTTATAAAAAAGCTGTTGTAAATAAAAAAAAAAAATGTGTTGTAAACTTTTGAGTTACTAAATATCCGTTTTTCTTCATGGGATACTTTTTTGAAGTTTTTTGAAAAAATCTGATTGTTTGACTGAATACCTATATATATGTTCTATGAGCAGTAAAAGTTTATTTAATGTAACTGTATTAGAAATACTTAAAAAAACATTTTTTGTAATGTTTTGTAAACTTTTGTGTGGAACTGTAAGCAATCAGATGTCTAGCCACACTGATGAGCTGTGATACAGTGAAACTGTCTGTGGATGACAATATATACACACCTGAAAAACTTAAATTCGGTTGTGCATTCTTGGGAGATAAGTGCAAATTTGTAAACAGTGACTAATACTACTAATATTACAAGATCTTCCTGAATTGAGAACGGTCAGTCATTGGCGTGTTCATTCACAGAATAAGTATGTAAAAATTTGCCAATGCTGAATCAGTTGGGTTTCAATCCCAGCTTGAAGCAATCGGATGTCTAGCCACACTGATGAGCTGTGATAAGTGAAAATTAGTAAATAGTAACTAATACTACTAATATTACAAGATCTTCCCTGAATTGAGCACGGTCAGTCATTGGCATGTTTATTCACAGAATAAGTATGTAAAACTCGCCTTTCTTTCAACAGTGCACTGATGGCTTAGGGAAAAATCTCTGACTGTTGCCAAATCAGTTGGATTTTGATCCCGGCTTGAAGCAATCGAATGTCTAGCCACACTGATGAGCTGTGATACAGCGAAACATGTGGAGGACAATATATATATATATATATATATATATATTATTGTCATCCACAGACAGACTGTTTTGCTGTATCACAGCTCTTCAGTGTGGCTAGACGTCCGGTTGCCTCTAGCTAGGATCGAAACCCGACTGAATTGGTGTCAGTCGGAAATTCTACCACTAAGCCGTCAGCGCATGACAGGGATGAAGGTGAATTTTAGCGTATTTATTTTTAGATTTAGATATACACACAGTGACTGACAGTGATTCGATTCTGCCGAATAGTCATGCTATATTAGCTTTAATAGTCACTGTTTACAAACCCATGCTTCCTTCCCACAGAGCTCAACCGAAATTAATTTTCAATATATGTGTGTGTGTGTGTGTGTGTGTGTGTGTGTGTGTGTGTATGTATGTATGTATGTATGTAAATTCATCAACTAATGATGGAAAAAAGAGAAAAAACTATTTTATACAATTAATTTTCAATATGATCTCTCATGTCAATGTCCTTAACCCAATGCTTCTTTATAGATCAAATATTATACAGTGAAAATTTCAGATCAAAATCCAAATAAATGGCTGCCAGCCACGAAACAGCAAGTTGTTTTTCCACTACAACACAAGATCACTGGCTGAAACAATTTCTGTTACATTTGGTACATGTTCATCAAATTTCCCTTCTTCCTATTTAAACATTTTACAAGCTTTACTGTTGTAAACTACAAATTGAAAAAATTAAGCTTCATAGCAGTTAAACTTTTTTCATTTTAAAAACATAAAAAATCTACCTTCAATGTTCTATTCTGAGAAATATTTCACAGATATTGCTTTAATTTCTTCTACTTGCTTTAATGCAGCAATTGAGGTTTTTCCCCCCACAAACAATTATATTTATTTGTTCAATAAATGTGACACTTTAGTAATCACACTTTACAATAACAATATGTCTAATAAACTAAAGCTACTTGCACAATTCTTCAGGAGATTGACTCATTGCACCTTCTCAGGCTAACATTTTGATATGAAAGATGGAAAAGATTCTATTGAATCAATTGCTAGGTCAGCTGCTAGGAAAGTTGGTTCACTATGTCATGCTAGACAAGTTTTTCTCGCCCAAATCTATCATACATATTTATAAGTCAAGAATTCATCCTTGCTTTGAATACTGCTGCCACATTTGGTCTGGTGCTCCTGCTATATATTTAGAGATTCTTGATAAAATACAAAGAATAATCAGCATTGTTATTGGTCTTGACCTGGCATCTCAGTTTCAGTCACTTTCTCACTGCTGTGCCTATACTATAAATATTTTAATCCTAATTGTTCTGATGAACTTTACTCTATCTATGGTAACTAGACTTTATGTATTTAAGCGCAGTACTAGATTGGTGGCAAGGTCTCATCATTTTACAGCTGAAATGGCTAAATATAACTAAGTTCTATGCTAACATTTTCTTCTCTCACACTTCTTGCTTTTGGAACACTTCTAGCTTGTTGCTTCTCCTCCTTCAACTTTGATCTTCAAAAATTTAAATGGAATATCAATTTCTGTCTATATTTCTGAGATGAGGTATTATGTACACCATTTACATTATTTGGACTATTGTCCTCATCTTTGTCGCCATATTTATCACAACGTGTTGGCCGTTGTACACTCTGGCCTTCTTCAGGTGTTTGGAATGGGGTAGACTGTTCTAGTTCCACATGCCATGTTTAATAGATGTCAGTTATCAGTTATCTCCTGTTAATTCATCTCTCTAAGTTCTCCACTGTCTTAACCAGGTATTGAATTCACAGTCTTTGGGTCCTGTCACTGGATCTAACTAACGCCTTTATCCACTGTGCCACATGTCCTTAAGAACATCTGCGAATGAATTTCTGGGTATTATAAACCTAATTTCATCAGCCACATATTTTTACCAGTGCTCATATTGCAATTTTTGTTGTTATTATTGCTTTTCTCTGGCACCTCTTATTACTGGTTCCCATATTGTATTCATTTCTATGCTTGGTTGGCTCAGGAGATTTTTGTGGCCTAGCATATGTGCTGATTCCTTAAGTTTACGAATTTTCCAATGATCTCAACCTGATCCCACAAGGAATATTAATTGTTATTTACTGTCTTCTGAAGTCTTGTTCTTTTATTGTTCTCTGTCCTTAATAGTATTTTTCTCATATTCTCTAACACTCATTAGCTCCTTGCATTTTAGTGTCTTTATTGCCTTGCTTGGGGTGAAATGATTAAAAAAAATTCAGTAATAAATGAGAATCAATTTGTTTTAATAGCTGACTCACAAAAAAATATTACCTAAAGTGAAAAGATTTTTACAGGAAGCATAATTGGTAGCTCATGAAGAATTCTAAAATCCTTTTAGCACCCAACTGAGTAATGTCAAAATTATTCACCTTAAACTGGCCCTCAGATGTTTTCCAAAGTAAAAAGAGTTCAATTTACAGAACAAAACTTGTTTACCTGGACTATTAAAAATGACGGCTGTATTTATGTCATTTTTACAATTAAGTCGGCTATATTTTTTGCGTTAGTAATATAGGATTTTCATCTATACAATTACCTTTGTCACGTTAAGAATGAATTCTGCTTTCTAAATCATTAAAAGTAAGAATATGCAAAGAAAGCTAACAGAAAGCAAAAGAAATAAAAAACAATGTATGAACAACTTGACATTCCCAATTTACTATGAGATATTCCATTGTTATGCTAACATGAGGCATGTTCACTCATTCGTATCAAGTAATCCTTCCTTTTACAGGGACAATGGAATACCTAATTATTAAGAAATAACAGCTTTTTCACTTCTTTTATTCAATATTCCTTGATTATCTTTCTTATGAGATTGTACAGGAATTCAATCACACTTTAAATTTATCAGCTTTCTGTTCGAATTTAGTGTCAACTGCACTAATGGCAAAAAATAAAACCAACTTTTTTTGAACCTTCATAAATTAATCCCACCCAAATATTCATAAAGTTAAAAAAAGATCTCAATGTTTTGCAAATAGCTTTAACAATTGCCTGCTTCACCCTCCTCCCCAATCTTTTGAACAGGTGTAGAGGTGTATCCCTTGTTCCTCAATTAGGATTGAGTCTCTGGTTCCTTCTAAAGTCTTTTCATTCTCTTTCACTCTCAGTAGCCACTTGTAACTTAGTGGCATTATCATTTTGCTTGGGGTGAATTGATAAAAAAAATCTCTAGTAAGGCTCAAGAGAAATAAATACAATTCAGAAGTTATCCAAGTTAAATTTCTAAACTTCAAACAGGATTTAAAATTCCAGACCAAGCTACATTAAGAATACTATTTCATGGAACAAGTACAGTTGTCCAGGTTAGATCACAGTATTTGAAAGTCAGGTTGAAAGCTGAGAAGGTCAGTGAGTATTTGCATTGAATATAATGAAAAATATGTTTCTCTCAGCTGTTCTTTGGTATAAACAATGAATGTTTACAATTAATGCAAAAGACATGGTTAAGTAGCAACAATACAACCTGCAAATGAATATAAACCACAGTAAAAACAATGTTTGATCAAGGAACCATGGCAGTAATTTGTGCACCAAACTGACCAGGTAAATAATAATTAAACTAATCAGACAGGTGTGTTGATAATTAACAGGCAAACATGCAACAGATTCATGTTCTAATGATTAGTTTATGAACTTATTCTTGGCAATAGCTTTGTGTCATTAGTATTCCTTGCCATAGTTTTAGAACAATGACACCATATAACTGATTAATTTGTCACTCAAGTATTAGTACCACAACTACAACAGGAACTTATTATCAGTGCACTGAACTCTTGGCAAAAAGATTTCAGATTCAATCCCAACAAACTTGAGAACCAAGACAAGACACTCCTCAAAGGCAATTAAAAATCTGAAAAAGCCCAATTAAGTACAACTATTTATCATGAAGGCTTGGCCTAGTGGTTAGAATGTTACCGTTGTCAGATTTTATTTTAAGTATCGGTTTAATGAAGCTCATTATTATTACAAATCTACCTCAAAGAAAAACTTATAATCAGAACATAAAGTAGCCTTCCTTGTACTTGCAGAAGCCAGTTTATACTTGACATATCAATGTGCAATAAATATCTAGTTTGCGTAATATTTTCATGAAGAACTGTGAGTGTCATTGTAAAATAAAATCTAGGTAAATAAAATTACATATGTTTACAACACAAGTTAGGTACCTATTATAGTCATAGGTGCACCACATGTAGTGCAGCTATAGTAGCAATGGTATGTTTAGGGCTAGATATTTTGACAGTTGATCTGTTTTCAGGCAGGTTTTGAATTCTGAGTTACCCTTCTAGTCGGGTTACCACCTCAAAACAAGAGAGCGTGGTCAGTTCATCACATTCTCAAAAGTGAACGTAATGAACAGAATTTGAACTCAGCTCATTAATGTCTCTATCTGGGACACTAAATGTTATGCTAACTGTACATCCCGACATTAGTTAAAAGTAAATCATAATTCTACAAGGAATTTTATAATCAGTGAACTTTCACTGACAATAAAAAAGAAAATACTGGAATTTTAATTGCATTCAAATTACTAAAAATATTAAGAACCAGTTTTACAGGAAAGAATTTCAGATTATATTTTTAATATTTTTCTGATTCAGAAATTTTTTTCATCATATTTTCAATAATCTCAAAGATAATTTTATAAAAAAAGAAAAAACGAAGGTGTGGGAAAATTAGTAATAAAAGAAAGATTGGAGAAATAAAAGCAAGATTCAACAATGACAACCTACCATAAAAAAAAATTCTTTCAGTGTACAAAACTTGCTAACAATTCAGAGATATTTTCCCTTTATAATAAAGTTGGTTAATATTTGAAGACTCTTCCAGGCTCTTAATTCTTCACAAGAAACATAAGATTCAATTTCAACAAGACCAATTTGTTTACCATTGCAGTTTAACACATTCCTCAAGCAAGATGACCAATGTAACAAAATGACAATCAAAAAAACAAAAAAAACAAACTTATTTTGAATTCCTTAAACACTCTATACCAGTGCTTCTCAAACTATCTGATATGGCAGACCGGCATTTTTTTTTTCTCGATGTGTCACATACCTGTAATATTTTGTGGTAATATTAATTTATACCAGAAACAATATTATATATATATATATATATATTTTGAACGATAAAAATTATTAAAAAAATTAATTAAAATCTTCAGACATACTGGGTTGTAGATTAATATTCTTATGCTTTTATTATTATTTCATTTAGATTCCTCGGCTAGTTTCGGCCAACATGGCCATCATTGGGAGAAAAAAATGTTTCTGCTTGCTGGTAGCAGTAAACTACAGAAATGAATGTCTTGATGGAGAAAATGAACTTTTGTCTAGTTTTCATTTGTTTTTTTATCTTTTTAACATGAGTTTATTAACATTCCTTGTGTTGGTCAAACAGTCTCTTTTAAGTTGTCATTTGAGATAAGAGCTGGATGGATTCATGCTAGTTTCCCTTTTCCTCGGTCAGTTCAGCAGTTTTATTGGTGCCTGGAGAGGGGATGGTAAGTGTGTGTGTGTGTGTGTGTGTGTTATTTAGTTTAGTGTGTGTGTTATTTAGTCTCTGGTGTGTGTGTGTGTGTGTGTGTGTGTGTGTGTATTATTTAGTTTTTAAGGGAGTGAGTGAGTATGATATGTGTTAGCTTGTATATTGCTATGGGTGTGTGTTATCATTATCAGTTATATATATATATATATATATATATATATATATATATATATATATATGAAAGTTGACTATTTTTTATCTTCCATTTATTTTGCAAAAAATAATCCAATATCAAAACATAAAAAGTAATAAAAAATAAGCAGTTTATTAACACAAAAACAAAAATTATATAACCTTAATCTTTACAAATGATTCCTTAGCATGGCCTGAACACTGGCCGTGTAACGGTAGCTGATAGTCCTCGGACCACCACTTTGTGAAGTGCTGCTCTATACCACAAAGAATTAGTATTTGAAAAAGCACATGTACAAAGAATGACAAAATTTATAAAGCATGCATTATTATATCTGTGAAATTTCATAAATAGTCATAAAAAAAATAACAAATAAAATTTTTCAAAAGCTAGAAAACAGGTGAGATGAGACAAGAGGTGAGAAAAGTTCAGTTCAGTAACAATCCAGAAATTGCATGAGAATGAAATGAAACGAGTGAATAGAATTATGGTTTCTTTGAATAATTGGATTTTCTTATGACAGAATCTTTAATATTAAATTATTATACCTGTTTTTTAATACTCTTTTTTCATATGGAATGTGAGATATGTATAAACAGTTGTTTATATAAGCACCTACCCAACCACAAAAATAAAACTTTCACTTACTTCATAATAATCATTAATTACAAGTGATGCTAGGTAAGTAAAACTCCACTCTGCTTATATAAACAAATTATCTTCATTCTGAGCATGGAAGAAACACAAAGACAATTAGTCTCAATAACTTGAGGCACGGTGGAATAGTATATAGTGGCTCGGATTGAGGAATCGGAGAGCTGAGTTCAAATTCCAGTCAAATCTATTACATTTACTTACGTGTTAATACCCTTGGGAAAGGTGTGAATCCTCTTCTCTCCCAAGCTATGGGTAAATAGCAGGACAGACTGGGTTCTATAGCCTTGCATGGCAACTGGTCTACCACAGAAAGAAATGGCAAACTACTGCAGGAGAAAAATCTGCCTTGTTAGTCATGTATAGAAAGATACATGATTGCCTAAGCATGTATCACGCATGGCACATAACTGACTGACTTGAATCAAAATCAGATGGTTTGTTACACAAACGTGTTAAAAAAGAAATAGGTTTCTGAGCAGAATGCCATGTAGAAGATAAGATTAAGGTGTTGCTGATGGCAGCCTTCCAATAAACACTTGCCTTATGCAAACACCAGTTTATTATTGCATCAGTACTTCCTCTAAACTCACCCAGATTACAATATTTCATTTGTCAGCCATTTATTCAACTCTCAGATTCAAAATAAATACAATTTGAAGTCGTTCTGATGAGTTTCCTTAACAGTTCTCAACAGGCAAAGATATTTGATAAATAAGAAGGAACTTCTTGTGTTGATATAATCAATTGGTGTATCATTATCTGGGGCTTGGAGAGTCTTGAATGTACTGACCCCTTCACAGTTGTTATCAACCCCTGCCCCAAATATCTATTTAGTAAATATCTATGTAAGCAAGTTCATAGCAGCACCATGCAGTTCTTGTCTTAATCACACCATGGAAACAATTTCAAGGATAATTCATCTTTATTAAAACTAAATTTATTAATAAAACATTTACAAAGTGTTATTTTGGGAGGGGCCTTTAAATAGATAAATGTTAGATATATCTTTTATTCTCTCTCCCTCAAAATGAGAGAGATTATCTATTCTTCAGAAATCTTTACAAAAGGCCTGAATAACTTATTATGGCTTTAAATATATGTATTATGTGGGCATATATCAAACTTGTATTACTCAATTAGGGAAAAAAAAATTAATCAAAACCAACCTTAATTTCATGTCTTTGAATAAATAGCAGTCAAATTTAATATATGTTATCAGCAGATGCTTTTCATACTAAGTCCAAATCTACTGACTTAACATTTTTTTAAAATACTACTGAATTAAAATATATATATATGTAAAACAAGAGTAATACTGAGTTAACATTTTTTCTTAAATATTGAAGATTACAATGCCTATATATATATATATATATATATATATATATATATATATAACAAACGTTATTTTTAGTGGATACTTGTATTTGAGCTCTGTTTATTTATTAAGCAGTATATTTATTTATTTATTATGATTACTTACATTATTTGCATTATTTGGACTGTTCATTGCCATATTTACAATGTTTCACTACCAGGCTACTGCAGTGGTGAACCAAAAACTTGGAGAGTTGAGTTAGGGAGGCATGGCACATAGAACTAGAACACTCTACCCTGGGGGGGGGGCAAAATAAAGGGTTTTGTTCAAAATTCCAATCACTTGAAGAAGACCAGAGCATACAACAGCCGAAATGTTTTGAATATCACAATGAAGACGAGGATAACAGTTCAAATAATGTAAGTTATTTTAGTCTGTTGGCCTGAATATTTGAGAAATCTTATTAGAGAAAAACATGCACTTTCCATTATTAGATCTGAGTGAGCACATATTTTTCTTGAATATTCAAGTCAGTAGATTAAAAAAAATAAATATGCTGTTTAATAAATAAACAGACCATCTACTCAAATACGAGCATTCATTGAATATAACGTTTATGTAATAAAAATCTTTTGGATTAATATATAAAAAAATCTACCCTTTTCATTACAATTATTATATATTTTTATATATATAAAGAGAGAGAGAGAGTGCAGCTTTTATATTATATCATAAAGAAGTAATTTATACAAAGAATTAATTAGCAATATTAATGAGATTATGGCGAAATAACTTCGCTAACAAGACTTAATGAGGCAGTAACTTGCTATCAATTCCTTGAATAATACAATCCTTATATTTGAGTTGTCTGATAGAATTGATGAAGCTAGTACTTTCAACAATTTCAAATTGTCATCTTCAGGGTGCAATTTTTTTTCCATATACAGGCAAAAACACCAAGACGAAATATGAGTAGTGTAGACCGAAAGATGTTTTTTAAAATATGCTATTTATTGACAGTTATGTGATATAATAGTTATATGACAGTTATATGTCTTGGTGTTTTTCCTGTATATGGGGGAAAAAAATTGCACCCTGAAGATGACAATTTGCAATTGTCAAAAGTACTAGGTTCATCATTTCTATTTGACAACAACTCAAATATAAGGATTGTATTATTCAAGGAATTGATAGTAAGTTAATGTCGCATTAAATCTTGTTAGCAAAGTGATTTCGTTAATTGCTAATTAATTCTTTGTATAAGATTACTTCTTTATTATATATATATATATATATATATATATATATATATATATATAACCTCATAGTTTTCGTACATTTTTACTTCTGAATATTTGTCTTAATTTAGTAAATACTCAACATCAAGGATTTTGAATAAAGTGTTCCCATACTCTATTTTGCCACAATGTTTTAAATGTAAATGTAAGCATATCTTTGAGATACTTCAGGTGCAATTTAAGAATATTGCAATAAAGCAAATCAAAAATATCATTGGTTTTCTAGTGCCTATATGAGACCTATTAGCCAATCTAGTAGCATGCTTAAATACACACAAATTCACAAAGAGGAGAGCTCATTATAATAACTGTCATGAAAATATTTATGGAAAAGATAGTGGGAAGCCATGTCCCATTGGTGGGAATGTGACTGAGGTCAAGATGCCTGATCAGTACTGATAACATTAGAGACTCTTCTTTGGATGTTATCGAGAATCTTGAGATATATAGCCAGAGCAGCAGACCAGGTATGAAGCAATATTTAATGAATGGTAGATTTATAAATGTGCAAGATGAATTCTGACAAGAAAAACTGTCTGGTATGAGACAGTGAACCAACCTTCTTAGCAGCAGGCTTAGCAGCTGATTCAATATAATCATTCCACTTCATATCAGTGGAAAACACAAGACCAAGAAGGCGCAATGAGTTGTTCTCCTGGAGGTTAGCATCAGCCATGCTGATGGAGTGCAAAAACTGTTCTCCATGATGATTAGATATTGTAAAAATAAGCAAAATTAAAGTTTGCTGCATTATTATCTATCTCTTGTATTCACACAAGGTGTATTATTTTTATCAATTTGTTTTTTTTTTTTTACAGATTATCAACCTGTTGCATGTTATTTAAAGCCAGAAAATATATTTAGGTTGTAAGAATTTGTTTTTTTGGTGATAATAATGATTTAATGAGACAAGTCCTACTAATTAACCCATAGCTGGAGGAGAAGAAGAGGTGAATTCATACCTTTCCCAATGATATTTGCACATAAGTGAATACAACAAGCCTGACTAGAATTGGAACGGCTCTCTAATTTCCAATTCCAAGCCAGTATCCATTATACCACTGCACATCCAAGCTTCCAATACCTGGTATTTTCAAGTGGTCACCCATCTAGGTACTGACCAGGTTTACATTACCTAATTTTAGTGATTATTCAAGAACCAGTGTCTCAATGTAATATGCCCATAAGTCCCACAAGGTGAATGTTTTTTTTTTTCATTTAAAGGGTAGATGAAAAATAAGAGCTATAAATATGAACCTAAAAGCAAATTTTATTATCATTTCAGGGTATTTGGTTTGGTTTGGTTTGTGGCATATCAACACCTCAATGGGTTATTTAATGCCGACAAAATTTTTATTGCTGGTAATATGTTTTCGTTCAAAAATCTATTTCTGGGAATATTTTTCCTTGAAGAAATCTATAGCTGGTCATATTTTTTTCAAAGAATGTATAGCTGTTTATATTGCTGGTACTTTTTTTTTTTTAAAGTATTACTGATAATAATTTTTCCTTCAAAAATTATTGCTGGTAATATTTCTGGTATTAAAACCTATTTTTACACAAGTTTGGGTGTTAACTATTTGCCCATAGCTGGGACCCGAACAGGTGTTACCACAATGGGTCAGGGTAGACCTGGGAACACCAGCAATTAAGAGGTGGTTCCACGCTCCTCAAAACCTCCTGATCAGAGGCCTTGCTGTTGGACATAGGTTATCATCTTACCCAGGACGGCATTTCAGGGTATAAGTGTTAAGCTAAGAAATGGGTTTTGTGAGACAGTATAGTTTTTATGACATAATCAGATGGATTGCAGGTCAGAGAAAGTTTTTCTATTTCATAAAAGACAATGGTAAGACAGGCAGCACAATTTTTCCCAGCAAAACCTATTTTTTCATTGCTCGTTTCTTACTGGAGATATAAATGGGAGAAGAAAAAAAAAATGTATGAATATGATGAATTACTCAGTAACAGCATACCATTGACACCAAATACTTTTTTTTGTTTTGCTTTTGTAATTTTCTAGGTAAGTGATTCACAGCTGAGAACTTTTCAAAAGAATTTTTTCCTTAAACCATTTTTTTTTCAATCCTGAAAATTCTAAAAATGTTATAAAAAAAAAAAAAAAAAAAAAAAAAAAACTAATTTATAATAACCTCTCTCCAATATGGTAACGTTCAAACATTGACAGATAACAGCTGGCTTCATCTAAATTTAGGCAATGACAAATTTGACCTATTTAGCCTAACTAGAGATACCTTTCCCTAAGCAGCAATAGAAGAGATAACTATAAGATTCTAGATGCAAATAAACCTATGGGATTATACACACACACACACATCTCACTGCCCAATCATAAAGCCTCAGTAGATAACCAATTTGATAACCTGTGTCAATGCAATGATTATTCAGTGTCTGTAATATATATATATACACAAAATTCCCCACCTTTCTAAATCTAATTAATTGCTCTAACCTAGCCATGTGGTGTTAATCTGCTGTAATTACCCAAAATATGACAACAGTAATCAGTACATGCTACCCATTAATGACAGTGAATATCAAGGATGTCCAATTATTGCAGAGAGCAAAAGAAAATCCAATATAAGCAGATCAGTTCTTCCTCTTGGTCAAAAAGGCCAGTTTATTGTGATTTTATTGGCAGAACAGAAATACAAACAAAAGGAACTTGCTTGTAGCGTGGCATAGGACTTTTGGTTTCAACTGGATTTACATCTGGTTTGGGAAAATGAGACCGTGCTGAGCTAGCCAGAGGATTTAATTAGTAATTATTGCTCAATAACAAAATGCAAATGTTACTATGAAGACAGTAAAAAGTATTGAGGACAGGGCTTCCAGTACGAATTTGAGGGTGACTGGCATGATAAAGGCCATTAAATTTAAGCTAGCAGAAATCATTTGGAAAAAAAAAAGAAAGAAAGAAAAACCATACTTGCTTGCCTGTCTGTGTGTGCGTGCGTGTGTATAAATGTGGGACCAGGCATGTCTTTGTGTGGGAAGAACTTTAATTCTAATATTACATTGTGTTTAAAACTATGAAGAAAACCCAAGGGAATTTTAACAATTTGCACATGGTTTTATTTTAACTCTGTGTTAGTCACATGGGGAGCTTTGTTACTCCAAAATTTTTAAAGTACTCATAATTCCTAGTTGGCAACTTGTTTCTTTTGCTCCCTCCCACTACTCCCCTGACTCAGTGAGGGTGTGTAGCATGGAGAGTGGTGCAGTTGTAGCTAAGTTGTCGTGGGAGGCAGATGCCTGGGGGCTATCCATTTTTAGAAATCCAAGGTGACTAATGCAGGGTTAAGGATCAATCAGCTAAGAAACATCACTGTAATATTTCATTATTTATTGATATTTTTTAAGGTAATAGATGTGGCTCTACAGAAGGATGCTGAGAATACCATGGAGAAAACATGTGAGCAATGAGGAAGTTCTAAGTAAAAGGGGAAACAAAAAGGATAGTTTCACTTAGGATCAGAAAGAGACTGTTGAAATTTGTGGAGTACATAATGAGAAAAGAGAGCTTGGAGAATTTGACAATGACAGGAAGCAGTGAAGGAAAAAGAGGCAAAGGGAAACATCAAGTAATTTACCTAACACATATGCGTAAATGGATGGCAGCACGGAGACTAGGAGGGTAGTAAGGGGACAGAAATTGTGTTGAGCTACAAAGGATAAGTTGCATAGAATGATTATCACCCACATTCTGAAGAGACATGAAACATGAAGATATAAAGAAAAAATGGCATTATTTTTACAAGCAAGAGTAACTTGTTTGATGACAAAGCCTTTTCTAATTCAGTGGCTATAAGATTATTCAAGTAATCCAATATCACAGTCTAATCCACATGTTGTCTAACTTAGAACAATCCAAGAGTGGAGGGTGGGGAGCTCTTAAGTAGTCAGTCTAGTAATCATAGAATTAGATGGTTTTAATGTAACTCTATACCATGAGTACATAATATTTTCGCAAATAATATTACATCCAGGTACAACAAGATTTTGTTAAGAATGGCTGAATATACTCATATAGTTCACTAATTCATCTACAATGTTCATGAAAAGTATTTCAAATACATTCCTTTTTAGTCAAAGTTCTACAGTCCCAGGAATATCAGTTAACAGGTGCAAAACTTTGCTCAGTGATCGCTTGGAATTATCTAAAGCAAATTATTTTATTCTTTTATCTTGAAAAACTGCAGACAAGTCAAAGAAATATGATCTAATCTGTATATTTGGAAGGAATTCCAACAGGAAAACTCTTTCACTTGTGTGTATTCATTATACAAATCTGCATAGAGATTAGTAAAATTACTATTTAGCTTCTTTCTTTTTGTTATTTTATATATGAACAGAAATGAGAAGGAATATAAAAACTCCAGTAAAATGAACACTGCCAAAGTCAACCTAAACAAAATCTCATTCTGAGAAAATGTTATCAACATCTATTTCAGTGTTTGGTAGAAAGTAGAAAAAAAAAACAAAAACAAAAAAAAAAACAAAAAAACAATAGAAATTAGTTTTATATCAAATTAGAAACAATTATCAACACACCTATATAAAATTATATCCATAATTTGTAAATATAAACAGGAAATTATAAAAAGCACTTGCTTGAAAGGCCACCAGGGGTGGCCTTTAAGCTAAATATCAAGTCACTTCCTATTTATAGAAATCAAGGTATAATTTGTGAGTGAAATAAATAAAAGTGAACTACTTTCTAATTAACCAAATAGCTACATTAAAAAACTTAGTTATTTTTTACTTGTATTTCTTTAAAAAAAAAAACTTTAAGTTATTTTTTTACTTGTATTTAACCAATGGGACAGTGATCAATAATGAGTTATAGGCAATATATTATAATTGAGTTTTTGGGGGTTTTTTTTAGAAACCTATAATTAATATGGAATTTTTATTTTCATTTTTATAATACCAAATTTTACAATGACCATTAAAAAAAAAAAAAAAAAAAAAAAAAAAAAAGGAATAATTTATTAAAAATTAACAAACACAAAAACTCAGCATGGCTAATCAAGTATGGAGGGAAAAGAGTAATCATCAACCCCGTGAAATGAAGTGAAAATACTGAACAAGGAAGAACACTGGAGAGTTAAATGTCTGAAAGAATCAGTGCATAGGCTAAGCTGTGAGGACCTCCTTAGTAGGCCTAGCATAGAAAGAAACACAATATGGGAGCTATTAGTTAAAACAAACAAAACAAATGACAGCAAGTATCCAACTGCAGCAGCAATCAAAATGTTGGGCAGCAGCAGTTGCAACCTAATCAGCAGCTATAAATGAGTAGAAGAATTTATTCAAACCAACTTCATCAAATCAGGCTGACAATGTTTATCTATTCAATATTTTACTGAAATTTTCAGTTTTCCTATTTGAATGTTCTGATCAATCATGGCAAGTCCTCTGACAATAAAATATACAATTCCCTTATAGCATCATTTAACAATGAAAAGATTTGAAATTGAGAACTTTTTTCATTTAATTGAGGCAAACAAACACATGAGAGTTTTATTGCTTCTTCTATATCCCCTTATTGTTAATTTCTTTCATTTTCTCAGTGAATTAGCATCTCTAATATGTCTTTTCTATCTTTCCACAGGATCAAAATGGAATAGTCCATTATTTGAGGTATTGGTAGAACATAATATACATGCTAACTAAAGAACTAATGGAGGGACAAGCAGAATTATAATATATTTTTCTAGTTAGTACCCCAGCTATGGGTAAAATAGTAGAGCAGACTGAGCTCTTCAGTCTTGATTAGTAACCAGTTTAGGAGAAGGACAAATCTGAATTCAAAAACCATAAGCAACCCTGGTGAAGCACATACTATATGCAGCTAATGAAAGGATTGTGGAGTTCATAATGACTGTAATCCTAACTGCGTTTGACCGTTACTGGTTGGCCTAGTCAGCAAATCAGTAACTGTGGATTCAGATCAAATATGTAAAGAAAACTGTCCAAAGTTCATGCTTTGTTTAATTACTTTCAGCAATCTTTCATTATTATCAAGAATGTTAATGCTATTAGTTACAAAAAAAAAAAAAAAAAAAGGTTTGATTAATTTCATTTTGGAATTTTTTTTAGAACTATTATAATTCTAATTTGACTGGAAGGATGGATAATGGTTTGTAACTATAAGAAATATACATTTTAAAATAAAAATTAGGTACTGCCATGTTATATAACCCCACTAAAAACAAAGATATTCACTTTTTAATTTTAAATATATTTTAAAATGCATTTTTCTATTATGAAATATTATCTGTTTAAGGTGAGTTGTTTCTTTTGTCTTTTGGATCTTTCGTTCCAATTATAGTATTTTAGTATTATTTACAAGTGCACGTCTAATATTAATCAACATATTGCAGCCTTCAACACTCATTATAAAAATTAAGTTCTTATTTTGTTCACATGATCCCCATGATGTCGTGAGTTGAAGATCAGAAACAGCAGAAAACATGATTGTTCATAAATGCTATTTTCTCTCTTTTTGTTTTCATTAGAAAATGATAAAAGGAAAAACTGTTACAATAATGATTAGATAAAAGGATTATTTGGTTTATGTTTAAATTAGTTTCCTCATGCCATTGATAATTTCTTAATTCCTTACTACTAAATCATTAGTAGGTTATAATCAGTCTTTAAGTACATAAATTCCAAGTACAAAGAAAATAACTATTTAGAGTGAGTGGCTATCATTAAATGTAAATTATTGGCAGAACTGTCCAACAAACAAAATTGACAACTTTTGCAATAAGCAATAACAAGAAAAAGACAAGAAAAGAACAGGACAATAAATAATATAAAAGCAAGCAAACAATATATGCAAGGCAAATTAATGGTAATAAGACAAAAAGCTCACAAACTAAGAATTGGGGTTGACACACAAGAGTAAATTTAGATAAGGGAACATAGTATTCTGACTTCAAGACAAGACAGACTGGGACAGAGTCAGATAAAACCAAGAATTAGCCGATTTTATTAGCTAGGAAGAAATCCTAGCCTGCTTTAGTGTGATTCAGCCTATAAGTTTGGAATGTGAAAGTGTTTTGTAGTTATTCTTAACCAGACTATATAATAAATCGCTGGTGCAAGGGAGATAACTAGTAGATAAAATGTTACTGACTTTACAAAAATTATACAAATGCATAGGAGACACACACACAGACAAATATAGACACACACATTATCTCAAGTATACATGATAGAATAATGGTTATTGGTATAGAAATTTAAGTCAGCAATCTGTGTTCAAATTCCAACCAAGTTTGTTACATTCACTTTGTACTAATGCCTTTGGGAAAGGTATGACTCCATCTCTTGTCCCTTCAGCTATGGGGAAAATAACAGCATCAACTGAGCTTTCTCACCTTGATAATTCTGTGTGTTTTGATAATGAGAAAACAAAGTAACCTTGCTAGTAAGCAATGAAAAAGAAAAATGTAAATTTTTACCTTAACAACACTGGTAGGGTTCCCAATAGTCCATGAGGTGATCAATATGCTCCCTAACATCTATTGCATATCAGAAATGTAATCAACAATATATGTTGGAGGTTTACAATAGCCAATGCCCCTGATAGCACCCATCTGCTTCTTTAATAATCCAGACCAACAAATGTTAACTGTGAAAACTTGTTAGCACACAGCTAGTAAATTGTTCTACAACTTGCTTCCGGTTAGAAATGATATTACTTGCAGGACAATGCCTGTTAAAGCAGCTTCTGTTCAAGATGGTCACCCACTTTGCTGTGAATAGGCACTTGAACCTTTGACTGCTCTAATTATGGCCACAACAATACTGAATTCAATTCTTGGCCCTAACACATCTAAGGCTGGAGTTGGCTTCAGCAGTTGCCAGTGGCTGAGAGAAGGCTAAAGAGAAAACAAAATAATTAACAATAGATAAACAAATGATCATAAAAAGTAAATAAATAATGAAAAGAGAAAAATCAAGGTTAAGTATGCAACAGAGCAAAATGACTAAAGGATTTACTTATAAAAGGATTTATTTTCCCAGACCCCCCCCACCTCTCATTTCACTTAGAGGACTTATTAAGCCTGGTTATCCATACAAATGATCACTAAGACTCCTTGAACAAAAAAATAATAATAATAAGAGCTATGTCCCTTTAGGATGTAGGCAATCATGTCTCTACAGAGATTCCTTTTCTTTATTATCTGTGAATTGCCATGCCTTTTTGGGAAAGATAGTAGAGTAGCTTCCCATTGGCTTCTCCATGTTTTGGAATTCAGAATCTTCCTTCTACCAGCTTTACCTTGCTATTTAACCCATAACAGGATGAAGAAGAGATGAATACACACCTTTCCCCAAGGGTATTTGTGTGAAAGTAAACATATGAGGCAAGGCTGAAATCAGCTCACTAATTTCATTTTTCATACCAATATCTGTTACACTACTCACACATCCCCAGAGATTGTACAGTTGTCAATAGAAGCTCCTCCGTTTGAAAATGAGGATGATTTTCATTATAGTTTTTGTTCTCTTTCACAGAGGCTCATATTTTTTCTTTCTTCTTTTCATCTTATTTCTTCTCACTGATTATTACTACATTTCCTTCTTCATCTTTCCTATCATTCTTCTTTCCTTCTCTCACTTCAATTCTTTTTATTTTCTTAAGTTTTTCTTAAAGATTTTAGTCGCTGATGAGAAGCCTGAGGATTTTGGAGGGTTGTTCCTTCACTAAGGTCAAGGATGGCTGGGTGGGGGTGGAGATATTAAATTTGGCCTTGACATAAGGCCAAAAGAAATAAGCAGAAAGTTAAAAAAAAATTACTCAATCACTGCCAATGATTCAAGAAATCCTTTGATGCCTTGTTTTTATTTTTTGTTTTTTTTACACAGTAAATTCTATCATTGACTCTTGACAGTATTAACACTAAATACAGATTGGCACAAGAGAAGGTTTTAACAAGAGTAAAAAAAAAAAAAAAAAAAAAAAAAAACAGCAAATATAATTTTTATTGAAATTTGGTTGAATTTTAAATAAACTTGTATGTGTGTGGTGGGGTGTGATGGAGTGGAAGGCTTTACCTTTCATGTTCTTTCAAAATTATATTTCCCAATATTTTCAGTAGATACAGGAATTAAGATAAAAAAATATTTTCTAACTTATTCAAACATCCAACCCAATATGGAGATTATATATATAATTAAAAGCAGTCTATACATAAACAATTTTATTAGAAAAATCAATATGGAAGAGGTAATATGGCATTATTATCCCTTAATAGTTATTACATAAAGTATATGACTGGTATAAACAAAGAATAGCTATCATGGGACAGAATGTTATTTAAAGCCTAACATTAACATTCTTTTTTTTTAATGGTAGTAAAAACACTCCGGGATTATTTTGCTGTCCTGTTTTTAAGAAGTTTATTATTTTTAAGCTCTGAATAGTTAAGAGAACTTGGCTGCAATTAAAATCATCCCTCATAATTCTTTCAAAGTTTTCTATAACATTTGTGGCACCATGGAGCTGCATTTGGAAAGTACTACCTCAGTCTGAGTAGTATTTTCTGTAGCTGGAGAGGCCCATATGAAAATGATAGTCCCAGCTTTATTGACTGCCTCTGAAAGTGCCACCCTTCAGTGTCAGCTTCATGCTGTGTTTTTGACAAATCCACCTTCCAATATGAGCAATTGCTTGAAATGTCCTCTTGCCTCTTAATGTCCAATGTTCACTGACTTCATTTCTCGCTTACAGATATTTTTGAAACAAACATGCAGCAACCCTTGTGCTGTCAACAGTTAATATTAATGAGAGAGAAGTCTTGCCAAATCAAAGTGGGATTAACTCCAATCATCAGGAGGTCTAACTTGTGTGGCTGAATGTTCCATGCAAGGATCAGTCTTGCCAGTCACCTAAGGTTTAACATTTACATCTACCAATGTTTATATAGGACAAGCAACATTAGTGACAAAACTATTTTTTAAGAAATGAAGTCAACATCTGGAACTATAGCCTAGTGGATTAAAGCATTATTTCATAAAGTTGTGACATAATAATTGCAGGTTCAATCCCTGGGTTGGGTATTGCATACTTAGACTCCATGAAAACAGAGTGAACAATAACTGAATAGTACTGAAAGTAAAAACTAAACGAGATATCCCTAGACATGGGCAGTAGAAAGATAAGCCTACTTTAATGTAGATTAAATAAAGGGTTCAGACTGGAATTCCCTGTAGATTACCTGGATCAATATACAGCCCTCCAGCCTTCGTAGTGATATATCGATATGAAGGCTATAGGGCATAACAGCCAAAATGTGATAAATAGTGTAAATAATCTGGATGATATCTTAGATCTACAGTGTTCAATATATGACAAACTATGGAACAGATATAAATATGCCTCTGACAACTAAGTCCCGCTCCAACCCAGAGAATAGGTGAAGATAGACAACTGGTACATCATAATCAGCTGTTTCGGTTAGATGGAGCTTGACAGATCAGGATTTTAAACCACTGCTGCTTTGAGGGCATATTCAAATATGGAAAAGACAATGGAAACCAGACAGAAAACCTGGAATGGAGCCAGCCTCAAATGTAATGCCCTGTATTCCTTAAGATTATGTCAGTATAGCTGAGAGTGAGGGTCCATGTAGTCTGAGCAGCACACAGCCTCCACATACCATTGCTCAGGCTTGTGCCCTGGACAGGTTACTCCAGTCTCACCATTAATGGACTGAATTCTGACTAAAGCGGGTAAGACCTTTATCTCACAAGATAAACAGATGCCTATTTACTTAATTTAAATAACATATATATATATATATATATATATATATAGTCAAACCTAATGAGCCAGACACACCTACCAAGGTTTCACTTAGGCAGATCGTCAGGCTTCGTGATTGATTTGGCTGTTGTTAAATCAAGAGTTCGAAGGTTTTTCGACACGAGTATAGTTACCTATATTTATATATATATATATATATATATATATATATATATATATATATAAAGAGAGAGTGAAAGAGATATGATAGATGTGTGTGTAACTTTATCAAGATTTCTCTAACTAAACTTCTTTTTTTTTTAATACTGACACTTGTTCAGTGGATATGTGCACAGCACAGGAGTTATAAGTGCAAAAACTGGGATCAGCATGCAGAGGTTGTTGCATTTACTTTCATGCAAATACTCTTAGGAAAAGGTATGAACCCATTTTTTTTATCTCCGCAGCAATTCGAGAAACAGCAGGGCAGACTGGGCTTTCTAACCTTGATTAGTAACCAATCTTGGAGAAAAATAACTGGATTAAAAACTAGGTGGGCCTGAAGCTTTCAACTTCACCCATAAAATCCTTACTATGGAAACTACAGCAAAAACACCTAGCATGGTGAAGCTGCAACCCTCAGATGGTGAGGCTGTGGCTCTATACTCCATATGAAGTGCGGAAGACTTCTTTCTCTATCTCACATTCAGTGAAAAATCTCTTGAGGAAAAACTTAGCATTGAATAGTCAAAAACATTTATTTTGCTCATTAGTAGATAGTTAGCATCATTCAAAAAGATTACTTTTGATCCTAATGGGACAACTGTCATATGTTTTTTTTATTGTGAAAATTGGCATTTGATTTATTGATTCTAACACCGAGAAAAAAAACAATGCAAAGAAAATAAGCAAATTTTTGCTATATTATACTTTTTTTTTTTTAGTAAGGTAAAACCTTTTAAATTGTGCAGTTTATCGAGAAATACTACAAATAACGGAATCAAAAGTGGTTTGCAAAGTTTTGTGTTAGAAATTTCAGAAAATGAAACAATTTATTTGAATAAAGTAGTACTCTCAATTAGATCAACTGATGGCAGTAATCAAACAAATAGTACCAGGAATTAGAATTTTTTGCTCTGTCCATTAACTATCAGGATAATCTTTCTTTGGTGACTAAGCAAAAAATGCCTAGCTGAAAATTATTTACCTGTTCAACGAATTCACTAGATATTGTACCTTTAGATTAGCATTTATTCCAGTTTTTACAGAATTCTCTTAATGAAAAAAAATTTCAATTTCCAGCCAGCAAAAGGCATATTGAACAGTTCTTTACCAAGAAAGATAAAAAAAAATTCCAGGAGAATGAAATTATGAAGTTGCCTGAAAAATGGCAGAAGGTAATGGAACAAAACATTAAATGTTGTTCAATAGAATTAATGTGGAAAAAAAACTGTCTTATTATTATGGATGAAAATTATAAACAATTTTATGGAACTTATTATTCTTAATGTAATGTAATATAAGCAATAGCCAAACACATGACCATACTGATCAAGTGCAGTAGAACAGGCTATGAAATGTGCCAAAAAAGTCAAGACCTGCAGTCAGGATTAAACACGAAGCAGCTACATAGTTTTTTTAAAATCAAATAAGCACTTTATAAAACAAAATGAAGCTGGATAATTCTCTAATAAAAGTTAGAAGCCAAAAATTTAAATGCTCCCCCATGGGATATACAATTCATTTTACATCAGATCAAAATGGAATTTTTTATATATATATATATATATATATATATATATATATATATATATATGGAAAAACTATATATATATGGAAAACTTCCGATTTTCAAATATACCAATATTTACAAAATTGGAGATAATAATGGTTTAGTGAAACAAGTCATACTAATTAACCCATAGCTGGTGGGAAAAGAAGGTTCATATCATTTCCAAGGGTATTTGTGTGCAAGTGAATATAAGGAACCCAACGGAAACTGGAACTCAGCTCTGATTAACAATTCTGAGCTATTATCCATCATACCACCTGCAAATCCAAGCTTACAGCACCTGGTATTCCCAAGTGGTCACCCACTTAGGTATTGACCAGGCTTGATGTTGCTTAACTTTGGAACCAGTGTTTCAACATGTGGCCATAAACCTCTTTAAGTGTTAAGTGTTTATATGTAGCCATAACATTAGTTGGAAAAACTGATCTTGTATGAAATAAGGTACTGAATAAGAGGAGAAGAGTTTTTAAACTTAAAGATCATTTTGTGCAAGGAGAGTCGAAAGCAGATTTCTTGTAATCAAGAAGAAAATGAAACATTCCAAAAAGACTGCTGCATTCAGTTCAGCAACATGGTGAGGTAGAGTAAATAGATTACAATACAAAGCTGCATTGTCTCTTACAAAGACAAACAATCCAGAAATATTTTCAGCACTCTGCTAGAGTCATTTTGGCTGATTAGTTAATAAAGGTGATGACCATCAGAATTTCAGGTCATATGTCACTTGGGATCTATTTTTAAAAAAGACAGTATTTATGCTATGATGAAAAATAGCAAAAAACTGTCCACAACAATTTTTTTTATTGTAATTGCTATTTTCCAAATTCCAAAGCAGTTCTATCAATGGCAGCAACTTAATATTTTTATGTTGAGTGGTGTTAACAGTTAAAAGTTCAAATTTCTACTGATTAAACTAATTCTTTAAAATTAAAATCATGGCTACAATAAAAGCAGACCAAAAACACAAAATACTAGATAAGTCTTATGAATAAAATTTTCACAAAATACAATTGGAATGCAGACAGAACCAATCAAAATGATATTTAAATAATCATTACTTGAATTTATTGAGTTTATATTTCTTCTTTAATTACAAATCATATTGGCCTTGCAATCAAATATACATATTTTCAGCAAAGAATGATTGTTATAACAGATTTGCCCTTCAAAACATTATTTTATCTTCATTTGATAAGACAACTATCATGCTAGAAATTATATTAGGAATGAAAATATTTTTACCTGTTTAGCTAATCATTGACATTGTATCTTTTAACATAAATAAAACAGCATTTTTTTTTTAGAATTATTATCTTGCAGAATACAAAGGTTAGAATCCTAAATATAATAAAACCTGTTCTTGATATCATTGTTATTAATTATGAATGTCACTTAGAGAAAAGAAATGTGCATAACACGGATATATAACTTTTAATGTTATCCACATAAAACAATTTGTGTACAGCTGTTCAAAACAATGACAGCAAATCTTTACAAGGATAGCCTTAAAATGTAATTTTACTTTGACAAGCCTTGTGATTTAGGACCATGGGTGCAATGAAATCATTGATATCCCAATGCACAAGGGATTATAGCTACAAATTAATGGTGGGGGGGGGGATCGGAAAAAAATAATTTCTCACCAGAACCTATTTTACATATATTTATAAGTCTACTATTTGTCATTGTTTTGAATATTGATGCCATATATGGTCTGGTGCTCCTGCTATATATTTAAAGATTCTTGATAGAATCCAAAGAAGAATCTCCAATGTTATCTGTCCTGACCTGACATCTCTCCTTCAGTCACTTTTCCACCTCTGTGATGTAGCTTCCCTGTGCCTTTTCTATAAATACTTTCATGGTAATTGTTCTGATGAGCTTTCCTCTTTGGTACCTACACTTTATGAATTTAAATGCAGTACTAGATTAGCAGCAAGGTCTCATCATTTTATAGTTGAAATGGCTATATGTAACTAAATTACATGCTAACAATTTTTTTTCTTTTGCACTTCTCGCTTGTGGAACTCTTGTCCATCTTCTTGCTTTCCAGTCAGCTTTGATCTACAAATATTTTAAATGCAATGTCAATTGTTATCTGCTGTCTTCTTAATTTTTGTTCTTTTAATATTCTCTATCCTTAATAGTTTTTTCTTTAACACTTAGTAATCCTTTGTGTCTTAGTGGCTTTATTGACTTGTTCAGAGTGAAGTGATTTTTTTAAAAAAAGAGTCATTAAGTAAAATGGTTAAAAACAACCTAAGTGGCTCTGTTAGGGAATGAATCTACAATTTGCACAGAAGCATTTGTAAAACATCAGCATCTTTTCACAACAATAAAAATATTTAAATGTGTAATTGATATATTCCTTTTACCGCAAATTGATTTAATGCACAGTCATAAATCATATCAATGACTGACTAGTGCAATTTAGTGAGTCATTATGGTCAATAGGTTTAACATGCTATAGAAAGAAAACAATATGGACCCTTGGAATGCTTTGACTCTGCTGTTGGATAGAATATTGAGATTGGATAGCATTTACTTATGGGCCTAATACATCAAAACAAAACACTGTATGTATGAAGACAAAAGGAAAAATCTTTACCAAGAATTTTCATCCTTGGAGGGATTTTAATAAGGTAAATACTACACACACACACACACACAAATGAGGGGGTACTGAAAAATTCTCAGCTTCATCTGCTTATAAATGACTAATAAGACTCTTAACCAGGCCATAAACTTTTCAGTATCCCCTCTGTATATGTGTATATTTACACAGAAGTCTATAATACCAAGTTTAAGTAGAGACAATAAGCAAAGATTTTTTTTTCATTTTTAAATATTTCATCGCTATATATATATATATATATATATATATATATATATATATATATATACATACATACATACATACATACATACACACAGTTGTAGTAAAAGATATTAATGTTTTGCTGTACTGTACTTTTAGCATTGGTGCTATTTAATTTCTGTAAGAATAGTCTTATTTGATCATCGATAATGCTGTGGTGAAATTTATTGTTAACCAATCTTGGTTTTACATATTTGAGCTTACTAAAAATACTTTTCAGTGTAGGATACAGGTTTGATTCCTGTCAGAGGATGCATATTTTCTATGAGATTTCGTGGATATTCAGGCTGATAAATGTTCTTAATACTGCTTATTTTAAACAAAGCATCTGTTTTGTATAAACAGAAAATATATTAAAATAATTGTCGTACTTAGTCCAATTCATAATATGTGTGTGTGTGTGTGTGTGTATAGAAGGAGTAGGAGGGATACATACATAGTCAATTTCTAAAAGTATTTACACAAATGGTATATATGTAAAATGATATTAACAAACATTTTTCAAGATTACTATTTTTGTTTTGCGAGACTGCCTACAGAGAAGTCATGTTTCAAACCAACATAAAAATGAATATTAAAAGGACATTATTCAAATATTAATTTACATATACCTGTATACAGAAGTTAACAGAGAAAACTAATAAGTACTTACCACATCACAAATTATAAGTATATAGAATTCAATTTTCATTAGGTAGCCCAATAGGTTTGTGCAAATTATTAATAAAAAGAAAGAAAAAAAATAGCGTGTAATACAACTGAAAATATAAGTGAAAATTACAAGAATTTAACATCTTTTTCAAACAAGCGGAATGTTTGCTGAAAAGCGCACAGTAGATAACTATAGCTACAATTAACTCTAATTCTAACTTTCAAATTTGAAAAATTTGCAGACAATTGCTGATACCTTCTGACAAGTGGACCAAATGATTACACAAAGGTTTGGTTGCATAACCTTGGAGTAGAGGTGTTGAATATAGCATCAATCAGCTGACAAATTTTATATATATATATATATATATATATATATATATATATATATATATATATATATGCACACAAACTTGGACACAAGCAAATGTCCAAAGAGGTCTAAATATACAAATGGGAAAACGTAAATGAATCAACCCCACTTCCATGTACCTTCTATGGAAAGGGGTGTTAAGATGTCTTACCCCTTCATGCCATCCTAGAACTTCTCAGTGCTCACTGCCTCCCCTCTTGTAAGATAAGAGAAATAAAGGCTCTTTTATTGGAACCATCACACCCCATCTGTTTCAACAAAACACTGTCCATGGTATAGACAGAGAAGTGGGCAAATGTAAAAACTGAGTCATTATACTGATAAGTGATGTCAATTAAATCAAACACTGATAAATAATGAACAGGCACTTTATCTAATATCAAGTGAGAATTGATTAAAAATTAATGGAATAATTAAATGCTTTCATAATGTTAACAAGGCTGCCAAATTGTCTTGCCGGAGATGAATGATGTCAAAAGCCATCAGAAAGAATGATGTGCTTGTGGATTTAAAATTCATCAGATATATTTATTTATTTATTTATTTTTTTTTTTTTTCCATTGGACAAATTCAATTCTCGAAACTGATATTTCTTCTAGTAACAAAAATCCCAAATGCCAAAGTAAGACAATTCCAGCATTATCTTGGATCTTCTTCACTGCAGATTCATCAAATTAATGTGTTGTATGAATTGCTTTGACAATCTACTGTTTCTCATTCCATTTATGACAGCTGTTTTTCTGTAGCTTGTAGAAGGAGGGCCCAAAATGTGGAAGGAAAAAAAGTTCTCCATTTTTATTAATTACTTGCATATTATAGGGATTTGAAAAAAATCTACCTGCTCTTTAGTTTCTAGATAGGAAGAAAAGCAATTTCTGTTATGTAAAACTTTTCAGCACAAAAAAAAAATATTTGAACAGAATGTGATTTCTTATATATGGGGTGGGGGTGATGGAAAGGTCTTACCAGACTGACTTTCAAATATCTGTAGTTCAATAATCAAGCAGAATTTTTAGGGGGAGGAAGGCATTAAAGAAACCATGTGCAAAGAGCATTGAATGTCAGTGTGACAATATTGAATAGCAAATTCATTTTTACCGTTCCAAGTAATTCATGGTTGGGCTTATAGCTTCTCAACACCTTCACAGATTTTAATTCTTTTAAACACAATTCTGAAAACTGGGTTCCATCAACAAAAATTTTCTTGTTTCTTTGCCAATTTCTTATTGCTAATTTTACTACTGAAACTGAAAATGACATAGGATAACTTTATAAGATTACATAAAGCCATTACTGCCTTAGAATTATTTGTTTCAGTTGAGATTTCATTGGACACTTTTTTCTTAAAAAATAAAAAAATAAAAAAGAATTACATCAGTAGAAGAAACGATAACATGTACAGTATTTACATTATTCGGACTATTGTCCTCATCTTTGTCGCCATATTTGTCACAACGTTTCGGCCGTTGTACGCTCCGGCCTTCTTCAGGTGGTTGGAATTTCGAACCGAACCCTTTATTTCGATCACTGGGGTAGACTGTTCTAGTTCCACGAGCCATGTTTGATGGATGTCAGTTATCTCCTGGTAATTTTTCCCTCTGAAAGTTCTCCACTGCCTGAACCGGGTATTGAACTCACACTCTTTGGGTCTGTTACTGAGTCGGCCAAGCATAGAAATAAATACAATATGGGAACCAGTAATAAGGAGTGCCAGAGAACAGCAATGATAACAAAAAGTTGCAATATGAGATCTGGTAAAGAACATGCAATGATAACAGCAAAATTGCAATATGAGTACTGGTAAAAAATGAATGCTGAAAAATTAGGTTTATAATACTCAGAAATTCATACCCAGATGTCCTCATGGACACATGGTACGGTGGATAAAGGCGTTGGTTAGATCCAGTAACAGACCCAAAGAGTGTGAGTTCAATACCCGGTTCAGGCAGTGGAGAACTTTCAGAGGGGAAAAATTACCAGGAGATAACTGATAACTGACATCCATCAAACATGGCTCGTGGAACTAGAACAGTCTACCCCAGTGATCGAAATAAAGGGTTCGGTTCGAAATTCCAACCACCTGAAGAAGGCCGGAGCGTACAACGGCCGAAACGTTGTGACAAATATGGCGACAAAGATGAGGACAATAGTCCGAATAATGTAAATACTGTACATAATACCTCATCTCAGAAATATAGACAGACACGATAACATGTGTATTAGTTTTTATAGGTAAAATTAGGTGGTGATCAGTTTCTAATAATCGAAATTCTCCTAAATTTAATTCATTTGATGGAATTATATATGAATCAAATTCAATGTTTATGAAGTCTGAGTATTCATAACTTCAATATCATTGGTGACCTATAGTTTTGATGGTTATTAAAGGATTGTTAGTCTTGTCTAGTAGATATAATAGTCATAGTGAGGGTAATGCTAAGAAGAGTAGAAGTATTGCTGGAATGATTGTTCAGATTGTTTCAATTTTTTGTCTTTCTGTAATATTAAGACATGAAAAGTTATTTTCATCAGGATTATTAAACCATCCAAAATTTCAGAACACATTAAAGGACCTTGTCTTATGGAATCATAAAATTTCTGATAAGATCTTCCTCATTACTGACTCATCTCCATTTACCCAAATAAACATAAACTGATACCTCCCAGGAAATGATGAATAAAAAAAATAAAAATAAATTTTCTTTTGCTTATAACAAGAAAAATTGAACTGTCCTTTGAAAGATGTGACAAGAAGCCTTGGAAAAAAAATACTAAATTCCTTAAGTTCACATTTCGGTTATATTGGCAAGAATATGGAGGAGCAAAATCAGTGTTCAAACAAAGTAAAGATTGTACAAATTGCTGGTGATCTCCATTCACCTATATGGATGTGAATGTGGACACTGTTGGCAGAAACAGAGAGAAGAAAAGCATGAGAAAACTCCTTGGCATCTTCTATTGGGAACATAAAACCAAAGAGTTTGTGCACAAAAGGGTTGAAAGTTTTGTGGGACAACAGGAACCACTTCTCACCACTGTCAAATGGAGAAAAATGGTGTGGTTTGGATATATTACAAGGCACAACAGCCTGTGCAAGACCACCATGCAAGGCACCACTGAAGGTGGACATAGGAGAGGACACCAACATAAAAACTGGTTGGACAATGTCAAACAATTGATAGGTACAACTATTCCAGAATTGCTGATGACTGCCATTGATAGACCATTATGGAGGAGATTTTAGTGTGGTTTCTGTATTTGGATCCTCACAACAATTACAAAAGTCAGGGAGGGATGATGATGATGATGATTTTTCATCCTACAAATTCATTTGTAGGAATTCGGAAGAAAGTTGCTATGAACAAGTGCTGAATTTGCTCTAGCACTTTGGTGACTGTTTTGTATCCCTAATGCGACTGTTATTGTTGCCAAGTTAAAGTTTTAGCATCCTGTATTGTTGAGTACATTTGCCACAGTAATAATGTAAGTTTTTTTAGATTCTGAGATAAAGATGTCATTCTACACTATATGCACAATCTTTAGTCAAAGAAAATAAAAATTCACTCTTCAAATTTTGCAACAAAGGCCTTGGTTTGGGAAGGCTCACTATCCACACACTTGCTATTTTGTATAGTCCTTGCTATTTCTTAGTTTTATTCTAAGCAATGAGATCAACTCTCTGTCTACAGGAATATATTACAAAACTTCAACATGGGGCAGGTTACAAATTAATTTAATGATAATTTATTGTACATAAATATTTTTACCAAATGATTAGATACTAGTGTGCATATTTTTAAATGTATTTTCAAACTTTGTGAAAATGAACAAAATGATAAAAATATTAAGTGAAAAAAATAAACAGATAAGTAAGATATGCTTGATAAATAAAAAGACTATATTTCAGACTACTGAAAATATTATTCTTCAGTTGAAAATGACTATGGAATCTTATGGAAAGAAAAAACATATATGGACAATTTAAAAGGACTATAGTAATGCAAAAAGACTATTTGAGTCAAACTAAGCCAGCAAGTCCAAGTCATTTTCATATTAGAATAGCTCATGAAGACTACAATAACAATTTTGAATCAGTGGAAGGATTTTTTCTTTACAATACTTGAAAGAACTATAAAATCTATAGTACAAATACCTATAAGTGAATTGATTTTTTTTCTTTGCACAAAAATAAAAATTAATATGAATAAAGCCAGGCAATAAACATATGTAAAGCTATTAAGAGTTGCTTACTGAGTAAAATGGAAATGTGAACGACCTAATGGTTAGTGGCATAAAAAAACTGGAGTCAACAGAATTCAGCTTTCAATTAAGTGACAGTATTTACTACAGACTAACACCCTTGGAAAAGATGTGAGTATTATTCTTTGCAGATATGGATAAATAGCAGCAAAGACTGAACCTTCTAGCCTTGGCTGGCAACCAAACAAAGAAACCAGGAGTGAAGCCTTTAAAGCAGACTAGTTCATTAGGTCAAGTCAAGGATTTCTTCTTGATGCCGGTGCCCTGTAAACCAGTACAACCTACCATATATTACTCATAGATGAGATGAGCACTGCTAAATCACTTCCCTGGGAAATGCCATGAAAATTTATTACTCAACATGACAATTTGAAAGCTCAAGAATTGAACTAGAACTTGGTGTAATGATGGTGTTCTTAAAACAAACACAATGTATCTAAAACATTTTTGCTTTTTTATAAGCTTGAGCCACTGTTTCATATGATAATAAAAACAGAAAAAAGGTATTTTTATATATCGATAGGGTTTTTAGAATAATTTTGTAGATCATAACACAAGGTAAAACATATGATGTATCGATTATATACATGCTAAATAAAACTTCCAGAGTTAAGACAGAGAAAGACTTCAATCAATGTAAAAGCAAGAAATTATAGAAGGTGACAAAAAAGAATGTAAGTGAATACATAGCAGTAGCATTCAGTAATAATGTCTTCAGAAATTAACTATGGTGTAGAGGTAGTTACATCCCTCATCACAGAATTTTAAAAAAATAATAACATTTGGCTGAGCAAAATGAACAGTGAAGACAATGAGGTGACACTGTTCAAGCTGAAAATAATCAATGATACAAGTACACTAGCAATTTTCCAGAAGTCTTCTTTACAATGTCTTACTGAATTAACTGTTAAAGTAAATACTAATTCAATAGATCATCTCTTACGCACCATCGCAACATCATTTGATTCCAAGTCTCATAGTTTTCTTCAATTCTTAAAATACTTGTCTATATTAACCTTTATGCTACCAAATTTTTTCTAGAATTGTTCCCCCAGCCACTGCATTTTTTTAGGGAGCAAAAAACATTTGCACCTGCTGTTTTAAAATTGTTATAACTTTCTTTTTAATGTATGTATATATTTTATTTTTTGTATACTAATAAAAGAATGAATGAGCAATATTTTGATGTAATGCATTACATTTTGCATGCATGTTTTGATATAGAAAACAAAAAAATTCAAATTCAAATACAAAATAAAAACAAACTAAAAAACAAATACATTAACAATTTAACATACTTTAACTTTTATTAATCCTTGTGGAGTTCTTGGGTGCAATAAGAAGTAAAATGGCTAAGAAGGTTTTTCATTTCATCAAAAGTGATGCCCTTCCTAGTGTTTGCATACGAGTAGACACCAGCATTGTTTGCTCTTTCTTTCACCTGACTAGCATTTTTATTTGTCTCATTGACAAATAAAATTATTATTTCGTCATCTATAAATAAACAAAATAATTCACCTTCAGAACAGCTATCAGGTACATCCATGGGGCCAGTAGTTTCCATAAATTAGTCAGCCATGGATGATAGCCACTCAGCACCTAGTGGTCATCATCGCTTTCCTCTACATTGTAAGCATGGTTATCATCTCCTGACCACTTCACTGTCAATATCCATTTAAGTAAAGCCTTCAAAATCATCATTAGACTCCAAAGCAAAGAAAAACTCCTGAATAAAGGCTTTATTGGATGTTGATGGGGGCATTTTTGTTTACAAAATTTGTGAAGAATTTAACATGGGTTTAATCAATGTTACACCTCATGTCGAGTGTGGAAGAACTCAAAATGACATTGGAAAACAGAAGTTTAGCCTCATTCCAAAGTCATATTTTTTCCAGCTTAAAATACAAGAAATAACAGTTGATTATTTAGAGTAACCCTCTCAGGATGACAAGAATGTGCTCACAGCATGCAAAGGGAGAGAATTCTATGGCAACAATTTTCACCTCCAGCATGCTAAAGGTTAATAGTAGTATCAAAATCCAAGACATAATGAAGTTTAATACTGTGGTGATGGTGTTGATTAACCTTCAGCATTCTATACATAGGTGACTTCATTTGTGAAACAAAATGTTTGTACAGCCACTGCATTCAACTGTTCATCTGTGTGATTGAATTTTGTGCTAGCGTTGTCATATCCTACTATGGCAACAGGAAGATAATGCTACTGCAGTTGTCTGGCTACTTATACCTAATGGATGAGAATGAAATACTTATGAATATTGCAGAGTACCAAAGGTAAAAATTTTGAAAATATTTTGGTACATGTAAAATGTAAAAGAAAAAAAAATATATCAAAGCTTTCCTTGTGGAAGGATGGAGGTAGGCAAAATGAGGTGGAAGGATGGAGGTAGGCAAAATGAGGTGGAAGGATGGAGGTAGGCAAAATGAGGTGGAAGGATGGAGGTAGGCAAAATGAGGTGGAAGGATGGAGGTAGGCAAAATGAGGTGAAAGGAAAGGTGACATACTGTGAGACACAATTGTATATTTGAAGCAATTTCAAGAACTGTTCCAACCATAGATATACCTATATTTACATTACCAGAAACAGACAGAGAATGATGGCATTTTACCCCCACCCCTTGAAATGGGATGGGTGGTGTGGTGTAATGAATAACAGCTTGGAATTATAAGTCTGAGAACTGAGTTCAAATCAGTTACATTCACTTACGTGCAAATATCCTTGGGAAAGGTATGAATCCATGTATTCCTCACCATCCATAATCCTTCTTCCCCCCCCCCCAGACAAAATATGCTGTATTTTATGTGTGCCTCAGTTAGTTATGCAGATTTTTTTATGCCCATCTACAGGCATTAAATTAGTGCTAAGGCACAGGACCTATTTCAGCAGGGAGATAGGCGATGTCCATTGCAGGTATTCAATTAGACAGATTTTGATTTATGAATCAAACTATTAAATTAAAATTTTACAAGACAAAAAAGTAGAAAAGATAAAAATGTGCCATTTTTAAAGCATATACATGAACATCAAATAATAGTCAATCAATATTCTGGCCAGAAATCTTTTTGGTACTCCCTGGAGTATGAGTTTATTTGCTTAATGAGTTGTCCTAAGTACACCAGTTGCATGAATCACCCACCATCACATTGGCATATTAGACATGAGAACATACAACCAATTAAAAATATGGGTGGTATTTCCTTAAAATAGCCCCCAAACATTCAAGTACTGGTGTACGAAAGTAGCAAATTTCCAGACAGGATGGTAACATTATGAAATATTTTTGAAAGTACCATGGTATTCATGGATTTTGGTACTGCCCTCCCCACTCTTGAGTTGGTACTGAATTGTTAGTTTACAATCAACACTTCTGACACATTTACTTATAAGTCATCAGCAGGATCAGATCTAAAATAAGCTGAAAATTTCACCAAATTGAGAGAAATCTGTCTGGTAGTCATGAGAATCTAAAGGGTTGGCTCATATTCTTGTTCAGACTAAAAGAAATACCAAACCACCAGTTGCAAGAATATCAAAGACATACTTGTACCAAATTTGGGAGAATAAAATAACAGAGTAAAATTCAAGCTGTTAATTCAATCAAACATATCATCTCAAGAAAGGATGCTTTTCAAATTATTTACAAGTAGCATATATTTTCACTATTTACAATGATTTCACTAAGTAACAATATTTGAAAAATTAGACTGCAGTTTCATATCAAATTTCATACATTCTTTTATGCAGAACACTGTTTAGTTTTGCAACTTGAATTATTTATATATATATAAAAAAAAACACTTGTAAACAAAAAAATCAGTTTTCAAAAATGTAACAAAAGCAGATAAGTTACTTTCAGCATTGAAAAAGACATTTGTAAACAGAACAAAAGGCAGCAAAAATAAAAGATTTCTTTTGATATTCACAAAGAACAGATTTCATTGATTATTTTCAAAAGGTTCAATATGCTACAAAGACAATGAATCAAATAGAATTATTAAAAAGGCACACACAACTTCACATATTTATTGTGTATGAATTTATACAAGTGAAACTATGTGTGAATATGTATGTACATACATACGAAAATGTATAATAGAAGATGTGTATAATTTTTTTATATATTAGTATTGGAAAGTTCCTGGACTAAGTCTTAAAAAAAGAAAAAAAAGAAAAAGAAGATATAATTGGCAAAAATGGCCAACAAAGGAATTGACAAAGTTTTCAATAAACAATAACAAAAAGAAATGTAATACTATGCAAACTGTGTGTGTGTGTGTGAGAGAGAGAGAAAACTAGGCAAAAATAGTAATAAGGCAAAAATGTTCACAAAGAATAGTGTTAACACTCAAAAGGGATACAGTCAAGTGATTGTATCATTCTGACTTCAAGACAAGAAAGAACAGAAATATAACAAATGAGACCAAGAAGTGGCTCAATTGGCTAGGAAGCAATACTAGCGTGCATCTATACTATTTGTCTATAGATTTGGAGAGGAACAATTTATAGTGATCATTCCTATTGGATTAGAACCAAAAGAAAAGACTACAACATTACTCCAGTAAATAATATTTTAGATATTATTTAATGCGATTATCAAAATAACTCTGTTGGGAATAGCAAAGGGACAAACTTTGTATACTCAAGTTTACCTGAGGCTCTCCTAGCAGACTATAACTAATTCCAATTATGTGAGAGAACTAATGAATTGTTTGGTAACAGTCCTCATGAAGGAATTTTTTTCCACATTTTTGGTGTTTTGCTGGCGACTGAAACTTGAATGCTCATTTTGAACTGACACTGAACGAGCTTTGAAACTTGCTAGCTTTTTAAAAACCTGTATTCAGTCTAAAGAATGTTTACAAAAAGTTTAACATTTCAAATATACCAGTTGTAGATATGCCTGGTATAATGTGAAATTAGATGCAAGCACATTACTTGAATTTCTCAGCCATAGTAAATATTGCAAAGACACATGAAAAAATTTAAATAAGAATAAATAAAAAAAAAAGATAATTTTAAAAGTATATATAAATATATAAAAAAATATAAAAATAAACAAGGAAGATATAAAATGGTGGATTGAAAGAATGTAAAAACTAAAAGAAATGACAAAAGGGGTTCTAACCAGTTGTAGCTCCTTGCTCTTTGATTGATTCTGAAGAGTGCTTAATCAGGAAGTCACAGAAAATCTCCAATTTTCCAATCATGGGCCTTGTTGCCAGATGTACCGTAATATGGTGGATTGAAAGATTGTCAAAAAGGGAAGAAAAAATGGTCTAGCAAATTGTTGCTCCTTGCTCTTCGATTGATTCTGAAGAGTGTTTAATTGGAGACTCACAGAAAATCTCCACTCTCCCAATCAGAGTCCTTGCTGCCAGTTGTCACTCCTTGCTCTTTGAGTGATTCTGAAGAATGAGGAGTTAGAACCAGTTAGGCCCTTTTTTTGCTCTTATATTTTTTCAATCAAACACTTTACAGTATTTTTTTTCTTATCCTTGTTTTCCTTGCTTTTGTTATATATATATATATATATATATATATATATATATATATATATACTTTTAAAATGTCCATTTTTAAAACACTAATAAAATTTTCTACCACACCACAGATTATTTAAAAAAGAAAATAATTGATAATATCAAATACATTTTTAAAATAAAGACAAAACTGAAACAAATAACCGAGAAGACAATCACAGAAAACACTTTGAATCTTGGAATGAGTTTATTCTAGAGTTCTGTACATGCTAAACCAATAATATTGGTATTAATCACAGACTCACAGAAAATGTTAATTTTTCATTGTAGTCAGTTCATCTTATTTTTCATAGGATCTGATTTGCAGTTTCCAAAAGAAAGCAAATATCTATCCACCATTGCTGATTTATGTAAATAACTTCAGATTACATGTATAATGTAATTCAAAATTATAATTTTATACAGGATTTCAGATTTTAACATGAAAATATCAAATTTTCAGAATACATGAGCAATATATTGTGCAAGTTTCAGTTTACACTGTCTTTGCTTATTAAAAATACTTGTTTTATGGACGTTGGGTTTTATTATATAAACAAAGTGCAGCATAGAGTTTTATTTATAAATAAATTCAAAAAATATCAGCTAGCATATTATTAATGTATCCTATATACTTGAATACATTTTATTATTTTACTTGTTAATATTAGCTTCTTGACATTCTATAACTTTCATCAGTCTTTCATTCATTGATTTTATTAACTTTTCCATCACTTCAATTTGAACATTACTTGCTACAGCTTTTATTGCTTCCCAAAGTAATTTTTTCCATTTTCATATACATCTTTTTTCCAATAATGGACCACAAGATTTTTATTGGTTTAATATCTGACACGGATGAGAGCCCATTCCATTAATATGGTGTTTTTGAAACCCAAAGTTTTTTTGGTGTCTGGAGCAGGGCAATAGATAGTTTTGCAGAATGTGAAAAGGCGCCGTCTTGTATGAATATACTTGTTAGCTGAAAGATTCTTGGTTGTGACCTGCACCATTCAAAAAATATATTGTCCAAGAATTAAAAATATTTCTCTGAATTTATCTTAAACCACAATCATTATTGAAGGGACTTATAATCTCATCGCCTACAATACTAGCTCAGAAATTTACCCTACCTCCCTAACTGTTGTCTTCTATGTTGTATTGGCCAAGTAATATAAACTAATATTGTAAACTGAAATTAACATGGTATATTTATCAGCAATATGTAAGCATATCCTGAATGCTTTACCAACAGTGGTTGGTTAAAACCGATTTTAATGTGAAGACATTTTCAAATTTTATTATGCAAGTTACTGTAGAAGCAAGTATCATTCATCTTTTCTGCTAACCAAGTTCTTTTAGGCTGATACTGCAGCTGTTCTCTTCTCAGAAGTGTTTAAATTGTTCATTTGTAAGAATGATAAAGGAAATAAAGTATTTCTATAAAATTCAATTCACATTTGCCTAAATTTGTTTAAATGAATGCAAAAGATCCAAACACATCGACGTATGCATGAGATTCCATCAAGAAAAGACCTAAGCACAAGACCTGATAATTATGATGTATTTCTTCATAGTTACTCAAAAGAAATTAAGTCCAGTTCAAAAAGCAAAAATTTAATAATAAATCCATATTCATTTAATACTGTAAATTGCTAACACTCCAATTGACATATTTAAAACACAATGTATATTGCATATATACAAAGGAAGTGGAAAAGTTCTTAACTAGAGCCATTTCACAAAATCTAACTAATGCTCACACGCACGTGGCTGAAAAAGAGATTTTTTTTACAATTATAGGATGATCATTGGAGCAAAGTGCCAGTGAGTTAAACTTTGCTCTTAAACAGAGACAGTACACAGATACTTCATCCTGGTTGTAGACAGTAATAGTGTTCAATCACTTGGTATTTTTTTCATTGATTCTATACTCATAATGAACAAATGATAGTTTGTAGCTCATTTTCAAAAATGGTCTTATGCTGCAGACAATATTAAGAAATAAGGAAACTAAGTTTTGTTTGAGTTGTAAAGTTTTAATATTTATTTTGATAGTTAACTGTAGATGAGAATTTCCATCATTGCAGTTCTATGCCCTGAGAGTGACAGAATTTTCTACAGCAGTTAAGAGAGACAGAGAGAGAATGTGTGTGTGTGTATATGAAAGAGAGAGAAAAAGAAACATTGTGAGTGAGAGAGAAAAAGAAACATTGTGAGTGAGAGAGAAAAAGAAACATTGTGAGTGAGAGAGAAAAAGAAACATTGTGAGTGAGAGAGAAAAAGAAACATTGTGAGTGAGAGAGAAAAAGAAACATTGTGAGTGAGAGAGAAAAAGAAACATTGTGAGTGAGAGAGAAAAAGAAACATTGTGAGTGAGAGAGAAAAAGAAACATTGTGAGTGAGAGAGAAAAAGAAACATTGTGAGTGAGAGAGAAGAAGAAACATCGTGAGAGAAAGAGAAGAAGAAACATCGTGAGAGAAAGAGAAGAAGAAACATCGTGAGAGAAAGAGAAGAAGAAACATCGTGAGAGAAAGAGAAGAAGAAACATCGTGAGAGAAAGAGAAGAAGAAACATCGTGAGAGAAAGAGAAGAAGAAACATCGTGAGAGAAAGAGAAGAAGAAACATCGTGAGAGAAAGAGAAGAAGAAACATCGTGAGAGAAAGAGAAGAAGAAACATCGTGAGAGAAAGAGAAGAAGAAACATCGTGAGAGAAAGAGAAGAAGAAACATCGTGAGAGAAAGAGAAGAAGAAACATCGTGAGAGAAAGAGAAGAAGAAACATCGTGAGAGAAAGAGAAGAAGAAACATCGTGAGAGAAAGAGAAGAAGAAACATCGTGAGAGAAAGAGAAGAAGAAACATCGTGAGAGAAAGAGAAGAAGAAACATCGTGAGAGAAAGAGAAGAAGAAACATCGTGAGAGAAAGAGAAGAAGAAACATCATGAGAGAAAGAGAAGAAGAAACATCGTGAGTGAGAGAAAAAGAAACATTGTGAGTGAGAGAAAAAGAAACATTGTGAGTGAGAGAGAGTGATAGAGAAAAAACAAATGAGAATTATTGAGCAAAAACAGTGTGACACGCTACACTGATAAAATTTTATGGCTGAAATAAAAATCAATTAGGGAAATAGATCTAACATTAGATGTCTTCTCATTCTGTGTGTTCTGAATACCAAGCCAAAAGTTGAGGGGGGGAGGTAAATGTTTTCAAGAGACAGTGGGAGAACAAAAAAACCTTTCAAAAAACAAAAACAAAAAAAAGTCAATCTGATGTTTCATCAGATTTTATTTTTGGAAGTGGGTCAAACAGACAACTTTTCAGCACCTCCCTTGTGCAAAATAGAAACGAGAGAGAAAAGGGACTAAGAATAAGAGTGAAGTAATGAAGAGAAGTAATGTTTATGATACTGATTTACACTAACAGTATTCAAGCATTCACTAAAAAGATGCAAAAGAGAATTGTCTTTGGCCACCCTCACACAGAGACACCACCCATCATGCACACAAGTGGGTGGGTATAAAGAATATCAGAAAACAATCATTGAAAAAAAAAAAAAAATCTTGAAGAGAATATAAACAAAAGTTCAAAACCAAGTAAAATTAATCACAATTTCTATCTGCTAATCAAATTTGTTTGGAAGTAATCCTTTTTTATATTTTTTTCATTTATGTTCAGTACATTTTGGTAGCAAATGTTCTTGTAAACATAGCTTATTTAAAAAAAAATTAGGGACATTTTTTATGTCTATTAAATTTATTGATCATTTTTCTAATATGTGAAAAACTTTTCACAAATGTGGCTGTTGTAAATGTAAAAAGGAAAAATAGCCAAAATTTGTATTATGCCTAAGAGATTAAAAATAAAATATTTACAATTACTTCCAACTTAAAATGCATAGGAAAAATTAAAAAAATTGAAAATATATGGAACACCCATAGTGCAATAATCAAAACATTAGTATTTATGTTTTAAAGTAAACTATCTTTAACCTTCCATAACCAATAGTTTATGATTTTTTTAATTCTATACAATTTTATGAAACTTAGTAGGATGAATAAAAATTTTTTTTTATACATTAGAAGTAATTTTTGTTGCTTCAGTTAAATACATTGATTTTAATTTTCATACTTGTTTGATGTCATAAAATATCTCTAATTGTAAAAAGATTTTTTTTAATGAGCCTTAATTTAAAAGTTATTGAATTATCATATTACTCTTCCGAACATCCATACCAAAAGTAATCTAACAGTTGTTAAAATGAAAAAAAAAAAATATTAAAATTTTTTAAAAAAGCCTCTTCTTACAAACAGCAAAATAATTTTTTTTAAGAATTGGTGCTTGCATAATTTAATAAAATGTGTTATTTTCTTAATTTAATTTATAATTTAATAAAATGTATTTTCTTTCAAACTGGACAGAAAAAAAAATCTACACTTGATATTTATTTAAAAAAAAAAAAAAAAAAAAGAAAAAAAATTACTGGTAATTTCTCAATGCAATTTTGAAATTCATCCCACTGCTGTTCATCATAATGTTTATTTTATTAAATAAACACATGTTTTAAGATTTCACAAATGTAAAGTTTAATGTCATTTTTGAATGTGAACCTTTTAAAAGAATTTTATTTTAGTTTTTCCTTTTGACAACTGTTAGATTATTTTTTATATGGATGTTCAAAAACGAACTAATTCTGAGATCTTGCTTTGACAGATAACTATTCAATATCTAGGGTATTATGATATTAACATATATCCAGTTCAGTTCAGTTAGTTTTTCTCTTGAATACATTGTTTTTCAATCCATTGGCATGGGTGGGTGTTTGTTTATTTTTTTTTTTTATGTGTTTCTGTTTTCCCGGATTTATTTACAGATTCTTGTATACAAGTATAACCAATACTTACTTCAGTAATTAAACATAAGTTGTTATTTAAAATTATATTTTTGTTTATGTTGCATCCTAATACCTCCAAATTTATTCATTATACCAAGTTTATAAAAAGTATATAGAATAAAAATTTATGTTCTTAAGCTATTGGTTACATAAGGTTAAAAAAAAAATTATTTTTAAATATAACAAATCCTTGATTATTGCCCTGCTGGCCTTCCATATTTCCTGAGGTTTTATCTTTACTCCCCCCACTCTGCAATTATTTTTGGACAGGAGTAGAATTACAATGTTTCTATTTTGTCATTTGACCTGACAGGCTACCATGCATAAATACAATTTTTATTTTGTTTTAAGCAAAAGATAAGCTTTACTTTTAGAAGATCCATTTAATTAATCCTTAAATTTACTAATAGACTTTGAAACACATCTCTAGGACAATATTGGATTTCAATGAGAATTTTAAATTTGTTGTTTACATTTTTCATATACAATGTTGGCTTGATGAGAAGAGGAGTGACAAAAAATGTGCCAAGGTTTTAAAAAAATGCCTAAAAACTTTATTTATATATGAAAACTAATTTTTCTTTTAATTTGGATTAGCAAATTAGACTAATCTTTCAAATAGAACCAAAAATTTAAGTTCAAAGAATGCATTTAAATTATTTAAAATGTTTTTTTGAATTTCTTTTTTTTAGAAAGTCTGTGGCAGTACCAAAAAAAAGAAACTATTCAGTATACAATTCATTTATTAATGAAGAAGTACTGAAAATTTTGTTTGAATTGGATAATTTTCTGATTTTTGGTAAATATTAAAAAGAAAAAAATTAAAAAAATTGTAATAGTGATTTTTTTGCTTTTATTTAGGAAAAAATGCATCCATTTTGGTGGTACCTATTTACATAAGTCAAGTACATGGGTAAAGAGGATAAAGAAAACCAAGTGTATTATAAGTAGTGCATTGTTTTAAAATTGTTATCAATTTTTTATTTATTTGAAAGTGTAGGGATACAAATGGCAATAATCTTCCTTTGGTCAAGGTAAAGTCATGTGGCTCATGCGACAGCTGCTTAGTGATGTTACTTCATAGAGTGAGGAAAAGTGGCCTGTGCTTCAGTCAGTTTCCTGGAGTCAAACTGAGTAGTTGCCTCACCCTGGCCTTCTGCCTGGGGCAACCAGCTGCCACATGGTGCAGCTTACAAGCCCATGGCACCTTTTTCCTATGGAAATATATCTTCACCAGATATATAAACTATCACCAGTTCACAGTTCTCATGTTGGGAAAAGGCCATGGCTCAGTGTTTCCCATTTGAGAGGAATATGTCCTCGCTAGTGACATAGCAGATAAATCCAGCTCACTCGATATCTGAAATCCTAAATATGGCTTCTTCAGAAATGTAGAAGAATCACCAGCAGCTCCAATTTCTTACAACTAAGGCTCTCTCTTTTGTACCCTTTCACTGTGTTTGTTGTTGCATGAATGGTATAGTATTTTTGCAAGGGACGTGTAATTATGTGTACATGTTTTTGTGTATGACTTAGCAGCATAAAACTCTCAGAGAACAAAGCATGTTTACCATTCCTTTTTTCCAGCTATTCCATGAAATAAGTTACTATATCATGGATATAATAATGCTCATAATGAGGGAGATACAAATGGGAGAATATTCCTTTCATCCATAGCTCACCCATTATCTAGTGACTCTATATTATTAGTACTTCCATTAACTGGTCACCCTGACGTGACATATTCTTAACCCCCATTAAAAGTTAAATCCAATGCAGTAGACACAGTAATTAATGTCATTTATTGTGCAAGTCTTTCTGTCTTAATTTCTCGGATGAGGAGTTATCATTATTTACATGCGGATTATTATTATTGTTATTTCAGTCATTGTGCCTTTCACCCATCTTCAGGTGACTGATCAAGAAAGTTGATCAGTCTACATATATAAATAATGCCTTGTTCATCAGAAAATTTTAAAATCTAATTAGCTGAAAATTTTCTCTCAAAAATACTTTTTAGTGATTAATAACAGTGTAGAGTGGCCCACCTGGCCAATAGCTGATGTTAAGCAACAGTTACAAAAAGAAAGGAAAAAAAAAAAAAAGAAAAGATTATTGGATGCTGTTTTTTTTGGGGGGGGGGGTCTCTATTCACCCTCTAGTACAGTGGAAAACTTAGATTAGTCTATAATCTAAGTTTCCCACACCTACCCAATTCAGCTAGGGAGAAGAACAGAGTGTAGAACTCATAAAAGTAAAACTGACTAAAACAACTTAAAGGTAGTAAATAGAACAAGATCTCAAGTTTCTATGCCTCCTCATAGTATACATGGTAAATAAAAGAGAATAAAATATGGATTTTCCAGCCTGAATTTTACTGATAAAGACAAAAAGAAGAAATAGAAACAAAGAAGAAAAAAACCGTAACCAGTAAGAATAGTAACTACACTTACTCACTCTTCACTTTATTTCAAGATAATAAATTTCAAGATAATAAATTGCAAGTCTACCTCCAAATGAAAAGAATAAAAAGGGGGAGGAAGATTAGAGACAAGAAATTCAAAGAACAGACCGGGGGGGGGGGAGAGAAGAGTTCTTTGGAAGGGATAGGTGAAAATGAGGCCAATCCCAGGAAGTGTGGAAATGAATGTGTTGAAATCATAGCAGACATAAATTGAAGCTCAGAGGAAAGCAGAGGGGGAAGAAGAGAATGAACAGCTGGGAAGGATCTGGGTGGCAAAAGAATTTACTGATTAATGTAATAAAAAAAGAAAAAGAAAAGATAATTGGAATACATTATATATATATATATATATATATATATTAGGTACTTCCCAAAAGCAAAAACAAAAAGACATCTAAGGTTTAAAATGCATTTTAAAAAGGAAAAATCTTTCTTGAAGCTTTTATTTTTTATTTTGGTTTTAATTCCAAGCTAATAGACAAAATTTAAATATTTCCAATAAGCTTTGCTGTATTTGAAACTGAATTTAAATTGATTAGAATTATTTTTTTGATTGGGTGGGGGTATCACTAAAATCAGCCATATTGTCAAATGTAAACTCAACATAATTCTCTTTATTAAAAAATCTTTCAAAAGCAAAATATACTTTTCTGAAACTTTATTTGAAGAAGATTAACTTATTTAAAGTTTAATTAACCTGAATTAATACAAATATTAGTTACTTTTAGTTTAAAATATAGAAAAGCATTTTTTAACATGTTGGGTGCTTTTACAAGGTATTGACAGATTTATTGATAGCTTAATGTTTGGCAAATTTAACTAACTGTAAAAAGTTACTTGATTACAAAATGAACACCTTTTTTACATATTTTTTTTTTTAATTTAGAAAAATATTCTAGTAATCTAATATTTTATTGAATTTTATGTACTTAAGCTTCATAGATACTTGTTGAGGAAATGTGAGAAAATTACTAATAAATTATAAATTTACGACACCACTCTTATTTTCTGATAAAGTCATGTATGAACATCTAGATTTACAAAAATCAACACGTCTATACAAACACAAAAAAAAATTCTAAATTCTTTTTAAAATACTTTTACTGAATTGTAGTGAGCTTTATTAGTAAATATAGTTTTTACTTGATAACAATATCATCTACAAATTAATGCAGAATTTTAAAAGATTTAAAATTTAATGAATTATTCTAATTAAAATTTTTTAAAAGTGGAAACAATTCATAAAAATACAATGGGAAACTGACTGAAGCTGAGATGCCTACTCAGGACCAATAACATTGCAGAATCTTTGGATTTTATCAAGAATCTTAAATATATAGCAGGAGCACCAGGCCAGATATGGCAGCAATATTTAAAAAAAAAAAAAACGAATTGGGATGAGAACTTTCCAGCATCACCTTGTGTGTGTGTGTGTGTGTCTCTCCCTCCCTCTCTCTCACACATACAAATCACTTAAGTGATTATGTATCTTTTGATACATGACTGACAAGGCAGATTTTTTTCCTGCAGTAGGTTGGCATTTCTTTCTGTGGTAGACCAGTTGCCATACAAGGCTATAGAACCCAGTCTGTCCTGCTATTTACCCATAGCTGGGGGGAGAAGAGGATTCATACCTTTCCCAAGTGAATGTAATAGATTCAAATGGAATTCGAACTCAGCTCCGACTCTTCAATCCCTTAATCCGAGCTGCTATCTATTACTCCACCGTGCCTCCACTCACTATTTTGCTCCTCATGTGATCTTTGGATAAAAATATTAAAATTTTTTTAAAAATTAAAAAAATGAAAAAAAAAAAAAAAATGAAAGAAGCTTAGCTTCATCATGTACAACTTTTGAAAATTATTTATATTTGAAAGTATACTTTGACATGAAGCTTTTAAAGAGTAAATTTTTGGCTCCTTTATGGTACCAGATAAGTTCATGTCTTTATTTAATAAGTGGGGAAAGGAACTACAGCAGGCTCACTAAAAGCGATGGGAAGCAGGGCATAAGTACACTCGGGCGAGGGTGGAGGCACCCATGCATGCCAAAAGACCTCGAAAAATTTTAATATAAAATTAATGAGGTGATATTAGAATAGTTGATCTTTGCCAACTAGACACAAATCATAAAACTAGTGACATAATGGGAAAAAATCTAATAGATTTGTACAATGTTTTCTTCCACTAAGACATGGATCCTGTTGGGGAATGCCAAATTTACACATACAGATTCCATAGCCAATCAATGAATCTGAGCTTTAACTTTAAATTCAACCGATATTTAAGAAATTATGACCTTTCACAGAAGACTTAAGTTTGTCATAAAAATAGACAAAAAGTAATTTTTTTTTTTTAATGCAAGGCAGTAAAGCCACTAAGACACAAGGGGTTACAGGGTGTGGAAGAATTAGGAACAGAAACATTAATAATGAGCAGGAAGAGAAAAGAGTAAATAAAGAGGACAGTAGATAGCGATGGACATTGCATTTAAATTTTTGCAGATTAAAGTTGGCTGGAAAGCATGGAGCTAGAAAGGATTTCCACAAGTGAAAAGTGCAAGAAAAGAAACTGTTAGTATAGAACTTACAGCTACATCTAGTCAGCTCAACTACAAATTGATGAGATCATGACTGATGTGAAATGGTGACTGGCGATCTAATTTTTATTTCTAAAGAAAGAAAAATATTTTTCATGTTAAAACAATGCAGATATGATGAATTTTCTGGTTTGTGTCACTTATAGAATATAGTGTTGTAGAATAACAACACTTACCGGCGTAAGGGTCCCAGCTAGTGTCCAGCTGGCAGACAAAAATAAAGCGTGTTGTAACTCAATACAAACCCTGCAAACTGACTGATGAATCAAGCTGGTATTTATACAGAAATACCTCCACTCATGTACCAGCAGCCAATCACAGTCCAAGCAATGGACTATCCCACTTGAGTATCTCATTGTGCTCAAGTGGGATAGTCCATTGCTTGGGCTGTGATTGGCTGCTGGTACGAAGATCCTCCTTGTTGGCTTGTGGCGTACCCTTATGTCTGCGGTATGTTGATAGCCGAGCAGCGGCTGTGTCTGAAGCGCCGGCCATTGAGGTTTGGTCTCGCAATGCTGATTCAAATGCTTCAGCATGACGGATATTTTGCTCAAGGGATTTAAGTGTCCCAGCTTTGGCCAGTAGGTCAGCCTGGAGTGTGTCATTTGCTATTCCATGGATGATCTGGTCCTTGATGTATATATCAGACAGGTCATGCTCACACGAGGGGCATGTAAAGTTACAGTCAACGGCTATGGCTCTGAGGCGGATAAGGTAACTTTGTATTGGTTCATCGTCATGAGACATGGAGGCAAAAGCAAGGCGATGGACAATAGGACTTGACCTCTGGGTGACCAACACTTCTACCATGTCAAGTAGCTTATCTGGATCAGTGGTGAAGAAGTCAGGGTGTGTGTTGATTATGGCGTTTTGCACAGTCTCATCAGCACAATTATATAGGTAGAATTACCTTGCGAAATCGCTGATTCCTCAGGAAACTGGATAAAACTACAATTCCAGTTCCCATACCTAGTGCCTTACCCGAGACCCCTACACCAGTGCCACAAACGTTGGACACTGGAATAACATCAAACACCACTCAGCCGTCTACAATAACACGCCCCCACCCCGTGCATTGTCCAGACTACTTCTGCATAACCAGCCAGGTTTAAAGGAACTCATCCCTCCCCAAAGGCCACTACCCACACACGATGGGGGGGGAGGAGACGTAGAATAACAACACTTACCAGCATAAGGGTCCCAGCTAGCATCCAGCTGGCAGAGAAAAATAAAGCAGGTTGTAACTCAATACAAACCCTGCAAACTGTCTGATGAATCAAGTTGGTATTTCTACAGAAATACCTCCACTCATGTACTAGCAGCCAATCACAGCCCAAAAAATGGACTATCCCACTAGGATAGGAGAGGTGAAATTGTAAGCTTGGGTGGGACTGATCGTTAGGTACAGTCTTAGGTCTGTTTAACTTAAGTGTTGTTTACACTTGATAACAGAATTGTTCATGAAATGAGTGACACAAAGCAAATCTTTACAGGTCAGGTTTGTTTTGATCAGGGATATGACACTTTTAGATAGAGGTGACAATGACACCTGTGATAATCAGGTCAAATGAGGGTGAGATTCAGGAACATGGAAAATGTTCCAATGATGGCGGACATGAGCGATCCAAGGCCACAATTTTGATTGGCCTGCCAGTGAGAGAAGGGCTGAGATGGAGTGTCTCACTTATGACACAAGGCCATTATGTTGATTGGACCGCCAATCAAATTGGGTCCTTGGGGGCTTTCCTTCCTCTCATTCAAGGCATATGACATTATTGGTCAAACATTATTATTGGCTTGCCAATCAGAGCAGTGCAATTGGTGTTTGTACCCTCATAAAAGCAGTTACCGAGAAAGAGCAGAAGTTGCAAGCAGATACCGGGGTGCCTCAATCAGCTCAAGTCCTGTTCTCTGCACGGCTTTTTGAATTCCCTCAATCAACTTCCTTCATTTAAATAGTTGAACGACTCTGGGTCTGTTTAGCCATAACTGCAACCGCCATTTAATCTCTTCCTCCCAGTGTAAGAATTCTTTATACAGGGTGGGAGGGATAACTTTTTCAAATCCCTTTTGTTTATGTATTCATGATATTGATCATCGTACCATAAGTAAAAGTTGTTATTTTTACACTTGTTAATGAGTGTTGTTGAAGCTAATTAAGTTTACTGCAGTTTTCTAGGGACTTTAGTGTTTCGCAAGCCTAGCCCGGACAGAAAGGAGTCAAACCTGATCTTCACCGATATTCCTGTGGATACTGAAACACAATATGGAGATGCAGAATTGGTGCAGAGTGAGCTTGCTGGAGATGGACCAATAAACGGGGACTAAAGCAAGAGTGGCATTCACTGAAGTATGCAGCAACAGGGCCACAGCTAGTATTAGTTATGTCTATTTTTGTGGCCATTAATAATTAAGTATAACTAAAGACTTCAATGATAAGATAAAACAGTATTTAATTACAACCGCAAATAAATACTTAACAAGAACAAAGTAAAAGTCAACCAAAGATAATTAAACATTTCAGTGAACGCCTTATTAGTAGTGCGGCTCGGCTTAATGTTTGGTAAATCCTAAATCAAAACCCAAAACATCAATGCACAATAATTCACACTAATTCGAGTGGATAGTTCCACTCAATAGTCACTCAATAATCACTGCAGTCAATAATAAATGCAGTTTCTGCTATTTATACACCTGGTGGAAAACATAAGTCCAGAGTGTCATGCTCGAACCTCGATGTTGGTAGTTACTCATTTTCTTCCTATATGACACCTTTACTACAGTAGATTAATAATTAAAGTTTATTTTAAAGTATATTTTCAGTATCTGTCTATATTTCCGAGATGAGGTATTAACCAGGTATTGAACACACACCCTTTGGGTCCTGTCACTGGATCTAACTAACGCCTTTATCCAATATCTGGTTAAGGCAGTGGAGAACTTGGAGAGGGGAATTAATAGGAGATAACTGATAACTGACATCCATTAAACATGGCACGTGGAACGAGAACAGTCTACCCCAGCGAGTGAAATAAAGGGTTCAATTTGACATTCCAACCACCTGAAGAAGGCCGGAGCGTACAACAGCCGAAACGTTATGATAAATATGGCAACAAAGATGAGGATGATAGTCCGAACAATGTAAATAGAGTATATTTTCATTTTTTAATGTACATCCAATTTTAAATTGTAAGCCCTAAACAAACTAGTGAGACAGAATGTAATAGTGCTTTATCACAGAGTAACCTAAAGATTCTACATAACAGAAAAACAGAAACATAAAAAGAAATATTTTTTGAAAATCTATATCTTATTATTAAACATTGGTATGATGTCTTACATATTCAAATGTCATCATCACATTTGTTTAACATACAGTAGCTACAGAATGGACGTAACAATTTTAAAACCAAGCTAATAAAAGAAAAAGTGGAATTTAAATTTTTCTTTTTTAAACTAACACCAATATACCAATTTTTAAAAGGAAAATAATTCAAAATGAAAGAAAACAATGGTCAATAATCAATACTGGCTTCACATGCCAATTGTGGACCATTTTGTTAATGTTTTGACATTTCTACACTAACCTCAAAACATGTCATATGTGGGAATAAACACTTCCTGAGGAAGTGTTTACTGAAAATAAGACAGTTCTTGTATATGAGTGACAGAACATCTGCTACCTGTCCACATTTAGCAGCTGTAACTAATGTCATTTTGAGCCTTTTCCAAAAGAGTTGTAACAGTATGGGCAACTGGAACAGTGCCAATAGAAGATGTAAGGGGTGGGATATTGTAAAAAACAAAACAAAAAACCCTGTATGCATGAATAACTCAAGCTGATTAAGAAAGGAGATAACTGATCTCATAATTTATCCATAGCATAAATATATTGTTGTAGACTAAATGCTATAAATATCAATTAGAATTGATTAACAGTAAAGTTGATAACAATGTGTCTTCCATTGTTGGAAATGAATGACCATTGCAGCAACTGACAAAAGATGATCAACAATTAGCAAAATGGATGAGATTTTTGAGTCAGTTTTGATTAATGCCACTCTTAACTTGGTTTGACCAAAATTGGCAAGCTTTGTGGGAGATATCACACCAAGCCAAACTAATTTACTGGCTGCTTACAAGCAGAATTGAAGCAAGTGAATGTGCTTTATTTTTCTTTCTGCTGCCATAAGGATTATTATGGCTGTCATATTCTATGAAGAATTCTTTGAATAATTAAAATATCTAAGATGCAAAGAACCACAACTATGAAAAAAGAGAGAGAGAGAGAAATATGTATGTGTGTCCACTGTAGCTGAAAATACAATATTTATTAAGATCAATAAATTATTGCAATAATTTCAAACTGATCAATTTCCCTTCAAATGAATATGAAAGGTTTCCAATACAGTTGAGGTCCAATTTAGAGATTTTCATTTTATTTAAACAAGTGTCTTATGTACAATGGGTTCTAAATTTTAAAATAGAGCACACTGCTCTTAATAACTTTTGTTCCTTTGGAATTTTATCTCACACTAAGAAAGATATACTTGGATAATATATTAGTGATACTTTTGAACCCCTTGAAAGGGGGCTCAAAAAGTATAGACAATTAAGAAGAGCAAGACCTGTTATGGTGACAAAAATCCTGAAAACTTTACTTTCGTTCAATATCTTCAGAATTGTGCTTGAAAGGAAAAGGGAGAGAAAGGAAAAGGGAGAGAAAGGAAAAGGGAGAGAAAAGAAAAAGGAGAGAAAATATAATTTTTAAATAATAGGCTTAAATGGTTTAAATATGGAAAGGAAATACATGAAAAATTCAATAATAATTTTAAAATAACACTAACAGAGAAGGCAAAAATGTCTATGATGACTACAAATTTTCTCAGACTTTAATTTCTAACTTTTGCCAGTAAGAACTTCAAGTTTAAATGAACAGCCAATGTGTTGTAGTGGTTTAAAAACATTCCTAGGTTTGAGTCTTGTATTGAGGATATGAAAATCAAGCCAGTATAGAAATATAACTATCTGGGCAGTGTAGTAACAGATGACAGAAAATGTGACACAGAAATACGAAGGTGCATAAAAATAGCAAAAGGTGTCTTCCAGAAACTAAGTAAAGTATTAAGACATAGTAAAATACAATTAGAAACAAAGGAAATAATTTTTTTTAATTAAACAGCATTAATTACATTTACCAGCTTGAATGTTTAAGAAATTTCATAAAAAATATGCATTCTCCAGCAGAAATTGAACCTGTATCCTGAAGGTTTTTTTATGCTTTATTCCGCTTGGAGAATGCATAGTGTTTAATAAAAAAGCAAGCATTTAGTTAAATAAATTGTATCTGTTAAAATAACCTATAAACAGAAAATATATTAAATAATTGTTGAAGTTAGTTCATTTCATTGTATAAGACACTTTGTCTGAAAGCATTCAGACAAAATATTAAAATTACTCAAACCTGACAAGTCTGGCAAGAGCATTGATTTTGGTTTTTACATAATCAACTTTTCATATAGTGAAAGTCCTGTCATTAGAAACTATTTAAATAACTAGCTCTCTTGTCAGCTGATTAAATAAGCTAGCTAAAGATTTATAAGGTGAATATAAAAACAAAAAAGTGCTTTTAGAGAGAAACATAATTTGGTCTGGGATTCCTTCTGTTGTTATTATCACAAAATTTTAACAGCACATTCTTCAATCTTTATCAGATGACACAGCAAAGCAAACTACAACAGTATGATCAAATATAAAGCATACAAAGATATATCCATACAAGTAGGGTTAAGTTAATTACATTATACAATATATATCCAATTCCTCCCCACAAAGCAAGATATGTCACAAGGCTGGTTTTTAACATGAGGCTTTCCAAGCATGGACAAAACACATTAATTATATTACTTTTGACAATCACAGACTGCAAGTTTTCACATCTTTTTTAAAGCATCTCACTCCCTACTTGACACCACCATTAAAAATTAAATAAAAAAAATAAGTTTTTTCTTCTTCCCATTCTTATTGCTGAGGCTCAGAGACCATGAACAACAGTTTTGAATTCAAAGTTGTCTTTCTCTTATCACAGCTATAGAGCCTAGTCTGCCCAGTTATTTAACCCAGAGCTGAGAGAAAAGATGGATTCATACCTTTCCCAAACATATTTGCATGCAAACCAATGCAATGCACCCAACGAGAATTGGAACTTGGAATTTAATTTCTCCTTCCAAGTTGCTACCGATTACATCAAAATAAACTCTCTGGGTAACCTTCAGAGAATTTAATTCATGGAAGTACATTGTTCTCTGTTGCACCATCTAGGGATATCTCGTCTTCTTCTCTTGCTTGTCTTTTTTAGTATTACAGTTATTGCTCACCCTATGTCTACTGGATCTAAACTACTCAGTTCAGGAATTGAACTCAATATTATGCCACCAAATTCATGAACATTTGTTTTTCACCTTTATCCTATAAAATGGGGTGAGGTGAGGAGTGCTGCACAAATGTTAGCGATAATAATTATATTAATAGTGACAAAAACAATTATTTTGTGAAAAAAATCTAGAAAGCTGAGTTTATCTTGAAAAGCAGAAAGTTACAAAATGTTTATAGTATTAGTATTATTGATAGTATTAGTAGCGATTTTAGAAGTAAAAAGAAAGTATGTTTAAAAAGTAATTATACAAGCTTAGTTAAAATTATGTTAACAAGTTAAATCATCTTGCACATATGATGTATGTATGATTGCTACTTTTTAAGTGTTAACGTAATTTTGACTAACCCTGTACATATTTTATAAAACTTTCAGTTCATTTTAGAAAAAACAGCCCTCAAGAGAAATACCATCAGTGTTTTAAGATAAAGAATCTCATGAGAAGCATGATGTCAGTTTTTTTTTTTTAAACTTTATAAGGAAATTTGTGTGTGCGTGTATACATTTCATATATAAAAATATGTAAAACACTGTCATTCTTCATGGAATTTAATATTAAGACTTGACCAATGCATTGGTCAAGTCTTAATATTAAATTCCATGAAGAATGAGATTAAAGGTTGTGCTTTCTCATTGCAATGAGAAAGCACAACCTTTAATCTCTTTTAAGAGATTAGCCTATGTATTTTTAGTAATTGAGATACAGTTTTAAGTGTAGATTCATAAGAGCCATTAGAATCAGATTATATAATCATATATCTTCATTTTGAATGATTCAGCCCAAGACCCCACACTTTTCATTCTAACGATTTCTATGGATATGAAGAGATAACCGAATACAGAAAATCAAAGTTTTATTCTGAACTTCTTATAATACATGAAATTTCTATATTAGTATATTTCTTATAAAATCAAACCACAGAAATTATGCTATTCTGTTAAAAAAATATAAAATTAGTAACCATACTAGTCTGAAGAAGAGAGTTGATTTAACCAAGAGAAAGGAATAATTCTCTTTACTCATAAATCACAGTTTGTATTCACAAGTTCAGTAAGAAAGCACATTAAAGTCCATTTTGGAAATTTGTGACTTGTTTTCATTTTGTCCTCCATCCACTGATGTAACTTATGCCCATTTTTCATCAATGTTATTTAATCTTTGGAGAATCCCTATTAATCTATTCTTGATCTGCAAACATTTGTGATAATTTCTACATGTTGGGGGTATTGATGACATTATCAAAGCAAGATAATCATTGAATGTTTAAGTTCAGTCAAGTGTAACAAAGAGTTTACCTCGTTTGACATTTCTTGACTCAGCCATCATCCAGAACCTATTTTTAATGATGTATCCTCAGAGAGGGAATATTTTTTGATACTATATTTTAATAGTCAAATTCAATTCTTTTGTTAAAAGTATAAAGTTTAACACTTAAAAAAAAAAATTATCCAACATACATACAAACATCTCTATATTGATATTGATTGTGATCAGTTTTATATAAAATTTTAAAAAGTTTTATAGGTCAAACCTTTGTGATCATAATGTTATACAATAATCACTGCAACCAGAAATAATCATTGGTTCTCAAATGTTTTCATATCACTAGAGATTAAGTACTCCAAAGCAGAAATATCTTAAAAAGAAATCAATCAACTTTTAAAAACGTTAATAGAAAGCTAAAACAAAAATGCTTATACAACATGATTTCTTCAAATGCAAAATTAAAAATTAAATTTGGGAATTCATAATCTGGAGTGCTTAATTGATATTAATACATGAAGAAAGAATTCAGATTATGAATTTCAAATTTTTATTATTTTTTTTTACATTTGAATGAATGTCATATAAGGATATTTGTTTTAGTTTTGGGGGCGGGGACAATATACCATGATTTTTACATAACAAACTAGATCTGCCCCACACATATACACAAATTAACATTTTTTAAATTTAAGTTTTTTTTTATTCTGACATTCATGATCTGCAGTGCTTAATTTATAGTAATGCAAAATATATATATATATATATATATATATATATATATATATATATATATCTATATATATATATATATATATATATATATCCAGGTAAGATGAGAACAAATTTACAATCACCTGAAGAGACACATTGATATGCATCAAAACATGACTGCAATTGTGTAGTGATTTTTCATATGTTTTTGATTTAATATCCTAAAATAAATTTTATATATATATATATATTTTACACAAACTGATTTATTTTTAGTTAGTTTAAATAAATATGAATATGCATATTTCAAACTAAGTAAATAAAAGCTAAAGGAAAAAAGCTAAAAGTATATTTAACATAAGACATATTGGATATTAATCTGATTTTACACTGTATTCATTTTTAATAAGCTTAAATGATAAATATGACTTCTAAAGCATTACACAAACAGAGAAATTAACCTTTTCTATATGACAGCAAAATAAAAAGCATCACTATTATCATATCACACCAGAAGCCTACATGAACAATCAGGCATTTTATAGCACAAGGTCAGAACTTTTACTAATTAAGAAAATATGGATTTATAAATCAGGGACATTCTGTGTTGTAATTACAGCAACCAAGCTGCAAATGATTTTGTAGACTTATTAATTAATGGTGTAGATACATTATAGAAAGAGAATTCAAAATTCTAAGCAATATAATTATTTTATAATTTCCGACCATATCTATCAGATTTGAATTGTCCACTTTCAAGTCACTGTCAATTGAACAGAATTCATTTTCTTAAAATAAAATAAAAAATAAGCTTTTCCTTTATTTATTTTTTTCATAATTGTTGACGGCTGTAATAGAAAAAAAAAAATGTAAAAAGTATTATTTAAATATATCTTGTGGACACATGGCCCAGTGAATAAATGCATTGGTTAAGTAATAATCCAAAAGTGACAGAGGGAACAAAAACTTGGAGAGTTGAGTTACTAAAGGGAACTAACTAAAATTGAGACATCAAAAAACATGTACATGAAATTAGAACAATCTACTCCCTGGACTAAATAAAGGGTTCAGTTCAAAATTCCAATGCATATCACCTGAAGGTCAGAGCTTGCAATGGCTGAAACATTGTGAATATGACAATAAAGATAAGGAGAACAAAATAATGTAAATCTTGTGGGTAAATTTATCAAATACAAATAAAAGAAACTTGTTTAAAATCTCATATTTTAGAATTCCATGGAAGCCATAATAATATACCCTTTTGAAGAACCATAACCATGAGCCATAAATTTAAACAATAGAGAAGAATTTGAAAGAAAATCTACTAAATAACAAAACTTATAATCTGAAATGTAAAAAGAAATAATGATTGCGCAAATATCATTTAGAGTTTCTAATGAATAATTTCTCACTTTATTTGTATTTTTTTTTTATTTCACCCCCCCCCAAAAAAAAAACAAAACAAAAGTCTCTGGCAAGATGCATTAGCAATAACAACTTTATTTAATCTATATCACTGCCCATGTCTTGGGATATCTTGTCTAGTTCTTATTTTTAGTACTGTTCAGTTATTGAACGCTGTTTCCACTGAGTCCAAATACATTGAAAAGTTGCAGTGAGGGTTGAGACAATGAAATCAGGCATGACTGATCATGTATGGAGGGAAAGTGTACCCATCATCCCCTGTGGAATGAAATGAAAATACTGGACAAAGAAGAACATTGGAAAGTTAGACATCTGAAAGAATCAGAGCATATGCTAGACTATGAGGACCTCTTCAGTAGACCTAGCATAAAAATAAATATAATATGGGGGCCACTAATAAAGAAAGAAAGACAAATGACAGCAGTTTAAAAGAGAGGGAGGGAGTGTGAACCAGGTGATAGGCAAACCTATCTACTCCTGTTGAAGTATAAAATCATCACAAAGTGCATATTATTTTCTTCCAAATAGCATGTGAAATATATATGTTCATTTTCCTTTCCCCAGAAATATTCATTATTTAACAAATTGTAATTGTTGTGTAGAAAGACGACCAACCTTTCTCTACACTAATTGTTGAATATGGACTTGTCCATCTGCTATGAGTAGAATGTCTGCTCATAGAACAGTTGTTGCAAAGTAGCATTAAGTTGTACACACTGCCACACTGAACTACAGTATTCTCTTTCATTGCATTATTAATCCATGCCTCTCATGTGATTAAACCTATTTTCCACTCAACCTTTTAATCTAGTGTTCCCTTACAGTACTATTAACGAGCATTATACAAACAATGATTTTTTTTTTTAAATTAAGAAATTACAGATCTTTTTGTTCTATTTTTTATTATTGAAATCAAAATTAAGTTTATGGATAAGAAACAGCATGACTTTGGTACTATGATAGTCGAACTTTAAACATTTCAATACAAATATTGTGCCAACCAATGGACCTAAATTATTGCACTGCAATATCATAGCAGCTACTTGAACAACAATATTGAAATTTTAACTTGGTGAGAAACTGATATCTAGATTCAAAACTACTGATTACTACACTTAGGTGTATCATTAGCAGACACACAAGGATGACGAAAAACTAACAAAGCTGTTTCCTTTTTATTTCACCATCCAACATGATACACTGTAAAGGAAACGGGATGAGAGGGAGGGAAGGTGACAAGGGGTGGAGAGAGGATTTTTCAGCTCATTTTACTACTCAAAATAGTTACTAAAATCAACCAAGTTGAAAATTAACCTATTTTATGACAACATTAATACACAGAAGAGAGACTGGCAAGGGGAGGATGATGGGGAATAAATAGAACAGAGAAATGAAATAGATAAATCCGCACATGACAGGAAAGGAGGTAGGGTGGAGAAAAATATGTCTAGATTTGTTGGAAATAAAATTCCCTATCTATTTTTTGATATACAGTTTTGAAGGAGATCAGTTTATAGTAAAAACTCATCCACATGTTTCGGTCAATGCTACAAGCTTGTATAACCTGTACTAATTATGGCATTTTCATCTGCATTATGGAAAAGAAAATGAGAGACAATTTATGAACATATTTTGATCTTTATTGCAGGTATTTGTGAATCTCACTAAATCCTTTCAAGAAACTTCATTTTTTTTTTTAAATGAAGCCCTAAAATAGCATCCTTGTACCTGTTAAATAAGATTATATAGATCAGTATTCTATCTCTGATTAAAGTGACACATCCCTAGCACTTCTGGCTCAGCTCAGAACATAGTATCTGTGCACTGTGTTAACACACAGTAGACACTCTGGAAGTAATGCTTCCTATTTATTTCCATGGAAACTAAAACAGATACAAGAATCAAAATAACACCAGTGGATAGAGCAAATTCTAAGCTACAAAACACTATTTTTCCACATAATCACTACTATTGACTATGCATTTTTATCAGCACTGCATGCCTACTAAAAGATCTGCAACAGCGAAGACAACTTACTTTTTTGGCAAAATGTCTTAGTTGCTGCAATGGGTTCTATTTTGTCCGTATTGAATTCAATGATACACCATTTTCAAGATTTCAAATGTTAATTGCAATGTAGACATACATTCTTCACTGGAAAAATTGATGCAATACTGCTGGTTCCAATTTAAAAGAATGGCTGTTAAAAACATGCCCACTCCCCAAATTTATAGACAAATCATACAGATGCATGCTGAGATTTCTTCCAAACCAATAAAAATTGGGCAATCCTTGGTTTCATCCTCCATATTGTTTTTTTTTTTTCATGTCTTGAAGTCAGAATGCAACATTCACTTGACTGTATCCGTTTTACATGTGAATATCATTCTTTGTGAACTTTTTGCTTTATTACTGTTGCTTTGCCTAGTTTTGTCTTGTATATATATATATATTGTTTAGTTAATATTATGTTGCTCTATTCTTTTTTTTATTGTATATTAGAAACTTTGTCAATTCTCTTTGTTGAGCATTTTTGCCAGTCATACTTAACCATGTCTAATTACTCCACTTCCTACATTATGCTTATAGAGCTATTTACCAGACTAAGCTTATTAAACATATTTTTAAAAATTGATTAATTTGAATACTGACCAAGTCAACAAAGTTTCAGTTTCTATATTCCAGCAATTTGCAATGCAATATCTTATTTACATTAGCATTGTCAACTTTCTGGCTTTTTGGATAGAAAATGAAAGAAAAAAAAAAAAAAAAAAAACTTATTTATGAGAGAACAAACAGAATAAGTATCACAAATAAAGCAGATATGCATAAGAGAACTAACAAGATATGCTCATCAACAGGATTCATAAAATCCAAAGATGGAACGCTGATATTAGAGAAAGAAAAATAATTCAGAAATGGAATTAATATATTAGAGAGATCTGCTATAATGAAAGAGAACAACCAGAAATACACAGAAATATTGACAGACTGGAAATATTAAAATCTGAAGTGGAATCTGCACTGGCCAAATTGAACAGAAACAAAGTGGCAAGGCCAGATATAATTCTAATAGAGATGTTGGCAGCCTTACATGATTTTGACATAGACAAGATTGCATAAATAATTAATTAAATCTTCAACAGTGGTGATATACTGGAAGACCTAAGTAGGTCTATTTTATAACACTGTCTAAGAAACCAGGTGCAAATGAATGTGAACTCCATCAGACAATTAGATTAATGAGCCATAAAACAAAACTTATCATCCAAATTCTGATGAAAAGAGCACACAACAGAATCATACCGGAAACAGGACAGAAACAGTGCAGATTCATCAAAGATACTGAAACAAGGAACATAATATTTATGCTCAGTATGTTATCAGAAAGAGTAGTACAAATGCAGGAGGTGTACCTCTATTGCAAACATTACACAAAGATGTTCGATAAAGCACACCACAAAAATCTGTTGGAACTGCTCAACAACATTTACATATTTTGGAATAATATTAGAATAACCAAGACCCTCTACAGGCAGCAAACCACTTACATACGGAGAGAAAATTAGTTCAGCAGATATACAAAAATAGAAAGGGGTGTAAAACAAGGATGTATCTTCTCACCAGACCTATTCAATCTATATAGCGAGGCAATTCTGAGAGAATTAGAAGTCCTACCAGGATTTGTTATTAGCAGCCATAATCCTAACAACATAAGATGTGCAGATAATGCAGTGTTGATTGCAGACATAGAAAGAAAACTACAAGAACTCCTACAGAAGGTAGCGAAGGAATGAGAGGAGAAAAGATTAGATATCAACTGCAAAAAGATGGAATGCATGGTTGTTAACAAAAAGATGAGCCCAAAAATGCAAATTGCAAATCAGAGATACGAAAATCAAGTAAGTACAGAAATTTAAATATCTAGAAAGTGTTTTAACAGAAAATGGAAAGTGTGACACTGAAATCTGAAGGTGTATTACAATAGCCAAAGATGTATTCCAAAAGCTAAGCAAAGTACTAAGAAATAGAAAAACTTTGCTAGAAACAAAGAAAAGAGTACTAAACTGTTATGTGACGTTTATCCTCCTGTATGGCAGTGAGTGCTGAATAATCTCCTCAAAGATGAAGAAGAGACTTGAAGCAACAAAAATGAATTTCTACAGAAAGATGCCGACGATACCATGGACCAAACATGTCAACGTCAGCAAAGTTTTAGAGAAAATGGAAACAAAAAGGAAACTTATAATTAACATCAGGAGAGACAGTTGGAATTTCTAGGAATAATAATGAAGAAAGAGGGCTTGGAAAATCTAATACTCACAGGATAGATTGAAGAGGGGGGAAAAGGAAAACAATGCATAAAATCATAAAAACATCTTCATACTAAATATCATAAAATGTAAAAACTGCCTCTAATCATTGAATCAACTAAAATGCATTTGAAGCCATCACCACATTGTAACATCTTTATTTAAATTGATGCCCAAAATCAGGAAGCACCATGTGACCCATGAAACTACCTAGTATGGCCTGTGTGAGATTTTCAAAATAGTGTTTTGTCTTTATCAGAATAAATTCTGAAACTGTGTACAAAAAATTCAGTTTTGAGGAAGCCTGAGGTTATTCAACCAATATTTCTTTTTATCTAATTAATCCTTTTAACTCTTTACAAGAAAAATGTTTTTTCTCATCATTCCTCTCTATGTTTCTATCTCACTAATATTTAGTAATTTATACTAAAAAATTACTTTTGCAGTCCACATCTAATTTTTTGTGATCAAGTGTGGCCCTTTACATATTTTTATATTTTAATTGTGGAGGCCTACCCTAAATCATGACACATGACTGCTCAAAATAGGAACACTTGCTATAGTACAGTTAATAGTAAAACTGATTTGCAAATGAATTACATAGAATTTGTTTTTCATTTGACGCCCCATGAAGATGTCTTTTTGCCAAAGTTAGTTTCGTCTGACAAACATCTAATTAGATAAACCCCAAGTTGAAGAGATATAATAAAAATAATTCTGTCAACATCTCCCAGCCATAATTCTAAACAGACCCCAACTGCCTTTAAGAAAGGTCTTATGTGTCAGTCTACTGTTTCTTGCCTCTCCATATTTTATTAGAATTCCAAGAGCCTGCTGACAGGCTGAAAACTTTATTCAAAACCTTATTGCATTAACACATTGACATGCGCATGTGGATTTAACTGGATATTAACTGTGAACCTATACAGCAATTTAAGAAAATAGGAGAAAGGAAAGAATATTCAAGAAGATTGCAAAGTTCTTTTAAAATGATATCAGAACAGGTTTGCAACAAAACCAAAAAATATCTTGTAAAAAATTTTTAAAAAATACAAAATGCAGAATATATATGAGAAATGTAATTTTATTAAATATCTCTAAGTGGCAAATTCCTCAACACATTGTAAAATGTAAAATACCAGGTTTGTACCTCATCAGCTACTATTTTACTCTTTTTTTAAGTAGGTTAGAGTTACTTCCTTAAAGATTTATTTTACCTGAAACTGACAGGAGAACAAAAACAAAATAAACAATACTCCTTTCTGATGGTTAATGACTAAACAAATTATGAATGAAAAAGATGTCCAAATATGAAATAAAAATTACATCTCATTCAAGTTTTTCATACTAAAATTGATTCAGTTGAATACAAATCAAATGATGTAATTTAATGAACTAAAATAAAAAATGATTGTTCACATAAAATACAGCAAGTTAAGTATAATATAAGTAGATATTCAGACTCATATTACAAATCCAGATCCAGGACCATCATACTCCTTGGAGGACTCTCACTGATTGACCATGTCTTCAGGAGTGTAGACATACTCACTACATTTGACCAGTTGCAGGTTGGTGAGAATATTTAATCTATAGCTGGATGTTTTGAATTCAAAATTGTCCTTCTTGACCAGTTGCCACCCTAAACTATAGGACCCAGTCTGTCATTATCTATCCATAGCATTATTATTACAAATATCATAATATGAATTATAAACACACAGAAAAAAAAATGAATTTTTTTTTTCAAAGACTAAAAACAAGCAACCAACCAACCAATGTCAAAGATACTAACTTGAGAAATTTTTAACCAACCAAGTGTAATGAATAAGAAACCTAATTTTCTGTTCCTCTTCCATATTGCCAGCTAAGTGTATGAATGGCCAACATATTATTCAGCACTATTGAAAGGAAATTCAGTTCTTTATAGAAACAAAAGCTATCATATAAGAGCTTTTTAAATTTTTTTCTATAAAGGATTTCCCAATCTCTTATATTCTGACATCTTATTCAGATAGTTAAATACAATCAGATAAGAGATTTGATTATTGACAAGAGTATGAACACATGCTGAATGTGTCGGCTACTCACCAGGCTGGTCCCTAATTTTTAAGATTATAAACCTACTCTCTTTCATTAAGCAAGTTCTGCAATAAAAATTTGTGTGAATCCTAGATACCTTATCTTCTATTACAACTTGAACAGGGCTCTTGAAATATCAGCTTCTTTGATAAGACTTTATTTTAATGCCATTTCATCAATTCAATAGAAATAGAAATACCATGAACTAAAAATACACACACTTATGAGTTAAGGACTTTTTCTTTCTTTTAATATTTCACCCCAAGTAAGGTAATAAAACCACTAAGACAAGAGGTTATCAAGTGAAAAAACATGAGAAAAAGAAAAGCATTAAGGAGAGAAAACAGTAAGGGAATCAAGACAGAAAATAACAACTGGCATTGATCTTGAAAAATTTAAATGCAAAGTTGAGTGGAAAGCAAAAAGCTGGAAGAGGGTTCCACAAGCAAGAAGTGCAATAGAAGAAACTATTAACTTACTTAATAGGACTTACAGTTACATCTAGCAATTTCAACAGTAAAATGATAAGACCTAGCTGCCAATCTAGTACTGCACTTAAATTCATAAAATCGAGTTGCCAAAGAGGAAACTCATCAGAACAATTAGCATGAAAATATATAGAAAAGACACAGGAAAGCATATTATTATTATCTGAATTGCCATGACTTCATGAGGAAGATAGTCGAGTAGTTTCTTCTCCACTATTTAGAATTCCAAGTTTTATTTCTTAGATTGGCTGCCACTGAAGGTTTTAGAAGCCCCAGTCTAGCCTACTAACCCATAGCTGGAGGGAGAAGAACAACTGATGACTTTTCCAAGGAAATTTGCATGAAAGTGCATGTAAGAGGCTATGTTGAAATTTGAATGCAGCTTGCCAATTCCACTTTCAGCAGCACCAATAACAGCTACGATATCCACACATCTTAGTAAGGGCTAAAAAGCAATTGTTTTGGATCACAAATCAATCACTGCTTTTGATCATTTAAAGTTTAAATCATTCTTTTAAATTCAGTTTTATGAAAAGTCCAGCATTCATAAATTAGCCCATTAATAGATAGAGAAAAAATCTTTTGGGGGCAACAAGAAGTATATCGACATTGGCATAAACATCTTATTTAGTTGATGTGTTATTAATAATGCCACATAGAAATCATCCTGTTTGCACATGTGCACACATGCGTCCAGTAGCTATTTTGAAATCTTAACAGGCTAGTGTCCAAATCGGAGTCGAGTATTTGCTCTAACTAGCCAATTAGTTGAGTAAGAGACAGCCAAAATAAGTTGCTATAAAAGAACAAAAAATGGCTTGCATTATAAAACAGTGACAGATTAGGGCTTAGATATAAAGAAAATATAGCTAAGTCATTTCAAGTCTAATAATTATATATTACAAACTATGAAACTTGATAGTTTTGTCATCTACTTTAAAATTACTCTTTACAGAAAGACATTGAATAAAGACAGCAGTTGATATACTTTTAATAATAGACTAAAGAAAAAAAATTAGTGTTACAGACTCACCTAAGAAAAGTTTTCTCTCTCAAAACCAATGAAAAGCTGTTTAATATCTTTTCCTTATGTTTTTCAATAGAAAACTGTTATATAATAATTGGTCCTCCTATATGCCAGTGAATGCTGGACAATCTCCTCACAGATGAAGACAAGACTTGAGGCAGCAGAAATGTAATTCCACAGAAGCATACTGTGAATACCATAGACTGAACATCTGAGTAACAAGGAAGTTTCAGGAAAAATGGAAACAAAAAGGACAGTTATACTTAGAATCAGAAAGTGAAAATTGAAATTTCTAGGGTGCATGATGAGAAAAGCAAGCTTGGAGAATTTGACACTGACAGGACATATTGAAAGTAAGAGAGACAGGAAAGCAGCCAATAACCTACCAAATTAGCTTGTGGTAAATTGATGCCAAAAGTGCTCTATGGGATTGAAATCTGGTAACTGTGGAGGCTACTAACACAGAAAATTCATTGCTGTATTCTATGAAGCAATCTACCACTATTTTTGATTTGTGACACAGTGACCTGTCCTGTTGGAAGTGACCACTAGAGGATAGGTGCACTGTACTCATAAATTGAGGCATGTGATCAGCCATAAAACCTAGCTAGGCTATGGCATTTGAATGATCTTTTATTGGTACTAAGTGACCCAATGTATACCAAGAAAATATTCCCCTTAGCATTACACCACCATGAGCCTGAACCATTGATTAAAAGGAAAGATGGAGGCATACTTTCATATTGTTTATGTCAAACTCTAGCCCTACCATCCAAATGCCACAGCAGAAATCCAGATTCAATAGACCAAGCAATGTCTTTTGTAATCTTCTGTTGTCCAATTTTTGTGATCATTAGCAAATTGTAGCTTCAATTTCTTGACATCAGATGTGGCCTTCTGCTGCTGTAGCCCATCTGCTTCAAGGTTCAACATGTTGTGCATTCAAAGATACTCTTCTGTACATCTCCATTAAAAAAAAAAGATTATTTGAGCTACTGTTGTCTTTCTATCAGCTGAAATCTGTCTGGACATTTTCCTCTGACCTCTTTCATCAACAAAGAATTTTTGCCCACAGAATTGTCACTCAATTGAATGTTTTCTTTCCCTGACCATTCTCAGTAAACCCTAGTGATAGTTGTATATGAAAATTCAAGTTCAGTAGTTTTTTTAAATATTTAGACCTGCCAATCTGGCATCCACAACCATGTCACATTCAACAAAGTCACATATATATTTGCACAAACAAATCTATTTTACATGTATGCATAAATCTTATATTTTCAATCACAGATACATCCAAATTTTGACAGAGTACAGAGTATAAAACAGAGGTTCCCAAAGTGTGTTCCATGATGCCACAGAGTGTAGCTCATAACTCCCAGAGGTACTATGAGATATTCAAAGATTCCAATAGTTAAATTAACTTACAGTTGACCAATCAGAGAAATGTCCCTCATAAAAGGGGATTGGATGATGTGAATTTCAGTCATTATAGTTCTAGAACTTAATATGAATGATAAAAATTCTATCATTAGCTTGCTAACGAGAATGCACAATTGATTTACAAAGTACATATAATGTCAGAACTGGACTCATACTTTGTGTCCATCTTTGCAACTTCTGATTATCCATTTACAAGATAAATATTTACCTTTAAATTGTAAATCAATCACTACTCTGAAGCCAATTCACTCACTTCTGCTAGAAAAGTTACTTTTTATCAAAAACAAAACTTTTTCAGAAAAAATTTGTTAGATTCAGTCAAAGCAGTTCAAACTACATAGATGAAAAACATTTTTGTAATATTTTTTTATTTTATTTACATTTGCTTAATCAAATATTTGTTGTTACTTGATATTTTTAAATAACCTAAGTCAGTATTTTCTGACTTAAGGCACTGTCATTTATTCCATCTAGTATTTGAATAGCTTTATATTTCGTAAATATTATATATAACTTCAAACCTTATTATTACAGTGGACACTCTTATCTGAAATAGACACCCCATTTTTATTTCATTTTAAACAGTATGTATTACATCAATGGCTTGTGCATTTGAGAAATCATATTAAAGAAAATATGTTCCCCAGCAGGGATCAAACCTGTGTCCCCCTTTGTAGGTGAAAGCACAGTTTGATCCAGTATGCTTTACCGCTCAGCCACAAAGAACGTCACAATTAAGCCAGGATCTATTTGCCCTGTTTAAGGAAAGCACATCCTCTTCACTCAGATTATTTTTCTTGAAAGCCTATATCTGTTCAGTTTCATATCCGAAACATAAACAAACCAATTTCTAAAAGAATTAATGGATTCATTATTAATCTGACATTTTTCGTTATTTCAAACATTATTATAATGGACACTCATATTTGAAATAGATTCTCCATTTTTATTTTATATATATATATATATATATATGGGAAAGAAACTCGAAGAAGACAGAATAAACATGAATTTCTCAAGGAAATGTAGCTTAAAAACCTAACTCATTCTGTAAATAGGCATAGATTGTAAGAGAAACTTTTACATAAATCTTGAAATATCCAAAAAAGGCTTAAGGAGTTTGTTTTGAGAACTTACTGCCTTGCGTGACAGCAGCACTATTAATAGAGATGTACTTTTTGATAGGCTTAATCCATAATATCACAAGAGGTCTTATATGCAAATGAAGCATGGTAATTAATTTTATATTAAATGATAAAAATAATGTAATCACATGACTTATAATGACCTTTTAGATACAATGAAAGAAATGGTTCCTTCTTTGAAGGCTGAAAAGGCTAAATTCACCTTATTGGATAATAGATGTAAAGCTTGTTTTTTTTTTGTAATTTTTTATTAGCAAACACACACACACAATATTATTCATTGAATATTATTATTATTTAAAAGTCATCCATGTATGACTTAAAAATATCTTGTGTACTATAATGATATATTGCTTTAACCTATAAAGAAAACTTTTCTCCAATAATAAAGACTAAACCAGATAAAAGGTGACCACAAAAATGCTACAGCAAGATGCTACATTGGATTTATTTATATTCAAGTATAGAAAAGGAAGAATAAAGAAGACTTTTTATGTGAGCCTTAATAGTAAATCAATCTCATAAAATATGCAGGAACACATCCCTCGAGACAGCAAACAGTCAACCATATTATATCTGGATTTTCTTTTGAACAAGCACCTATTCAGTCTCCCCAGAGCAAATTCTTCACATCAATTTTATATCAGTCAGCATTTATGAGGTGCTGATTATTCATTAGAAATTTTATTTATTAGCAAGAGAAAAAAAAAAAGAAACGATTAACTGGTAAGTCTTCAGAATATCCAATTAACAATTCCAGTAAAAGACATACAAGGAGAACCTTTTGTCTGTGTTGGTCTTGTATCATGGAAAACAATTTTTCATCATGACAAACAAAATAAAAGAAAGAGTTTATTTTTTGCTAACATTCCTACAAGACCTCTCTCTCAATATAAGGTTTTATTTCTTTAACATCTATCCTGTAGAATGAACATGTCTATGTAACTATAAAAACAATTTACATTTTTCTCTTAGTAATAAAAATATTTTTTTCCAATAATTTCTGGTTATAATGCTTGGAGGGAAGTTACTTTCCGCAATCAAAATTTTTGACTCTCAAAATTCTTAAATGATTACTCATTACAAGATATTTTTAAGATTAATTAATTTTCCTATTATACATATTTTAACTAGTTTTATTTTATTTTTCTTTGTGGTTTTTATCACATTCTTTAGCCGACCCATTCTTCTGCCATTAAACTAAACTCTTGGAATGCTGAAATGGAGTTAAACTCTTGATCAGACTCAAATCTACTATGATACCTTAAACAATAAAGTTACCAAAATCCTCACAAAAAGGTTATTGTCTATAGTTTTATATCACCTCCTTTTTCTTCTACCCTATTTCAAACTGTATTTTTGACTGCCAAATTATTAACACACTTAAGCAACAACTTAAGAGCATTAGTACAATTGTTCAAAGTCAGAAGTCAGTGGCACTGCAGATAAAAATGCTGAGTAATGGTTAATGCATCATCCATGAAAGACAAGTACACTTGATACAGAATGTCAGAGTTTCGTTCAAAGTGATTTCCTTATTCTGAATCCCTAAGCAATTTTGTTTAATGATGAAAGAATAAATCAGCTAAAGACTGATGCGATAAAAAGCAACAAAAAGATAGAAGGAAAACTTGTCTAAATATTTGTTATGATCAGTTATTATTGAAAATTTAACTATGGATATTGGTGCTAAAAGTGGAATTGGCAATCCAAATTCTTGTTTCATTCACTTTCACACTAATACCATTGGGAAAGGAATGAATCCACCTCTTCTCCCTCCAGCTATGTGGTAAATAGTTGGATACTGTCAGCTCTGGATGGCAACCAGTCTAGAAGGACTATTCTGAATTCAAAATCATGGAGAAAGCAAGAGAAAAAAAAACACTGTAATATTTTCCAAAAAGAAATAATAGCAATTTACAGAAAATAAAGAAAAAAGTGTTCAGAGACATGATTGCTTATGCCCTGAAGGGACACAGTATTAAAAAAATATAAGAAAAAATAAAATTAAAAACTATAATAGTCTAGCTATAAAAGAAATTTAGAGTAACCAAACAATTTCAAGTTGTATTTGCTGACTGCTAACACTATTTCATATTCAAAAATGTTCTCAAAGATAAACATTCCTATCAATATAAACACAAACTAAAACCAGAATTCAGGTCAAAATGAAACAAAAATTAAAGTTTTCATTGTCAATAAGTAATCACAATATGTGATTCATGCCAGCAAATACTAAATAGTCTGAATTGAATTTAATGTCAGTAAGGAACTTTTATTCGGGGAGAGGTTTATCTGCAATGGCAACAATAAGTACTAAGCTCACTCTCGGTGATATCAAAAGGGACTATGCACTCGGTCTTACACCAGGGTGTCAGAGAAACCAGGTGAATCAGTGGGTTGACCACCTTGACACCAGGTGCATATTTGTGCCTTCCCTAAGTGTTAGTGGCTGCCCTCAACATGTAAATAGGTGGTCAACCCAGATACACACACATGAGACAGGAAGATAGATATGCACCCACCCAAAAAGGGATAAAAGACTTTTCTTTTCATTCAATGGTGGGTACTTATATATGCACACACCCAAGTAATCACCAGTTCAATCCCTGAGCCAGGAAGTATGTATTTGGACTTAGTATAAACAGGGTGAATAATAACTAATCTGTGCGAAAATAAGAACTAGACAAAATATCCCTAGACATGGGCAGTGGAACAAAAACACTACCCCCATAGATAAAATAAAGGGTTAAATTCAAAATTTCCTGAAGATTACCTGGATCGACAATCACCTGATGAAGGCTGGGGAGGCACAATGGTCTAAACGTTGTAATAACAACAACAAAAAATATTGGGGACAATAGTCCACAGGTAAATAATAACTCCTTATCCCAGAAATTCAGACAAAGCATTAAAATTATCTTCTACTGTAATTGACAAATTCATATCCCTTTTATCAAAGCCATAAAGATATATTTTTTTTTATCCTATGACCTGTAGGGGCACCATTTGGTGTACAGCAGTCACAGTAGAAGTGGTGTTTCTTGGGCAAGATAGCCTGATAGAGCACAACCCTCTCCAGTTTTGAATTCAGAGTTTTTCCTTCTCCTAGACCCAAGGTTATAGAATCCAGTCTGTCCTGCTATTTTACCCATACCTGGGAGAGAGGGAGAAGATTCATACCTTTCCCAAGGGTAATAGCACATAAGTGAATGTAATGGATCTGACTGGAATTTGAACTCGGCTCTCCGATTCCACAATCCGAGCTGCTATCCATTACTCCACTGTGCCTCCTCAAAGATATTACAAAATACTTCTTTGCTTCCATGAAATTTAAAATTAAACCTAACATGTCATCAGATATGTGAGTGTTAGTCTTGCGTTCTAATCACAAAGCCAAACCTGCAAGTACCATCCAAGAATGAAGTTGAATTTAAAAACAAAGTTATGAATCAACCCCGGTAACACATTTTTGCTCATAAATAGCAGATTTGATGCGTGAGGAGAGAAAAATTAGTAAGAATCATTTAGAGCAACTGCATAAAATACTGGCACCATTAGTTGTGAGATTACAGGTCAATGATCAAAACAGTGGAAACCTTTCATTTATCAATCCTAATTCTTTGATCCTTCAGTCTGAGATATTCAATTGGCTTTTCTTTTTTTTCCTCTCTCTCTATGAAACTTTCAAAAAGACTGAACATTCAGCATTAGAAATAAGTGGTTGATCATAGTAGCATTGAAATTGTATATACATACACACAAACTTTAAGGGTGTAAGCACGCTTTCACTGCTTACTGTAATAATAATCAGTTAATCCTTGCTAGATTATAGGTATAAGCAAAAGCAGAAGTCATAGGTCAGATGTCTCTGTTAAAATTCCTGACTCAGCGCCAGAGATATGTAATAAGCCTGTGAACAGAGATGCAAGCACAAAGGATTGGAAATGGGCTGAAATCAATGCCAGAATAGATGCTTATTGAACTATGTTCACTTTCTGCCAAAATTCTGTCATATTTTCTTTGTTTCCTTTCCTGTTCTCAGTCACAGGAATGGCACATTTCTATACAGGACTTTTCCCAATTTACAAATGCATCAACGGTCTCAGATTCGCTGTCTGCAGAGAAAAAAAATGCTTGATACAATTCATCTTGTGAAGATAGCTACTTCACAAGTCATATAAATGAAGATAACTTTGCATACATAAAATTTGGTTGCCTGTTGATTTATCTGGTTAAGCAACAATCTAACTGGTTTCCCATTTAGTTTTGACAACTGAAAAATTCATACATTTTATAAAATAGAAGATTGGTTTGGTTGTTTTTTTACAGCATATCAACCTCAATGGGTTATTTAATGCCAACAACTTTTTTTTTCCTGGTAATATTTTGTTTTGTCAAAAATCTATTTCTGGTAATATTTTTTCCTCAAAAATGTATAACTGGTAATATTATTTTCAAAAACATATTGCTGGTAATAGTTTATTTTCTTCAAAAATTTATTTCTGGTAATAATTATTTCTAGTATTAAAACCTATTTATACACTTTTATAATGCTTTTTACCTCAGTTTCAGGGTTAACTATTTGACCATAGCTGAGACACTCACCCTGGGTCAGGGTGGACCTGGGAACACCAGCAATTAAGAGGTAGTTCCACGCTCTTCAAAACCTCCTGATCAGAGGCCTTGCTGTTGGACATAGTTTATCGTCTTACCCGGGACATGGATGTAGTTTATCATCATACCCAGGACATATAAAATAGTAGACTAAAGACAAACCACTACTTACATTCCTAATAAAAAGTTGTTAAGCTTCTTACCACACAATTTAAAAGATAGTTGCAAAAAGCAATTATTTTTATTTGTAAAATCTACAGTTTCTATAAAACAAAAAAAAAAAAACAAATTAAAAAAGCATTTCAAATAATTTTGTATTTTCTTCGTTCTTGTGAATTTACAAAAAAAATATTAAAGTAAATTATTTATTTATTAGATTGCTTATTTGCACTATTTATTTATTAGATTCTTTCTTAAAATGGTTGGCAAAAACGTCAGATAATTGCCAATCAATTCAAACTTTATAAAATAGTAAATAATAAATTGTGTTAAATATTTCTGTTGTAAATTCTAAAGAACCCAGGAGTGAAGGTAGTTAAAATAATAGCAGTGTCAAGGGAAAAAAACCATCCTTTTGATACATTTTATTTTTTGCAAGCACAAAGGTTAAAGATTGCTAAATGTTTTCCTTAATTTTTTAGAGGAATGCAGTGGGGACACATTTTACATTACCACTGAACGTTTTACATTATTTTTAAACAGGAATAGAGATTTAGGATTGCGTTTCTAGTCCCTTCTAACGTCTACTTCAACACCTAACATTTTCACCTGATCTCTGAAATTTTATTTGCTAATTAAATCTTGACCTCTTCAAGTATATAATTAGCTATCTTTCCTATTATCTTGCCCTTTTTTATGCTAATACAATTCCACATAGTAACTCTTTACCCTGAGTGGCCCTTGGGCCTTGTATTGGGTGAACATTAGTAAAAAAAAAAAAAACATTAGTAAAAAAAAAAAAAATGCAATTTTTTTAAAACAGTTTTAAATCATATACAATTCACATTGTAAAAACAAAAAAGAAAATCAGTTGATCTAATGAAGCAATCAAAGGTTCCCTCATAATTAGCAAAAAAGGAATAGAAACTAAGTAAATATATAATTAGCCAATTAAAGAAAATGTGATTATGTTTTATTTTTTTCTTTCATTTCCCTTCGTCTGGATGGTCACATCTATATTTTTATGTTGCCACTTCTAGTGTTTGTTTGAGAAACACTAAACTAAGTAATCAATAGTATCTTCTACAGCTAACAAATCATGTTTATGAAAATCTAAGGATTTTTTTTTAATAATGTTTTTCTTAATTTTAAATTATTTAATGAAGGCTGCGGTTTAACTTGTACAATAATTTCTCCCTATATTTTTATAGATACAACTAGCATTACTGTCATTATAAACTCAACACACAGATAATAACAATGATCCCTTGGATCTTCAAGTTAATGCTATCTTAAGAGAAATAGCAAGACTTGATGATGATTTTTAAAATCACATTTTTTTTTTCAACTTTTGGGCTAGAATTTCTTAATCCTGCCACCCTGCTTTTTTTGTTTGGCTTGTTTTTAAATCAATATTTATATTTATTATACAATCTTTTTATTTGTAGGAGTAAGGTTATCTAGATGATAAATGAAATCTTGTTAAATGGATTATCATCAACTTTGTCATCTCTGACCGTTCCTCATCAAACAAAGTCTTTTTCAGGTTAATACCAAGAACTACTTGCTCTTTATGGGTGCATAGCCGAGGGGTTAGAACATTCGCTTTCTGATTATGAGACATGGGTTTGAATCTCACAATAGTCAATTGGTCAGACTTTCTAGTGTTATCAGCCTGGGCAGGTAACATAACACATGGAACCTTTGGAAAGTGCCTGAAAACCATACCAGAGATTGACCTAAGTCTTGTAAGTGAATTTAGGTAAACAGAACCCTTCAGAAGCCATCAATATTTGTGCTAGATATTAGGTCTTAAGGTTTGGGTATACAGATTGTTGATTTTTCTGTTTAAATGCATTTAATGCTGAAAGTTAATTTTCTTGCGAGCTTGGAAGTAATAAAAATATGCTATGTTATTCCGCTTTCACAATTGAATACATGGTAGATGATACTCAGCTTTTGTGCATATACATATTTGTGTGAACATAATTACTAGAGGAAGTAATGTGCATGTTTTATGTTGTAGTTTTCTTGAAGTTATATTTTGAAATACAGTTTGATTTAAAAAATTGTAGGATATTATATGGCTTAATATCATGAAAGTTCTTTTATGTCAGTTAATGTATTTTAAATGAATTTGGTTGAAGTTGATACAATTTGTTAGTATGTGCATATTGTTGGTAATTTTACTATAAAAATGTATTTTATGCTTTCATAGTGTTTTGTTTTTGTTTACATGGTTCACTATTTGTCCATAGCTGGGACCCTAACATGTACTACCATCCTGGGTAAGGATTGACCTGGGAACGACAGCAATTAATAGATGATTCCAGTTATGTGCCATGCATGATACATGCTTAGGTGATCATGTATCGAAAGATACATGACTGACGAGGCAGATTTTTTTCCTGCATTAGCTTGCCATTTCTTTCTGCAGTAGACAACTTACCATCCAAGGCTATAGATTCTGGTCTATTTACCCATAGCTGGGGGGGAGAAGAAGAGGAGGATTCATACCTTTCCCAAAGATATTAGCACATAAGTGAATGTAATGGATTCAAGTGGAATTATTCCACACTCCTCAAAATTCTCAATCTCCCAATCAGAGGCCTTGCTGCTGGATGTAGTTTATCATCATACCCACGATTACTTGGGTATACTGACCTAGTTCAAAATCACGCCAGATTATGTGCTCTCTCTCCCAGAAAGTGTAACTAAGGTCTGCTCAGCATATTTGCAGTATAAAGAACCAAGAAAGCTTCTGTAACAGAGTTTGGCTAGCCACCTTGACAGATGGGCATGCTCAGCAAGGAGCAGTACTTGGCCATTATTATCTTATTTGCTCTTACCCATCCATTTTTAAGATTGTTGTTGGTGATCATAGCTCTCCACAATTTCCTGTCCTTTGTAGCCCTTAATTTTTGTTTTCTTGTTATCTCTTCTAAATCTTGTTTTGCCATCCATTTACTTAAGTTTGATAGGTAGGTTATACACTATTTTCCTTTTTCCTTCAAATATGTCCTGTGAGTATCAAATTTTCCAAGCCCTTTTTCCTCATTATGTACCCTAGTAATTTTAACTCTCTGATGTTAAGTATAAGTGTCCTTTTTGTTTCTACTTTCTCTAAAACATCAGCATTGCTGACATGTTTGGTCCATGGTATTCTCAGCATCCTTCTGTAGAACCACATTTCTGTTGCTTCAGTCTCTGTGATGGGATTGTCCAACATTCACTGGCATATAGGAGGATTATTTTTAAAATGGTTTCAGGATTGCAGTATATTTGTACTTATATACTTGTATAAAGGATACAGGAAAAAAAACATATGTATAAAGTATTTACTTTGGCAGAACAAAAAGGAAAAATAAACTTGCTTTTACACTAAGTAACATGAATCATAAAGGAACTATGTTTGATTTCCCAGGATCATGAACAAGAGGAATACTGAATTTTCCTGTGTTGATTTGATCTATTTATAGAGCCACTACTTGAAGCTGCCTACTATTTAGTAAACTTCACAATTATATGGGAGGTGAGAGTGATGTAAGGAAGCAAGTAAGAAATCCCATTTCTTGTTCTCCTTCCCCCCTCAACCATCACTTACCACAGACACACTTCAGAAGATCCTCCACAGCAACAGTTTATCTCTCATAACCAAATCAATTTTCTCAGATCAAGATCTCAGGGAGGAGATATTTTTCAATCATTCCCCTACCCTTACTTCATCTCTGGCTCCTGTTATTTACCACCCTACCCAGACCTCTAGCTTGGTTTCTCTTGCCTAAACATACCCCCACCCTATCCCAACTGCCACCTTCCTCAATCGACTACCCCTGAGTTATTACACTTCTAGCAATAGAATGACTAAGGCTAGTAGATTTGAGTTGCTATCAAGGGAGGAACAAAGAGCTGTTCAATATGGATTTTAGGGGGTGGTGTATGGAGAAGAGGGCAGATTGATGCATACCCAGGAGCTAGCCTGGAAGAGATTCTAGGAGGTTATCTTTAAGCACCTTGGTCGATGAAGAATAAATATCTATATTGAATATAAAATCTACATTTATGTAAGCAAATATGTTAGAGAAACATCATATATATATATATATATATATATATATATATATATATATATATGGAGAGAGAGAGTGATATATATATATATATATATATATATGGAGAGAGAGAGATAAACAGAGAGAGAGAGTGATATATATATATATATATATACAGAGAGAGAGAGAGAGTGATATATATATATATATACAGAGAGAGAGAGAGAGTGATATATATATATATATACAGAGAGAGTGATATATATATATATATATATATACAGAGAGATAGAGAATGATATATATATATATATACAGAGAGATAGAGAATGATATATATATACAGAGAGATAGAGAATGATATATATATATATATATACAGAGAGATAGAGAATGATATATATATATATATATACAGAGAGATAGAGAATGATATATATTGATATATATATACAGAGAGATAGAGAATGATATATATATATACAGAGAGATAGAGAATGATATATATATATACAGAGAGATAGAGAATGATATATATATATACAGAGAGATAGAGAATGATATATATATATACAGAGAGATAGAGAATGATATATATATATACAGAGAGATATAGAGAGTGATATATATACATACAGAGAGAGAGAGATAGATAGAGAGTGATATATATATACAGAGAGAGATAGAGAGTGATATATATATATATATACAGAGAGAGAGATAGAGAGTGATATATATATATATATACAGAGAGAGAGATAGAGAGTGATATATATATATACAGAGAGAGAGATAGAGAGTGATATATATATATATACAGAGAGAGAGATAGAGAGTGATATATATATATACAGAGAGAGAGAGATAGAGAGTGATATATATATATACAGAGAGAGAGAGATAGAGAGTGATATATATATACAGAGAGAGAGAGATAGAGAGTGATATATATATACAGAGAGAGAGAGAGATAGAGAGTGATATATATATACAGAGAGAGAGAGAGATAGAGAGTGATATATATATACAGAGACTGATAGGGATATATATATAGAGAGACTATCTCTATATTTCATATATGCTTGCAGAAAGAGAGAGAGAGAGAGAGAGACATATAAACAATTTTGAGACAGAGGAAGAGAAACACACACACACTTCATAAAGAGAAAAAGATTCATTTGAAAGAGAGAAATGACAGAAAGAATTGAAAAATATATGTGAGAGAGAGAGACTGAGAACTGGATTTATAGAAGAGAATACTGAATGCAATTAGAATATCAACTGTGCCAATAACAAATTATTTAGATACAAACAAATTATTTCTTAATGATTTTTGCCACTATAACAGCTAATCACCCAGTAAATTCAGACAGTCTAACAAGTTTCAGAATCCAGACAGACAAAAAAGTTTAAATGATAATTTCATTTTCAGAAACAGTTGTTACTTTTTACTTACTGCATCTGTAGCTTGCAGAATAATCATAATTTCCATGTTTAGTACTTGAATGTTTTGTAAATTTGGAACCTCAAAATGTCTGTTTTCCATTACAGCTCTTTATTGGTCCAATTTCTGGTCAGTAATTTATATCCAAGACTTCAGTGAGTTATGTACGCAACACTTATCAAAATCTATACAACAATGTTCCCATCTTATACTGAAAAAGAAATGTAACCTTAACAATAATTAGAGTAATTAAAAACGTTTTTTTATGTCAATTCAAATGGCTAAACCCCGACTTTTCAAAGATAGAAATTAATTTAAAACTTGTTTAGGGAAAAGAGAAATAGAGAAAGGTGATGATTTTGTTTTAAATTTCAGTTCTTATTAGAAATGATTCATTTAGACTTAAAGAACTTTGGAAAAATTAGAAATTTTAGACTCAGACTCCAATATTTGGTAAAGTTAAAAATAGTAAAACAGAATCTGCAAACAGCCAATGTTTAATATCTTTATATTTTCACTTTAATTTCATCATGCATTATCCGCAGTATAGGCATTATTTTAAATATTTTATTCTTTTCAGAACATCAAGAGTTAACTTATCTATCTATATATAAAATTCTGTGACTTCTGTTAGTTCACCCATCACACCCTCTAAATAGCTATACATTGACTGATCAAAACAAAAATTTTGGGGAGAAGTACATAAGGCAAGGGGGTACAAAGTACAGTTGGTTTTACTAGGGTCTGTAGTTTAATCTAATAAATTTTCATTAATTTTTTGGAAAAATTAAGTTTTATTATTTAACATACAAAATACTCCTACTACTTTAAAAACAATTTAATGATAAAAATAAGAAATACTTATTTAATAAAAATGCAATGTTTTTTTTACATATATTTTCTTTAACTATTTATATCTAGAAGAATCCAGTTTCAAAAAGTTGGAATTTGGCTCCAGAAAGAAATATTTATGTATGGCCAGTTGTATGCTGCATGCTCAAGAGTTAGAAATCCTAAGAATTTATTCTTTGCTGTTAAAAATGAAAAATTTACAAATTTAAAAAAAATTATTTACCATGAAGTTCTATAAAGTTAAAGAAATTATTAAACTGTGAAGTAGGATGTTTGTCAAAGTATTTTTCCAAACAAATCAGCTTATACAAATTTCATTGATTGGTTTGCAAAATTGAACAAAATGTAGAGTTTGTAAATTTCAACAAAAAATGATAGCAATAACTTCAACAATACTAAATGCTGTGGGATTTCAACATGTGTCACTATGCTGCAAAAAAATTGTAGTTTATAAATTGCTTTCATTTCAGACTGAACCAAAAATATTTGGGCTTTCTATTTCATTTTTGAACAAGAGCGAGTCTATCCAAAACTTCTTACACCCAGCAGCATCATTTTCATAAGAATAGTAGCTACAACTAGGGTTACAATTTTAGCTATTTCTGAACTCAACATAAAATTTTTTATAGCTGTCATAAAGCAGGAAAATTCTTCCCCACTTACTAGCTAGAATTTTAGCCATATATTATTAGATTGGAACAAAAGAATATAACATTCTTTAAGACTAAGAGGCAGCTTCAGGATTCCATTCTCCCAAAACTTGGCATCTTTCTTGATGATAAACTGATCTAAGTAGTTTTTACAGGCTTCTATAGAATTGTTTAGGGAAAAGAGAAAGAGGGAAAAGTCGCTATTCACTGATAAAATGAGGCACTGTATAGCCTCTCAAAAGTTTTGTTCTAGAGATTACTGGCATCTCTGTAAGAGTGTGTTGAACAAGAATAAATCCTCAATCCCCCCCCATCTTCAATCAGTTTGAAGTATTGTCATTTACTGCTGATAGAGCAGAATACCTTACTTGGAAATTCTCTTCCAACTTCACTCTCAATACCTCAGGGAGATGAACTGGTCTAAGCGTACTGGTTTAAATGTGTATCTTTGTTTGATTTTCATCCTAGAATGGAATCTCAACTGAATGATATACACAGAACTCTGTCCATGGTTTCAACTCATCTCCAAACTAGATCCCAACAAGGCTTACAGACTTGATGGTATCCCAGCAATTGTTCTAAGGAAATGTGCTCCTGAACTGGTTCCGGTTTTCTCTAAAATGCTTCCATACCCCAACCCTGCTATCCGACTTGTTGGAGATCCTCCTGTATGTTTTTTAAATCAGAATCACCCCAAGCAAGGCAGTAATGCCACTAAAACACAAGGGGTTACACAGGTTGTGGAAGAATTAGGAACAGAAACATTAATGATGAGCAGAAACAGATGAAAGTAATCAGGCGGACAATAGACATTGCATTTAAAGCTTCCGTCTTTAAAAACTTTGCGAAACTTCAGATCCCTCAAATTATTATCCTGTTAGTTTTTTTTTACCTCTTTCTGGTAAAGTACTAGAGGCTCTAATCAACTGTGAATTAGTTAAGCATCTCATTTCAAATGGCCTTCTTACGGATATACAATATGGCTTTTGTTTCTCTAGGTCAACCACCAATGTGCTAAGTTATTACTGAATTTATTTAACGGGCTTTAGATAAGAATGGCAAGACTTGGGCAGTGGATTTAGATATCTCAAAGGTGTTTGACAAGATTTGGCATGCTGGTCTTCTTCACAAGCTAAAGAGTTATGGTGGCCCTTGATAAATATTGGACAATCCAATTGTTCTTAAAAAATTGTGTTGAACAGCCATGCTTCTAGATCATTTCACATTAATGTGGGGGTCCCCTAGGGCTCTAGCCTTGGACCTACATTGTTTCTTATCTTCATCAATGATCTTCCCAATATCATTAGCTTCCAGCTAGGTATCTATGCTGATGATAACTATTTACTCTTGTCTTTATAGTAAGTCTGATATGTTTGACAAAGTAAAACTGGTAACTGCTCTCTAAAATTACCTACAATCTTGTTAACTGGGGCTGTAAATGGCTTTTTAAATTTTAATGCCTCCAAAATAGACCTGCTCTCTTTTAATCATCTCAGTGAACCCTTTTTGCCTTTTATCAGAAAGTAACTCCAAGAAAGTAACTCATTACACCTTCTTGGGTTAATGCTTTCCACTGATATAAAGTGGAAATATTACATTGAATCAAATGCTAGGAAAGTTGGTTCACTGTGTTGTACTAGTCATTTTTTCTCACTAGGATCCATCTTGCACATTTATAAATCTACTATTTGTTCATGCATTGAATATTGCTACCATATCTGGTCTGGTGCTCCTCCTGCTATATATCTTGAAATTTTCAATAAAATACAAAGAAAGGTCTGTAATGTTATAAGTTCTGACCTGGCATCTTGACTTCAGTAATTGTCTCACTGCAGTGACATGGCTTTTCTCCGTCTTTTCTATAAATATTTTCATAGTAATTTTTTTTTTAATCATTTAACCCCAAGTAAGGCAATAAAGTTACTAAGATACAAGGTGTTACTGAGTGTGAGCGAATATGAAAAAAAGAAAAATATAATTAAAGAGAAAGAACAATAAAACAACTGGAAGACAAGATAAGGATTGACATTGCATTTAAATTTTCGAAGGTCAAAGTTGGCTGGAAAGCAAGAAAATAGAAGAGTTCCACAAATGAGAAGTGTGAGAAAAGAAACTCTTAGTATATGTTGTGTAGAAAGACAGCTGATCTGCTCTACACTAAAATGTGGAACAGACTCTTCCATTCACTATGAGAGGAATGTCAGCTCATAGGACCAGGAATCACAAAGTGTGTAATAAAGTGTGTCATGAATTTAAGCCTACTACTTGATTGGCAACAAAGTCTCATCATTTTATTGTTGAAATAAATAAATGTAACCATAAGTTCTATTCTAATAGTTTCTTTTCACACACTTCTTACCTGTGGAATTCTTTTCCAGTTTGTTGCTTCCCTGCAACTGACATTTGTTAAAAATTTAAACACATCAACCACCCGATTCTGTTTTCTTGAAACCTGTTCTCTTATTGTCCTTTCTCTTCTTCTCTAAAGTTTTCTCATTCTCTTTCATTCCCAGTAACTCCTTACATTCTAGTGGCATTATTGTATTGCATGGGGTGAATGATAAAAAAAAAAAAAAAATCCAAACATTTGCAAGGTCAGTTTGATTATGGTGAGTATAGTAGGACATCTAACAAAGCTGTACCAATTGCTGTTGGGTCTGCAATGGAAGGTGAAATTTTGATGTTGTCCTCATGGAAGATGACACCCTTCTGACTGGTCAATCCCAAATACTTTTCAGAAATTGATGCCTTTAATCAGTCCAGTTTATATTGGAAACAATATTTGCCTGAATTCAATGCCAGAAAAAGCTTAGAATACACAATACACATCCAATCCTACCAGATATACAGCATCACTTTCATCAGATGCAGATTGGCTTTTGGAGTGATTTATGGTAGCTCATGAAATTTTTTCCCATGATCTTTTTCATTCAACAGTGTTGTAAACAATCCATTTTTCATCACTTGAGAGCACTCTTTTAAAAAAATGGGTTATTTTTGTTGAATTTTATCAGAGAACTGCAAATGGAAATGCAGTTGATTAATTTTTTTCTGTTAAATTGTAAGCCAGTTAAAGCACATATCCAAGTGTTTTGAAATGCATTACAATGACATCTATGAGAGTATGTCTGCAAGAGCCCATGTCCTGTAACCTGGATTATTTTTTAACAGAATTTTGATTTGGTCATTATCAATAACTGCAGGCCTACTGGAAAGTTCTCATTCTTCCAGATCAAAACTTCTAACAGTACTCTTAGCTATGGCAGCATCTCAATAAACGGCACATATTTCTTTTGCTGTTTGTAATACTTTTTTTTAAAATTTTTTTCCAGAAATAAAAAAAAGCATCAAATGATGAAAATGAATGTCATTTTCCTCAGATTTTTAATGTAAAAACATTTAAAATTCACAACTCACACACAACAAATCAAATAAAAATACATGTTGACATATCACTTTACAGAATATGTATATATTTCAGTCAGGTGTGAAACGAAATCACATATTTCAAACATATATATATATATATATATTATATAAGAGAGAGAGTGAGAGAGATTATTGTTGTTCCAATGAGAGAAAAGTGTATATTGAAAAGACAGAAAAAGCTGCAAATGTTTTTGGTTATAATGTGGATTTTTTTTATATACTTATATTTCATTACACATGTTTCAGGTCTTGTGACCTTCAGCATGTGAAGAATGGTTATTTCTACATATTATTTAAAGGAATGATTTTTTTTCCTCCTTTGTTAAATCTTTTAACCATTGTATTTTTTGTGTGTAGTAATAGTCATCTGAAATCATCTTGGACTGGCCCAAAAAATGTTCCTTTGCTTGAGGTGTAATAAAACAATTAAATTTGGTCAGAGAAAGGGAAAGAAAGGAAGATGTCTTTGTTCTTATCTTTTTATATCCTGTGTATTTTTGCATTCCTACCTCTATTCATGTGTATTGTTTGTAGTTTTGCCAATATCCATTACAACACTTCACACAATTCCCCTTAGGAAAAGCATAAAGGCACCCCCCAGCTATAGGTTAAATAATACAGTAGACAGTATTTGAGCATGGGTTAAGAAGATTCATGAAAATAGAAGATTCAACTTTGAATCAAAAACTTTAAAAAAAAAAAAAACCCAGAAAATCACTACTATTTTTCTCAAGAAGTCACAAAAACTCAGATTAAAATGAAAAAAAAAAAGAAAAATTTGTAGAGAGCCATGACTGCCTCCTTACTGAAGAGACATGTCATAAAATTATATATATATATATATATATATATATTCATCTTAGTGAATTGCTTTCTCTTTTTATCAGAGTAGAATTTCTTTATGTCAAAATTGTGGCTAGTCTTGTTATAAGCTAAAACTTGAAGGGAGAATTTACTCGATCACCTGTAATAATTGTCACAAAAAAAAAAAAAATACATTGGAGAAACCTCAAGGAATCAAAATAAAAGATTATATGAACACAAAAGAGACATTTTACAAAACAATCAATCAAATGAATTAGTTGCTCAACATAACAAGACTAACCACAATTTTGACATCAAAAATGAAACTGATCAAAGGAGAGTGTCTTGATCACCACAAGGTCATTCACAGTGTGTGTGTGTGTGTGTGTGTGTATAGATGAAGAAATATAGTTTTGAGGTGTGCTATATTTATAGGATAAAGTGCTCAATATCAGAGATAGAGTGTATGAAAAAAAAAAAAAAAAAAAAAAAAATATGAACATTGAAGTCAGGCCACTGTGGCAATCATGGTCTGACGATTGCGTCTAGCATGAAACAACCTGTCACCTCCAAGTGTTGACACTATATATATATATATATATATATATATATATATACATACACACACACGAGAGAGAGAGAGACAAACAGACTTTTTAGCTAACAGCATTCTGGCCTTAGCAATGAAATCTAATGGATGCTTGTGCTGGCCCTATGTATTCAGAAATTTTTATAACCTCTAAATGTTTATAGTAAAGAAAAAATCCATAATTCCTATATTACACACACTTGGGTTTTAAAAGAAAAAAATGTTGCCAAATGAAATGTTAGATGAACAAAAATTGATCTGGTATGGAATATATTTTTAATTTTCCACACACAAAAACCTCATGAAATGAAATTACTAATGTACAGATTTTTTTAAAAATGTTAAAACACACACACACACACATACATACATACAGACGTGTGAGTAATATATGACTAGACATTTCTTTAGCAACTGAGTAATGTTTTTCCCCTATAGACCAGTAAATGTAACAAATATTTTAGTATTTGAAATTACTGGGGAACATGTAATAAAAGATAGAAGTTGGTATTTTGCATTTATGAAAACTTTATGAGACAAAAGTCCTTTTGACACCTCTTAACTATGATATTAAAATAAAAATGGCCAACGGAACAGGGCCACTTATTTCTACAAGCACTGAATGTCAATAATGAATGTGATTATCATGTGAATGCATGTGACAGTCGCAGACAAAACTTATAGGCAATATCAACCTAAACACATCAAGTGCGAACAGAGCCTAGTATTTGCTACTAACCACAAGAGTAATATCAAAGAGAATTGTCAGATTGTTATGTTATTTCAGATATTAAAAAAAATAAAATAACATTTTTGCTGGCAGAAGGTAGTAAAAAGAAATGAGTGGTGGCACTAATACAGTAAAGATTTAACTTCAAAGAAACAATATACTTCAAAACAATGACTACACCTTGAATGATTTGTCTGTCTAGTCGGTTGAGTCACAAGACACTGGTGTGTATAATAAAAAATGCATTACTCTTTTATTCTCAATAAATATTACAAGGAATTAGTTTATCATAAAAGCAAAACTGAGTCCAAATAACATCTCAAGCAATAAGTACACACTCTTTGACTAGTTCATAGGTATGTGTGTGTATATATATATATATATATATATATATATATATATATATATTTAATCATTTCACCCCAAGCAAGACGGTAATGCCACTAAGATGCAAGGGGTTACTGGGAGTGGAAGAGAATGAGAAGACTTTAGTAAGGAGAAAGGACAATAAAAGAACTGGATTCATTAAGACAGAAGATATACACATAAAATATAAACTAGTAATCATTCAATTGAAATATAATGTAGGCTAACATTGAGTTTTTGAATACAATGCTCAATGTCTTTCAGATAGAGCCACATATAAAGTAAATATTGTGTTTTGGGGATTTTACTAACAAATATTCCAAGTATATGCACTATTAAAAGTTTCTTGGTGATAATCCAATCATCAGACACTTAAAAACTTTTAAGCACCTGACGATCAGATTGGGAAACTTTTAGAAATGCATCTACTTGGAATGTTTGTTAGTAAGATAAAAAAAAGAAAAAATAATATATATATATATATATATATATATATGAATATATATATGAAAAATGAGGATATGTGAGTAGATTAACAGTTAACACCACAAAAATATAATTGTTCAAATTTCAGATGTGATAATTTTTGTTCACTTGAGAAAAGCCCAACCCCATCTCTTCTTCCTCCAGCTATAGGTTAAAAATCAGGAAGAATGGTTTCCCTAGCTGACAACCCATCAACTCTGAATTCAACTGTAAACCATGCAATCTTTTCCAAGAAAAGGAAGCTGAAAAGAAAGAGTGATGCTCTACTGGAGGGTGTAGCCTGATATAACAGCTCCGCCACCAGCCTGTTGACATCAGCAAAAGATTGAGGGAGCTATGTCTGCTCCTTGGCCAAACAATCATTAGTGTATATGTCTCTACTGTGGTAAGCTCTACTCAAGCCATAGAGCTGTTTTATACAAATCACAATGCCTGTGTTTAGTGCTGGCCAATCAGCTGATTTTACAATGAGTAACCATCAGTCAAGACCATGATCAGTGGAGTGCTTGGAATTGAGAAGATGAACAACAATGGCCTTTTGAGTATGACTTCACAATTACTGTGTTCAAAATGACCTAAAAATTAAAAAACAACATTTCATTTTATTGATTATATCATTGTCCATCAATGTGATAATCATAATGCCACCATCACAAGAGTCATCTAGGAAGTAGATTTTTGAACAGACCACCAACCCCTCCTCACCACCATCAGGTTACACATTGTAAATCCCAAGGCTGTATAGCTTTCCTTTATCTCCTCTAAACGTCAGTAGTCTCTGAATTTGTTATTTTCAAAGCACAGCAAGCACAACCAAACCAGCCACTTTAGAGTAACCCAACTCAGAAATGGAGATGCTTCAAAGACAGAATAACTGAGACGATGAAATCAACTTTAGTCAACTCCACCAAGATTGGCTTGAGAACAAGCACCATGGTTCATAACCTCACTAAGAAAACATGGCTTTCAAAAGAATGGCAAGATGATCAGATTTATATCTAAGTCCTATCAGTCACTCACTCAAAAGGAAATCTATATAATGCATGACATCTGGTAGAATAAGAATGTGCTGAATCACTATATTGAGACAAACACCAAATAGTTCTTCAATGCCATCAAATCTGTCCTTGGTTCCTTGCAGTCAAGCATAGTACATTTGCTCTCTGCAGATGGATCCTAATCAAAAACAAACAGAGCAACACCACCAAATGGGAGGACACACTTCAGTCAGCCCCTGAATCATTCTTCCACTCTCAACTAGTCAGCACTTGATCCAATCCACCAGAGTTCAGTTCAACACCAAACTCTTTGATCAAGGTCAGAACAGCTATCAAATAAATAAGCTGTGGCAAAGTACCAGGTAAGGATGTTGTTCACATGGAACCATGCAAATCTCTCAATCAAGACTTACTTCAAGCATCTCGGGGTGTTCTGATCAGCATATGGGAAAAGGAGAGAATGTCACCTGACTTTTGGGATGCTACAACAGTTACCATTGATAAGAATAAAATCTTGTGCAGAGACTGTGGAAACCACTGAAACATCTCTCTACTTAACAGACTTATTTCAACAGAATCACAATGCAGCTTGCTTCCTGAAAACAGTACTGTCTATATGATCTTTACTCTTAGACAAATGCCAGAGAAATGCCTGGAGTAGACCATGAACCTGTATTTTGCCTTCATTGATTTGATTAAATAATTTGCTGCTGTCAACAGACATCTTGTGTGGGTCATCATAGTAGAAACATAGCTACCCTCCAAAATTCATCAACATCAAATCTTATCTGACGATCCAAGCAAGAAATTAAGACAGTGCTGTATGCTTTTCAATCTTTTCACCCCAGTACTTCTAGATCCTAAACCTGGTCATCTACATCAAATACTTCTTGGATTGGGCCACTCTTGGATTGATGTTGCCTTATAGCACACAAAGTTCTTCTGAAAACTCTTCATAAAAGCACTCTTTGCAGATTACTTCACACTCAAGAGGACCATATCTATACATGATGGTCAACAGATTCTTTATCACCTGAAAATTGTTTAGCTTGACAGCCAGCATTTTGTAAGATAGAAGGTCCTCTGTAACTTGCATCAGATTACAGCCATGCATCATCATTGAGAATTCACAACTGCAGGAAGTTGATAAGTTCAAATGCCTTGAGAGTACTCCTAATCTCTAGTGATTGTGTTCTTAATAAAGTATGCAACCATTGGGACCATATCTCCAACCTAACAGTCTTGGACCAAACTAATTTCCACAAGCACTGAAGCCAAGATCTTGAAGTTTTACATGGATGGACCAACCATGTGATCTGCATGGATGAGTCCAGAATGTCAGGTCAGTTATTGCGTAGTGAACTGGAGCAAGGAAACCATACCCAAGGAAGAGGTACAAAGATATCTTTAAGTCAAATCTCTGACCTTGTGATTTTGAATTCATTACTGCTGGTTGATCCAAGTAGCACAAAAGCTATGCTCCAAAACAGCAAACAACTTTCAAGCCAACTAGCAAAAAGAAGCGCCACAAAGTGAGCCAAAAGAGAGACAGGAAGGCCTTCTATCCTGACTCAACAGTCAGCATATCTTGTCCCAACTGTAACTATATCTGTGTCGCCAACCTTGAAAGTCACATGCATGCTCAGACATTGACTGCATAAAACATTCATCTTCCTCGAACTTTATAAGACTCCCAATACCATGATGATAATGATAGGTGTGTAATCTCAGCAAGAGAGAGGAGTATAATATAGTTTCTATATATCATGAATTGGAATGATTAAATAGATACAAGAAGTTTAGGGGTCTCCAAAAAAAAAAAAAAAAAAAAATTAAAAAATATTTTTTAGACTTACTCAGCAGAGGTAGATCTTTTACATAAGTTTCATTATAACACACATACATGCACAAAAAAGGTTTAGAAACAAGCAGTTTACACTTTTCTTACCTTTATATTGAAAGAACTATTTTTGACTTGTGTAGATATACACTTGCTGCACACTCCTTGAAAAACGTATGTATCCTTATTGAAGAACGAGGCATTTCACATGCCTGAAAGAAGAAATAGATTGTATTAATATTTAGAATACAAAAAAAAAAAAATGTATACATTAAAATTCATAAAGTATAAGGAGGTGCTGAAAAGTTCCTGACCCAACCCATTTCCCAAAATCAAATCAGAATATTGTTGGGGTTTTTTTTAGTGGTGGAGGGGTTCTTGAATCCCTTCTTAGTTTGGATGAGAACTTTTCATCATGCATACTAATTGTACATACCATTTCAGATATCTATTTTAGAGCATACAAAATTGAATTTTTGCTTTTGCAAGGATTATCATATAACAGACATTCAACATTTTCTATTTCTCCCCTTAGAGAGAAAGCGGATTACACATAAGTATCTAAGAATACATTGATACTGATAAAATTCCAGCATTTACCACTTTCACCGCTATGGACATATTTATACATCTTTATAAAACTTGCATTACCTACTGTCAACATATACATTTTCAAAACCCCATGAAAATGCCATTCCCAAACATTTGTGCTATAACCTAACTAGTGTCGACTGCTATTTTCAAACCAGCATAGACATATAGTAGCATACAAGACAACCTGCTCTGTAATATATTTTTATTATATCATGTGTTGGGAGTGCTGTTTAACTTAGTCTGTATACAGAGTACCCAATAAAAACCAAAATAATATTGCCCATGAAAAATTCCCCATCAGAGTTTAAATAGACAAAATGGTTCATTTCCCCCACCCCCGTCAACAAATAGGCCAGCACAGTCAGATAACAATGCTAGAACAATACAATAGTGAATGTGTTAAATCTGGAAAATATTATGAAAACATAAAATAACAACATACATTTTTTTCAGTAGTTATAACCATATTATAAATATAGTTCTTTCAAGTTCAAAGCTTATTAATAGAAGAATGTTGGCAAAGTCCTTTCACATTTCAGGCCCACTTCTGTCAGTTATTAAATTTGTTATTTAAAAAAGAAAGAAAAAAAGAAGTGAGGTGGTCATCATGGATCAAACACAAAAGTGGATTGTCAAACTGAAAAATAGAAATTCAGTTATCATTTTACGAGACATCAAAATCAGATTAAAGGGTTCTTAGACAAGGTTTTAGAAACAGAAATTGAATTTGTAAAATCTATTCTAGGAAAGTCATATAAATAAATTCAGTGTCGAATTACTATGGTCAGTCTTGTACTTTTCAAATATTAAGCATTATCGATATAAAAACTATCATGATAGAATACATTTAAAGATCAAAAATAACTTTTGGTCACCTGATAGTATACAGGAAAAAAAAAAACATTCCATAACATTTTTTTCATATTTTATTAACATTATCCTTCCTTTTCTTTTGTTCCTTTACTTGAAGTGCACTAAAGATTAGAAGGAAAACTGTCTCAAAATAAAACATCCTTCTTGTGTTAAATTTGCCTTTATGCAGAAGCAGATAATCATCCTTCAATGTGTCTAGTTGCTTGAAGATATTTCTTTTCAAAAAATTCTTTTATGGTTCAAGATATTGAGACAGAAATAAAGTAAAAAGTGAATAATAGAAAATTTAATGTTTTTAAAAATACACTATTGTAATAAGAACTTTGTAAAAGCCTTGCTTATAAAAATAAACAGGAGAATATAATTCTGTATGTTTTACTTTTGTAATTATGGTTGTTAGCAAAGTACGATAAGCTCTAATCAATTCTGAACTGGTTAAGCATCTCACCTCAGGGGATCTTCTTTCAGATAAACAATATGACGTTCACTTCTCTAGGTCACTTGCTGATGTATTAATGGTTATAGCTGAAACAGTCTATCAAGATTTAGATAAGAATGGTGAAGCTTGGGCTGTTACTTTGGATATTGCAAAGACACTTGATGGAGTTTGGCATGATGGTCTACCTCATGAGTTAAAAAGTTATGGTATTTCTGGAAAAGTTTTTGATCTGGTTCAATCTTTCTGATCAAAAAGCAAAATGAAAGTTGTCTTAAATGACCACTCCTCTAGATCTTTTTTGCATTAAGGCATGGTTAAATACTTGGACCTATGTTGTTTCTAATTTTCATCAATGATCTACACGATGTCATCAGTTCCCAACTCGGTATCTACGCTGATGACGACTATTTACTCTAGTCTAAATGGGAAGTTTGATCAGGTCAAATTGACAGCTGATCTCAAAAATGGTCTATAACATTTTAACCGGGGGAAAGAAATGGCTTATTAATTTTAACACTTCCAGAATAAAGCTGCTGCTCTATTTTCTGAGAGAACCTTTCTTGCCTTCCATCATGGGTGATGTTAACCTCTAGAAGAGTGATTCTGCCTAATCTTTTCCAATGATATGAAGTAAAATGATTATATTGAATCAATTGCTAGGTTTGCTGCTAGGACAGTTGATTCACTGTGTCATGCTAGACAATTTTTCTCACCAGAATCTATCTTACACATTCAAAAGTCTGCCATGCATTGAATATTGCTGCCACATCTGGTCTGGTGCTTCTGCTATATATTTAGAGATTCTTTATAAAATACAAAGAAGAATCTGCAATATTATTGGTCCTGACGATGCATCTCGGTCATTTTCCCACCACCATAACATAGCTTCCCTATGCCTTTTCTATAATTAATTTCATGATAATTGTTCTAAACTTTATGAATTTAAGCACAATACTAAATTGGCAGCAAGGTCTCATCATTTTACAGATAAAATCATTAAATATAACCTTCAGTTCTATAATAACAGTTTCTTTTCTCACTCTTCTTGTTTTTAAAACTCTCTTCCAGCTTCCTGCTTTCTAGTCAACATTGATCTTCAAAAATTTAAATGCAATGTCAATCATGATCTGACTTTTTAATTCATTTTCTTTTGTTCTCTCCTTAATAGTTGCTTTCTTTTTCTAATATACTCTCACATAGTCACCCATTATGTCTTAGTGGCTTTATTGCCTTGTTTGGAATGAAATGATTTAAATAGAAATGAAGTTGAATAAAAGTTTGCTATATAAAAGAAAACTATATTAATAGCAGTATTATCTTTATTTTCATTACATGAAGTACAGTCAGCTATTATAATTTTGACTTGTATTTACTTTCATTTTAAATTTCTAGTTGTTTTTTTATTACAATTTTATTCAGGTCATCAATTCTACTGCAGTGAATAGGACAACACAAATTGGAAATAGACAAGATAAAATAAATAAATCTGAAAGTAAATACCAGAGAAAATTAATAATGGCTCGTAATAGTTCATTCTTAAATATAGACCTTTGTCACAAAATGTTTCTTGTTCAACAAGATCACAATATAAATTTGTACAAGAAACTTACTAAAACTTTTGCTTTCATCTAGTTTATGATCTTAAATAATTTTACACAATGCATCAAAAGACTGAATTACCTGATTAAATTTTGATGATAACAGTTAAGGTTAAATTGAAAATCATTTCGATTTTCAGGTAGTAGCTTTGTACAGAAAACAAAAATCTTTATTATTTCAAACTTCTTTGGGTCATGTTAATTTCTGACTCATTAACAAGAATTTAAATTGTCAACAACAAATTTACAGAACTGATGACACTTATGCAAGGCATCTTTGTGGTTTTAAAAAGATGGAAAAAAAAGTGAGTTATTCATATATCTAAATGAAACACAAACAGGTTACCTGCATATATAGTTTTTGAGATCAAATTTTTAGGTCCCAAAATGTGGGGTCTATTATTTCAGATTGAAATCAGGGCACAAAAGAAAGAATTATAAGCAATTTTTAACTCCAAACATGAAAAATATTGAGTGGTTACAGAAGGAAAAGAAATTATTACAATAATATATTCTGTTTTCATTAACTGAAAAATAATTGAAAATAAATATAGAATATTTTTAATGAGCTGATCTTTGTAAATTCTTGTGTAAAGTTTCATAGTAATAAATATTCTACCTTGAGTAGTTAAAATTGAATAGTTATAATTGCCTGCAATAAATACTTGAAAGGAGAGATTGGATATTTTTTTCTTAAAAGTTCTTTTATTTCAATGCAAAATAGCATCATAAATAACGTTTTTGCTTTTGTACTCAATGCTTCAGATTCACAAAAGTTCAGAGCAGTATTTTGAGCAAGATTTTTTTTCATGCCCCAAAGTTTGGTTCTTCGTGACAAATTTGTTATTACACTAATCTTGAACTTTTAAAAAAATTTTTGCTGACCTCTACATAAGATATATTACAAAATTGATGATGTTTTGGCTCTAAAACCAGGTCAATATATATACAATTATATCTGGTTATCATTATTTGCAGTAATTCAAATAGTGGTTAAGCTACTGACAAATTTATATAAAACTGCTGAAAAAAGAAAATCTATCCTAAACTGTTTTTTTATGACAGAGGCTTGATGTTAAATTGTCTCAAGAAACAGTTTAACTCTAGCTAAATATTAGATTATTGCAAAAGTTTGTGCCCAATTAGAAAATTAAAAACAAAATTTTACATAGTCACAAAAAGCATTTATTAGTCAAGTACATAGTCTCCATTGGATGTACGTTGTGGTGTAATGATATCAGCTCAGAATGAGAACTTGGAGAGGCAAGTTCAAATTCCAGTTGAGTTTGTTATATTCGCTTATGCACAAATACCTTTGCGAGAGGTATGAATCCATCTCTTCTCCCTCCAGCTATGGGTTGAATAGCAGGACAGACTGGGTTATTTAGCCTTGGTTGGCAATCAGTCTACTGCAGAAAGAAATCTTCTGCCTAGTCAGTCAAGACACTTGATCATCCAAGTATGTTTCATGTGGCACTTAACTGACATGGTCTCCATTGTTTTTTACAACTACCTCCCTACATTCTACAAAAGCTCGTTGATACCTTTTTCATAGAAACTTTTCCTGGAAGAAGTTTGTTTTGACTGACTGTATAGAGTCATCAAGTATTTTGTCATTAAAATTGTTCTGTTGGGACTGGAGCAAATGAAAATCCAAAGGAGCCAAGTCAAGAGTGGATGCTGGAGGGTGGTGTCCGATTTCAACTCATTAAGGGTCTGTTTTGCAACAGGTGGTCTTGTGTTGTCATGGTGGAAAATGACACCTTTTCAATTTGCCAAAATCGACCATATTTCTTGAATCTAAATTTCTTCAAATGGCAAAAAGCAGTTGACATATCGATTTTCAAATCTCTTCTGTCAAATTCTTCAGTTTATTCTCCATTATGGCAAGTAGAACATCTTCAATGATGTTGGAAGGTTGATCATTTATGCTAAAATAACTCTGATGAAATATTCTAAACCATTTTTTGACCATCCAAAAAGCGGGAGCAAGATTCAAATAAACCTCTTGAATGTTTTTTGTTGCTCTTCCAATACTTGCTCTTTTCTGAAATTCATAGAGCATAATAGACATCCTCCATCTTTAAAGCATTCATTTGTGGTCAAAATGTCAAGATCCAACAAAGTTTGACTTTCAACCAAATGATGAAAAGTTTCAATTTAGAACACAACAGAAATTAGCATCATAACAAACAACATTCTCAAGCTGTAGTCATTTTATATTAACAATATAAATTGGATACAGAATTTTGCAATGATTTGATAACATCAATTGATGGAACTTTTTAAAATGGTGGTCACCTCTAATATACATGATAAGCCTTTAACACATTAACAAAATGAAACTCTACATCAATGGTAATTTAACAAAATAGATTAAAGAAGAATCCAATAAAAAATCTGACAAGAAAATATACTGGTGTTGGAAGTATGGTGAGCAAGCTTATATTTAAGATCATTCCTACATGCCTTATAAGTGCAGCAGGAACTTAAGCACTGTGAAGACAGAAATAAATTCTGTCTATATCTCTGAGATGAGGTATTATGGTTATTTACATTATTTGGACTGTTATCCACATCTTCACTGCCATATTCACAGAGAAACAGACCACCACCTTAAGATAAGACTGCATGAACATCATAAAGCAGTAACAGAAGGGGAAATAGAAAAATCAGGTGTAGCTGATCACATATGGAGGGAAAAGGGAGATCACCCTCCCCTGTGGGATGAGGTTGAAATAATAGACAGCATCACTGGAAAATACGAAAACTTAAGGAATCAGCAATAAGGAGTTCTAGAGTAAAGCAATGAATAACAACAAACATTGCAATATAAGCTCTGGTAAAAAAACGAATAATGATAACAAAAAATTGCAATATGGGCACTGGTAAAATAAGCATAAAGATGTTGGTCAAATCCAGTGACTAGACCCAAAGAGTTGTGAGTTCAATATCAGGCCACAGCAGTGGTGAACCAGAACTTGGAGAGATGAGTTAAAGAGAAAATAACTGAGGCATCCAGAAGAGGCATGGAATGTGGAACCTACCCTGTGGACGAAATAAATGGTTCCGTTCAAAATCACCTTAAGAAGGCTGGAGCATACAACAGCCGAAATGTGAATATGGCAATGAAGATGAGGATAACAGTCAGAATAATGTAAATAGAAATAAACTGCCTACTTTTTTTTAAAGACTATATATATATATATATATATATATATATATATATATATAAATAAAATGAAATAGACTAAGTCTGACAATTATTTTAATATATTTGTTTATACATTATTTTTATAGATACAAATATTTAAGTAAAAGCTCTGTTTAAAGGTTGGTAAATGTTAATATTTGAATCTATAAAAATAATATATTAACTATATATATATATATATACACACACACACAAGAGAAAGAATAGATGGAGTAAAAAACAAAACACAGTTTATAGCATTTACTTTTTTTAAAAAGTGCTCAATAGAATTTAGAGCAAATTATTATTATTATTATAATAGATTACAATAAAAACATTTTACATCGCTACACAAAAGCGTTCATGTTTCTTCCTCAGGCGATGATAGATAACTTGTGATCACAAGTTATCTACCATTGCCTGAGGAAATTATTTATTTATATATATATATATATATATATATATATATATGACAGCCAGCCAGTTTATTTAAACAGCAAAAGTTCATCCAAACAATTTTTGTTAATTTCAACTGAGGTTGGTTTGTTGAATTTTTTTTTTTTTTTCTAATTGTCAAATAATTTGTTGTACATCATGATCAAAATGTTGATAAGCTGTCTGAAGTTAATATTTTGTTCTGTTTTTTGTTAAAGCTATCTCAATCATTATCAAGAACTGTTATCTGTGTGGTAGACAAGATTTTGCCAGCTACATCCTGTCTGTTTTGTTGCTTTTTTTTTTTTTTGCTTTTTTTTACTTTTTTCTTAAGTAGAAAAATTTATTCAGGATAAACCAGGTCAACTGATTTTAAAAAGGTTTGCCAGGAGGTTTTATTAAATTCTTTCTATTCACTGGCCAGCTATAGCTAAGAAACTAACTCTTCCCCTATACCCTTGTTTAACTATTCAGGATAATAAAAAAAAAAAGAAGATAGCAGTATTTAATTGGAATGTTTAGTATTAGGTAGTTTCAACACTGAACCATTTTCTTCATGTCTTGTATTGAGACCATCTTTGAGCAATTATTTATTCAAAGGATATATTACATTGTATTTTGCATCTTTTTGATTGAAGACAAAAAGGTCAGAGAATTGTAGAGGAAGAAGCTGCCAATGACCTTCTGAAGATGACCAGGATTGAATTACTGAAGATAGTGTGAGCGAGAAGCAGTAACATAGAATAAGAAAACTAATCAAAAACAAAGTGGATTATGAAAATATATCAAAGAGAAAAAAACATGTGGCAAACAAGAAAAATCAATTGCAGCACTGTTTTCTTTCTTTCTTTTAAGTGTAATAAGAGAAAGTATATATTCAGTGCTAAATAAGAAGGACAGAAAAAGAGTGGGTTAATGAGCTGGAAGTTAATAGGAGATAAGCAATATCCAACTGGAAAGATTCCATTTTAAAGAAATGGTATTTATTATCTTATGGCAATTTTTCAAAATAAGAAGTGATGAACTTCAGTCAAGTGGGGCGGTGAGTTGGAACATTTTCTTGATCTTTCAACTCTTAAATCCCAAATTATAAATGTATAAATTTATTCTATATAAAATTCAAATATTTAAATATGCATAATTACATATCCACCCTAGAAAAATACTAAAAATTCAAGAGACTTGGTAACTTAAATTTTACCTTGCTAATGATAAATATTTATTTTGCGAACAGTCGCTGGAGGATGGTCAGGTGAGCTGAGCAAAGAAACAGGAAAATTTTGTTAGAAACAAAGAAAAGAGTACTGAACTGTTTTATAACATCAGTCCACCTATATGGCAGTGATTGCTGGACCATCTCCACACAGATGAAGAAGAAATTTGAAGTGATAAAAATGTGATTATATAGAAGGGTGCTGAGAATACCATGGATCGAACATTTGAGCAATGACAAAGTTTTAGAGAAAATGGAAACAAAAAGTACACCCATACTTAACATTGGGGGAAAAAAAAAACAGTTGAAATTTAAAGGACACATAATGAGGAAAGAGTGCTTGGAGAATTTGACACTCACATGACACACTGAAGGCAAGTGGGACAGAGGAAAACAATGCATAACCTACCTAATGAGCTTGTATAAATGGATGGCAGAACAGGGTTTAGGAGAGATTACAAAAAAGGTAAAATTTACTTACGGCTACAAAAGACAAGAAATTGTGAAGGGGCATAGGACATAGCATATAGAAGAAGAATAATGATAAATAAATGTAACCACCACATCTGATAGCATCAAAGATGCATTGACAGATTATACACACCCTGATTTCAGCAGGGTATATACAGGAAAAATGTTTTTAGTGTATTTAAACATAATGTTGGAAGAAAGTACATCACAAAATATAAACGCAATTTAGCTATTGCAGAAACATTACCGTTTATAAAAAAAAAATTGATTTGTTTTATTTTATGGCTTATCAACCCTTAGTGGGTTATTTAAGACCGAAACATTTCAGATTATAAGAAGTCACTTACAGTACCCAGTGTTCCCAAGTGGTCACACCATCTAAGCAACACTGCTTTACTTTGGTGACCTAACAACAACCAGTGCTTTCAACAGCTTAATCTTGGTAATCAACAAGAATTGATAATTTTTTCCAGTGATTTGACTGTAAGCATAAAAAAACGAATCTAGTAATGAAGTTGACTATAAAGCAAATCATAATAATGAAAATATCTTATATGGTTACAGTAATAAAATATTGGAAGAGAAAACATTTTATAAAAAGAAAGCTACCGCAACAGTCGAATATTTTCCCATTACTAGAGTTTTATCTGAGTAATCTCATTCGTCTGTAGTTTCTGGTTGGTTAAAGACAGCAGCGTGTGTTGAAGCATAGTTAAGTATGACAGATAAACTGGCACTGATGAACATTGCCAGTACTTGGTTACAATAATTCCTTTTTACGTTACTGATAATAATAAATGTTGTTTGAAGAGACATTATTATGGAATCAGGTTCATCACTTAGGTAAAATGGTAGTAAGCCATAGGGATAAGATTAGCCAGCAATCTTTAATCTTCGTGCACATAAAAAAAAAAAAGAAAAAAAAGGTATAACAAAAAGGACGATTTTTCCCTTGACGCCACTATTATTTTAATTACCTTCACTCTTTGGCACCATTTATTGTTTTAAAAAGTAAGGATTAGAATTGTTATATAGAATTAATACCTTCAGCATCCAAATTTTCATAGGCAGACCTGTCCATCCGCTCTTCAGGAGGTCATTTCTAACAATGACCTTCTGGTGTCATGACTATTTATCTCCCCGCTTCAGGCCAATCCAAGATGTTATAGTACAGGTAGTCAGCCTATCAAAACGGGGGGGGGGGCAGTATAGGCACTGTGTGTCTGTACCAAACACCCATTGCATTCTTTTAGCCTGGCAGGAATAAATGCTCATGACAACAGAAGGTTGTCAGTTGTGGCCTGAGGATTACAGATTTTATGCATATGAAACTGTAGTCACAGCTAATCAATGTGATGATGCCATACTGAAAAATATTTATATAAGCTAACAAAAGTTTTTCTATGGTTTAGATCATTTTTCTGATTTCCAGAGGGAATTTGAACATAAATTGTCCAATGTCTTCTGAGTGCTTTTGGCTTTCATGAGCCATTCTCAAAGAGTTTTAATTTAGTGTTGACCGAGTTGTGTTGGTGGGTGCCATATTGGATTTTCTTCAAATACTGCATCTTCAAGCATCAGCCTGTGGTGTTGAACAACATATTGATATTGGAGTATTTGCCTTTTATGGTTAACACTTCTAATATTTATAGACAAGTTTGTTTTTTTTTACAGTTTATATTGTATACTATTTTTGTGTTATTGATAAGAATTTGTTTGATTTCTTGTCTCAGTTGGTGATAAACAATTTCTGACACTCACTGCTCTATCTCTAATATTGTGCACTTCACTCCCTCATAAATCTAACAAATTCTAAACAATTAATGATATACAAAAATATTGAACACATACAACTTTTTAAAGAATAATTTCTATTATCTTTATTATTATAAAAGTCTGTGAACGTTGTTTGTGTGTTTGCCAGAAGTCATATATAGAAAGTGGTGAAAGATATGAATTTATTATCATGTAGGAAACGGGGGGAGGGGGGAGAAAGAAATGGAGAGAAAAAAAAACACACTCTCTTTCCACCCACCTTTCTCTCTTTCCCCCTCCCTGTGATTGCGTGCATACTTGTTTATTTCAGCTTTCTTTAAACAAACAATATTTTAAATATTTTTATTTCAACTTTCTCCAAACACACAAATTTTTAATGTTGAAAGCAACTTCAATGTTTTATAATCTGAACATTTAATGGCTAATATATAATTTAAAAATATGATTTGTTTATACAGTAAGTATTTTTATTTCAGCTTTCTTCAAACAGACAATTTTTTTTTTTTAATGCTGAAAGCAACTCAATAATAACTGCAAATAAATGTATTTTTAAAACATCTCTAGTTTCATAAACTCTTCATGAAACTAAATGTAAATAGTAACACAAGGTTGACCCAAAAGGTCACGGGTGGTCTAGTTGCTACTAAATCCTGATAATCTAAACCTTCAGTTGAATTAAACATAGTATCAGGTAGACTATGTCTAAGAAGAAATAAATGTTTGCTACAAACATTTTGACAAATATAAGTAACATGCAAAAGTTTTGGACATATGAATAAACAGAGTTGAAAAATTTAATGGTATATCCATTATTTGATATGACAGATGTTTACAATAAATTGAGGGTAGTTTCTTGTAGGAATTAATATCAATTTCATCTCACTTCTATTGACAATTCCTTAAGATCACTCATGTTTTAAGGATTCCTCTAATTAACTCAAAGTTTATGCAGCTAACTGGCCAGGTTACTTAAAACCTTTGTTTTCTTTGACTGGAACCACATTTTAGACCTAGCAACAGTATACTTAAATTGTTATCTTGTTGAAAAGTTCATCCATTCAGTAGTTTGAAAAAAATTTCACAAATGGAAGCATGTTGTTCTCTAGTATTTCACATTATATAGCATTAACCAATGTTCCTTTGAGGATTGGTAGTTCAGTTGTACCACAACCCCAAAATCATAGTTTAGGAACTTTAGGAATGAGATTTTTGTAGTCATATATTTCAGACATCTCAAACTGTTTCCACTAAAGAGTTCAATTTTAGTCTCATGGTAAGGTGATGTGAATTAACAGTTTGAACGGGGCACAAGATCAGTAGGATATTTCATTTAAGGAAATTGTGGGGATATTTGACATTACTTGATCTATAGGATCATGTATAGACTAGGAATACCTGATGGAAGAGATTACCATACCCACTGTAGACAGAATTGTCTGCAGTAAAAGACAAATGGCACCCATTCAAATAGCATTCAATATTGGAAGTATCAGGTGCATATCAAGATGGTCAGTTCAGCATTCTTCAGCTTCCATGGAATATGGGGGCAGAAGATCAACCGGGATAGCTCTTAACATCACAACACTGAATGCAGCACCTCACCTGGGCTCATGTCATTAACTTGACCCTGGATGTTTGGAAAACATGTGGCACAGACCTCATGTGGCTATGAATGCAAATTGTCAACAGAGCACCATGCAGATGGTAGTTCTGTAGTAACATGGTGTGTGTTCATGTTGCTTGTGTTGGATCCACTAATATATATATATATATATATATATATATATATATATATATATATATATATATATATATATAATTAATTACCATGGTCTTAGTTTGTCTTAGCTCATAAGTCCAAAAGTTTTTGCACTGACCTTAATCTAAAAGATTATTGAAGTGCAATGCAAGACTTGTCCTTCTTCATGGTATATCCTTAGCAAAAAGAATTGCTTTGTGATGATCACCTTTTCATGTAACATGGTTAGTATTAAGTTACATGATATCAATTTCAGGGGAAAATACACTCTTCACCATCAATCATCACATAATGCCAATAACAAAAGTTTTGTTAGAACATCTGGTAATGTAACAGAGTGAAAAGAGAAGTGGATTCATCCCTTTGCAAAAGAATTAGTACTAAATGGGCATAAGAATCCTCAGCTGTTGTGCTTTCCAGTTATGTTTTCTAGGATGATTATAGGTATGCCACCTTACACATCGACATCTTAACAAGAGAGCCACTAATAAAGAAAGAAAAATGATGGCAGGTCTTCAAAAGCAGCAGCAGCTGTAAGAAAAGAGAAGCTACAGTGAGTGCAGTTAAACATGACAAGCAACAGTGGCACTGATCAGCAGGTTGGTTAAGTTTAAGATTCCAAGTTTTTCACTCAAAATTGCCCCACAGGACAAAAGCCTACTGCTTCATGAATTTGATGACAGTTATTGTGAGTTCAATCCTTGGGCCAGGCAATGTGTACTTGAACTCTGTGGTAATGGGCAAACAATAACTGGGCAGTACTAAACAAGATATCCCTAGAACAATCTACCCTTGTAGAATAAAAAAGGGTTCAGTTCAAAATTCCCTGTCAGGTACCTGGATTGGATTGTTCGTTGTAACCTACAGAACGTGTATATCAATCTGCTGCTGTTGAAGACTTGTCATTTTCTCTTTCTGTTTAAGCCTCTAATAAAGAAAGAAAGAAAGAGAAATGACAGAAAAGCTTCAACAGTAGCAGCAATCAAGCATGACAGGCAGCAGCACTAATCAACAGGCAGGTTGGGTTTAAAGCTCCAAGTTCACCACAGAGAATTGTTCTACGGGCTAATAGTGTATTGGATTAAAGCATTGGTTTGTGAATTTAGAGACCTAGTAATTGGGAGTTCAGTCCCTGGGTCGGGCAGTGTGTACTTGGACTCAGTGGAAATAGGACAAGAAATAAATGAGCTGTACTAAAAAGAAGAACTAGAAAAATAGATTAAATAAAGGCTCATAATTCCCTATAGGTTATCTCTGGATTGATATACACCTGATGAAGGCCAGAGGGCACAATGGCCAAAATGTTGTGATAACAACAATAATGAGCCCGAAATTGTGTAAAATAATGATAATTCCTCATTCAACAAATAACTAAATTTCTGGAAGTGAAAGATTAGCATTAGATAAAAAAATAATATTTGGGTCAGCAACCATAGCAAAGAAGAATGAAACTTCTTTTAATCATAATTACAGATCTTAAAAATACATAGTTTGAAACAAAAACAAACAAAAGTAATGATTTTTAATTTAAGTTAATTTATTGATTAAATTAGTCAACTGGAGAATGAAGCAGAATAATTCACTGATGTTATTCATTAATTAAATTTAATTGATCAGATTAATTTCTTTTTCCCTTGGACTCACTTGATTAATTATTTTTAAAACAAATCAGCTGTGATCTACGGATTATTCTGCTCTTTGCTTGAAAAGATATCACAGTTTTATTATAAGCATCTAATTGTAAAAATGTGTTGCTTTTTTTTTTTCTCAAGCATGATCAACTTGGCATTTTTCACCCTCTTATTTACAGCAACTACTATTTTTAAATAATCACCAATTTATATGACATTAGTTGCCAACAACTTGTAATTATAATAAATAATAAACTGAAATTGTGATAATACAAGATAGTAACAGAAATTTCCTAGACAAGGGACTTGAAAGAAAGAACACCATCACTTGTTAAATATGGACTGTTTGGTAATGGCCCACATGAATGAATTCACAATTTCCATATTTTGCAGTGTTATGCTGGCGATTGAAGCACTACTAAAAAAAAAAATTAAAAAAATACAACTGTGTTTAATCTAAAAAACATTTCAAGGCTCTTCATTGCAGATTTGCTGAGCAATATGCAGAATTTAATGCAGGCATATTGTTTAAATTTATTAGACATCAGAAACAATGTATTAGGTTGGTGCAAAAATAATGTTGTTTTCTCACATGAAGTTGAATGTCAAAAAACATTATTTTTGCACCAACCTAATAAAACCACACCAACACAGCATTACAGAAGCCTGCATAATAATATATATCTTGTCACACTTGGCCGTGAGGCAAACAGAAAGAGAATGGAACATAGGGATACAAAAAGAGAGTGTAATACAGAGAGGGACTGAAGGGGAGGGATCATCTTACATCAAGGCAGTTGTTAGTAGCGAGGGGTCAAGTCATTTTTCATGACTGAACAATCTGTTAGAAGACATTTCAGTATTTTTAAGAGAGACTATATCATTTTTCTTATAACTATCTGGGAATGGTCATGCATTAAAAAGTACAGAGTGTAGCATTAAAAAATGTATAAGTACATGTGTGTAATTTACATGAATGCTACTAGTTGAATATGAGTACATAACACAAGAGCTTATTTGTAAATGGACTCACTAAGAATGGGGATTAGCTGTATGCACATTCCCACTGAATGGTACAATGACAATACAATCTGACAAGTTCTTGATCCAACCATGTACAGAGTGAATGAAAAGTAACTCCCCATTTTAAAATGCTTATAATTTATTTATTAACTTTACAAGAAATAGATACGAGAGGAAACTTTTTAGCACGGGGCTTTATTTAAAATTCAACATGGGCAGGAGATTTTGCTACCAGTTTCTCAAGCCACCCAGGAATTGAATCAACTGATTTCACTAGGAATTCTCGTGGTATGGAAGACCTAACTTCTTGTATTTGCCCTTCAAGTTCTTCCAAAGTCTCAGTTTGGTATAGTAGACTTGCTCCTTTAACCAATTCCAAAGAAAAAAGTCACAGGGTGTTAAGTCAAGGCTCTTGGCTGGCGACATACATAAAATAAGGAGTTACTTTTCAATCACCCTGTATATCACAATTTAACATTCAAGAATCTTCATTATTGTACTTTGCATTTGCCTCTGTCCTAATATTTGTTTTCAGCTAATATTTTTCATATTCTAAGGTTAAATATGTTTTGGGCTTCTGTCTTATTCCACAAAGCACTTTTAAATGGATGATCTCAAGAGAAGATAATCTTACTCCTTGTCAATGTGCATGAATTTTTATGTGGGGAAAAAATTACTACAGTGTAACCCGGATATAAGAGAGTTGTCGGGACTGGAGAAGAAGTCTCTTATATCCGGGTTTGGTCTATTTTGTTTAGGTAAGTATGGCTCTAATTTGAGACCAGAGAAAATCTCTTATATCCGGGTTACACTGTATTAATATTTACATGAAATAATACAAAAAGAGTTTTATAAAAACTGACCACTAAATATACTTTCAACTTTCCTTCATTCAAAATCAGTTTTCTTTCAATTCTAATTTGTGGTAAGAGGGCTAATGAGCAGGGTATCTGGAATGGAACTTCAAACGTTTTAACTTTACATTCTGTCCTTTTCTAAATTCAACTCCAAGTAAAAACAATTTTACAGGTTGAATGACCATTAAGACAACACCAGGTACATGTTTATTTCTTATTAATAATATTTGCCACTCTAATAAGGACTTTTTATAATTATCATGCAATAATTACATAACCCATTGTTAATTTGAAATTCTCTTGATGCACCAATAGGGTGGCCCTATGCTAAATAAAGTGACTCACAATGCCACCACAAGTTCACCACCTAGTTTATATAAATGAAAGCATTTGTGATGGATAGAGTTCTTTATATAGCACAATGACTTACCTTCAGTAGGTTTATTATACCTACAAGGAATTTGATGAAAGAGGTCAAGCCTCAACAACTTACTTGTACCTTCAGTAGGTTTATTATACCTACAAGGAATTTGATGAAAGAGGTCAAGCCTCAACAACTTACTTGTGGCCTCAGTGGAATACCATCATTGCAAGTTTTGGGGAAGGTTATACTTGTCTGGTGGCTTACTGTAATGTTGGGTCACCTGCCTGACAATCTTTTCAGTAGACCTAACAGAGATGAATAACATTTGGGAGCCCCTGATTTATATTAAAAAAAAAAAAATTCTACTACCTGATTAGAGACCTGATATTACACCACTAGATTGTCTAAATTGATTAATGTCTTGGTTCAAAAACATACCTGGTTCCCTATCAGTTGTGAGTTCAATTTCTGGATTATGTGGTACCGAAAAGTCCCGTTTTGGTTCAGTAGAAGAAACAGACAGGTGAGACAAAGGTGAATAAGACTGGCAAGTTATAGGTGATATTCCCTAAGCATGGAAATCAGAATGAGAACAATCTACTCCATGGATTGAATGAAGAGTTCTATTCAAAATTCCAAGGTTACTGAATATAAAGACTGGAAGGTACGATAATCAAAATAGGAGTATAACAACTAAGATAAATATACTAATCCAAATAGAAAAGTATATAATAAAAATTCTGACATAAAATCTTTCAAGGTCAAATATAATACTCCTAACCAGTCACTAATAAAATTGTCTCAAATAAACAGAAAATGATATCAGATTATTATTATTTTATTTTTTTTTTACAGTGATATAAGATCATAACAATAAAATAAGTCACAAGGTTTTTGCATTCAAAAGAGGATATTGATTTACTTAAGACTAAAAATGTTTCGCACGATTCATAGCACATATGGTAAGGGCACTTTGGCGTGATGTAATGGTTAGACAGCTTGTCTCGCTAGAACAATTATGACTGAATAGTGAATTCAATCCTCACTGGGTGCTCCATACTTTCAGCCTTGTGTCACACCTTAGCTATGCTTAGAAAATCACCATAACACATGTTAATAAATAAATTTACATCAATGGTTTGGATGATCTGTACTCATCAGATGCTTGAAAATGATGGTAACATTATTGATACATAGACTATGCAAGTCTGGTACAAGGCTACTTTTCTGATACATTAGTGTAAAGCTATTTAACCTGGCATTAAAAAACAATAATGGTATAACCAAATTAAGAAACGGAATCCAAAACCCATTCATTCTATTTATCACTTCTCAAATAAAATCTTCAGACCATCAGTCAGTTATGTGCCATGCATGATACACGATTAGGCGATCATATATCTTTTGATACATGACTGACGAGGCAGATTTTTTTCCCTGCAGTAGGTTGCCATTTCTTTCTGTGGTAGACCAGTTGCCATCAAAGACTATAAAACCCAGTCTGTCCTGCTATTTACCCATAGCTGGGGGGAGAAGAAGAGGATTCATACCATTTCCAAGGTTATTAGCACGTAAGTGAATGTAATGGATTCGACTGGAATTCGAACTCAGCTCTCCGGTTCCTCAATCCGAGCCGCTATCCATTACTCCATTGTGCATTCTTCTTCAGACCATAGTTGGTCATTTATTGTTGACAAAAAAAAGAAGATTAAATAATGTGAGAGAATATGAAAATTGGCAAAGAACTCAGCTTTGAATGAAAAAAAGATATCCATTTTGTCATTGTCAAGTGCAGTGGCAACACATTGGTAACTATATTCATTCTATTAAATTCATGACCATTCAGAAAACACTATCAAGAAGAAAAGATCCAAAGATGATTTTACAAAAATGCTTTAATAAAAGGAACATCAAATTGTGAAAAGGTCATGTGCAAAACAGCATTCATGGAATGAGCTATGAAATGTTTAATGAGGGCTTTATACTCTCAACTACATTTGGTTCAGTTATCATTATATTGATTGGAAGTTGAGCTCCTCTCCTCATCCAATAGCCTGAAACTCTTGAAAATATCATGTATATAAAGATTTCACATTTCCTTTTAAAATCATTAGTCAAGATTCAACTTTCAAAATTTAAGTAATACAAAAGGAAAATTCCATGCTCAATTCAGAGAATTCAAATAGAAAACCTGCAGTTGAAAAGTTGTTAATTTTTCCTCTAGTGTGATGTGCTTTTAGCTTTTATTATATCTCCTAAAAAAAATAAAAATAAAAAAAAATTCCACACACCAGGGAAAAAAAAAATCTTTTCCTTTATATAAGAAACACATAAAATAAAGGACATTAAAAATAAAGATGTCTTTATTCTTTCACAGTAATTTAATGTAAATATACATTATAAGTAAATATTAAACCATATTCTCCTGATGTCAGTTTAGACCAGAGTTTCTCAATCTTTTTTAAACAACAGCACACCTAGAAATGAATGAAGATATCATGGCACACTTAATAAAATTTTTAAAGGGTATACATTTTAATGGTATGTAATAATCATAGATTTTTAAAAAAATACACACACACACACACACAAATATTAACTTACTTTATTTCAATGTTTTTATTCAACTATTTCAGCAGCTTATGTAGTGTGAAAGCCTGGTGTTTTTTTGCGATTTCTTCAATGTTTGGTCAAATGTGCAATAATCAGTTATAATATAACTTTGTAAAGATTTTGAATTAAACAAAGAATGTTGAATACAGTTACTGTATATACTCATGTAATATGCAATGTTTATTTTAAATACAGCTGTAATTTTTGACTACAGTAAATGGATATAGTTTGGTCAACAGCGTCGCCAGGGCCAGCAGTACAAACGCAAATTTTATATCTCGTGTATGATGCAACCCCCTTGAAATTAGCTTTAAAATTAACTTCAATATTAGGTCCTCAAAAGCTTCATGATATGCGAATATATATGGTATATAAAAAAAAGATTAATATTCATTTATTCAAATGAAGGAAAATTTAAAAAAATTAAATTGAAAAAATAAAAATACTTCTTTAAAAAAAATGAATATTAAAACAAAGTATTTAAAATAAAATAAAGCACAGTGAAAAGAATTATTTGAAAAAAGTGCCCAGTTGAGAATCACTGGTTTTGACTGATGGCTTATTTAGTATAGTCACGATTTTGCTTAAAGTACATATCTTCTTTATTTCAGGTGAAAACTTTGAAATTTTACAACATATTTCATTGGAATATTCACTTTCTAAAATTTATATATTTATATTTTTTTTTATTTTTTTTTTTTAAGCGTATCACCCCAAGCAAGGCTGGAGGCCACTATCACGCAAGGGGTTATAGAAGGGTTGGAGGAAGAGCAGATAGGAGTGGTAAAGGAGAGGATGTGGAGAAAGAGAAAGACAGTAGCAAGGCAAGGGGGTTACAGAAGATTTGGAGTGAGAGCAGATAGGAATGAAAGATGAAAGGATGTGGAGAAGGGAAGTGGATAGATCAAGGCAACTGGAGATGTCAATTGACGCTACACTTAAACCGTTGGAGATTGTATTTGTCAGGGAAACAGTAATAGGGAAGGGAGTTCCATAGGCGAGAGGTGCGAGACATGAAGCTATTGGAGTAGAAGAGACGTCTACATCTAACAGTTTCAACGGTGTACGGGTTGGGAACAGGATGCCAGCCTCGTAGGATGTTTAAATTCACGAGGCCTAGGGACAAGCGAAAGCAGCTCCTCGGAGCAATTACCGTGAAAGTATTTGTAAAAAAGACAGAGCAAAGCAACATCGCGTCTGTGAGAGAGCGACTGCAGACGAGATGACAGATCAGGGCCAATCACATTGCATATCCGTCTCTGGATCTTATCAAGAACCTGAGGCAAAGAGCAGGGGCCTCAGACCATATATGGCAGCAATACTCCATGCATGGGCGAATGGTCGATTTATAGACTTGGAGGATCGATTCCGGGGAGAAAAATTTCCTGGCTCGGCACAGGGAACCAACTTTCCTTGCGGTGGATGATGCAACTGACTCAATGTATTTGTTCCATCTCAGATCAGCGGACAGTGTGAGACCGAGCAGCCGCAGAGAGGAGCTCTCGAGAAGTTGGTCTTCAGACATTCTAATGGGATGCAGGGATGGATCCTTGTGGTGGTTAATAGAGAGCAGTTTTGTTTTAGAGGCATTAAAGTTAACCATCCATTTCTCGCCCCAGTTCACAACCGATTGGAGGTCCTTTTCAATTTGAGCTGCCAGGTTAACTTTGTCATCATCACTAGATTTGTGTTTGAGGCAGGAGTAAATTGTGGTGTCGTCAGCGTAGATACCGACTTGGGAGTCTATGGCGTCAGGAAGGTCGTTTATAAATATTACATCGTTTATAATTTATATATATATAAAAAAAAAACAAAAAAAAAAAACAACAGTAGTTTAAACTGATACCAGGAGGAAATAGATTAAAATGTAAGGTTTTCACTTATATTAACAATAAACTTTTAGAATAAGTTTACATTAACTCAAAAAAAAAAAAAAAAAAAAATCAATATATAACATGCATTTATAAATTATTACTTCTTTATTCTGAAGTCCATGATCATAATATATAACCTAGAAAAGGCACTGAAAAGTTCTTGAACCAACCAACCACTCAAAATTTAACCAAATATCATTCATAAGTATTTCTTTTTGAATCCTTTTGGTCAGACATTCTCTGTACTCACTTGTATATACCAATGAATTTAGTACAAACACCGCACTAAAAAAGAAGTGATTATATGCATTGTCAATAGTAAAAGAATCTAAGTTTCAAAAGATTTCCTATAGACACAGGTTTACAACCATTTTGCATTGAAACACCTGTTCTCCTACAATCATTGAAGTTAAGCAATATTGAGCCTTGTCAATACCCAGAGTGACTGCTTGAGAATACCATGTAAACTTGGATGTGCAGGTGGTGTAATGGATAATGGCTCAGAATTGGAAGTTGGAGAGCTGAGTTCCAATTCCAATCGGGTTCATTATATTCATTTACATACAAATACTCTTGGGAAAGGTATGAATCCACTTCTTCTCCCTCTAGCTATGGGTTAATTAGTAGAACTTGTAGCAGTTAATCATTGTTAACTGAAAAAAAAAAAAAATTTCTTACAATCTAAATTTTTTTTCTGGCTTTAAATAACCTACAAAGGGTTGATAAGCTGTAAAAATCAAATCAATCAATCCTATTGATGCAAGAAGCAATTTCTATAGCCATTAAGACAAGAGAGAGAATTTTAACATGCTTAATTTTGCTTCATATTGAGAACAGTACTGAACCTTGTACAGCATCAAAAGTGTATATTTAAGGGTTTGTAAATTTCAACTGTTTTAATACCAATGTCATACTATTAAAACTACTTTCCTTATTTCTCTCTAACTGAGTGAGAGAGAGAGTGAGAGACCTATTACTCCCAAAATGGTGTTTATCAGATGGTGAATAAAAATAGCTTTTGTTATCCAAGTTGAATTATCAGTAGATGACCTATTAAATAAGGAAGTTAACTGATAGCTAATGAATTAAATATGTATTTCTAACAGTTCACAGTTTATTTAATGAAGTTCAGCACAGGAAACTAGCAAAATCACAGATAATTTAAGTAGCTATTTTGGTGTAATCCGAACATGACTCTAATGGATAAATGATAATGTCATCGTCTGTATTTGAGTTGAATTTGCACAGGATCTTATATGAATTTGATTCCATTATCATAACATCTGAACATAACCAACACAGCAAGAATAAAGACATGAAGTAGACTGACATGTCTCAAAATAGACAGGGCCGTAGCAGAAACAAATGTTTTGGGGAAGACCAGAAAATTTAGAATTTAATCTTAAGTTATCAATGGCAACCAACGTGGGTAGTATCAAGAAAATTTAAAATTTCCAGTAGCTCTAGATTGGCAGAGATCATCTTTGAAATAATAGAGAACCATCTGTGTTACAAATGAAAGAACTTTTCATTTTTATTTTTATATTTTATTGGACTCACAACAATTCCAAATTAAAATGAAAATGCACCCACATAATAAAAGGAACTTACCATCACCATACACCTTTAAAGAAGAATTCTTTCAGAGTTTTATGAAAGTTATATTCTTTCTTGCTTTCATTGTTTTTTTTTTTCTTTTATTTCTTTATTGTATTTTGTTAAAATAAAACCCTGTAAAAAAAAAAAAAAATACTACAATTGGTAAAACATTTGGGGGAACGAAGGTCCTCCTGCCCCCGGCTGCTACAGCCCTGATATACTAACACAATTATCAACAAGAATATGCCTATGTAATGGCTCAGTTAGTTGCGTAACATCAGTGTTTTAACCCAGGTAAAAGGAAAGTTTTCAACTGCCAATTTTCATAGTAAGTAAGAACATAAGCTCTGTTTGAAAAACTGGTGCAACACAATCTTCTTGCCTAACATTTGGTTATGTAACAAACTAAGTTTAGTAAATACCAATAGAATTTATGAAATAAGATTTACTGTGTTGCTTGTTTGACATTCATAAAAAATGAGACACAAAATAATTTATCATTTGCAACAGAGCCATTCAAAATGTGTGTCTGTGGACTTTCCCAGTGTGGTGCCATGGCACACTACTTCCTTGATTATCCAGAACTCAATTTTTCTGGACTTTGATTCTCTGAATGAGAAATTAAAAGAAAACTTGAAATCATCCAAACTAAACAGCTTCTAATAATTCATCTCAGACAAGTGTTTTGAGAATTTAGAAAACTATGCTCAACATTTGATAAAAATGCTGATAAAATCAGTTCACTTAATTCTTATTAATTTCCTTGTTGCTTTTATACAAAGAACATACATTTGAATCATCACAGCTTAGTCATGTCAGAGATAACTCATTAAATGTAAACTGGGCAAAATTTGGAGAAGGCTTTTGAAAATGTTATTTGATAATAAAAATGTTAAGTTTCTTTCTGAAAATGACATTTTTTTTTTTTAAATTCTCTTGATAATTTAGGTATTTAATTATTAGGAATTGAATTATCTGAACATATTTTTTGCAACTCCTGTCCTAAGGATAATTGAGAAAATACTGTATTCTCTTTGAAAATGTAAACACTTGACAAATGTCCTGTTCTCCAATGGCAATTCTATAACTCAATGTGATTGACTTGATGACAATTCTATCATGTTATTGTGAGCTTGCTAAAGCGAAGACAATGTTTATGTCATGTTCTTTTTCAAGTTCTATAGAAAGTGAAAAGTAGAAGAGCAGACACGTTGCTGGGAATTAGTGAAATAGATTACATTTGTTTCCTTCTCTTCAGTATGTGATAAGAATAGTAAATACATAACAGTTTCAACCCATGGAACTGGTACATTCTAAACCAACATATTAATTCACATAAGTTAGTATAATGTATAAAGGACCCTTATTTTGTGTCTGTCTTTACTGCATCTAATGCTCAATTTACATTATAAATATATGTTGAAATGAGCTTTCTATTGAAAATTGATCAGACACTTTAAGGCCAATTCACTCTGATTGCCAACATTATTTTGTGTGAAGATATTAATTCTGAACATTTAAGAATTAGTCCTCACTTGAGAACTATAAGTAACCTACAAGAATCAAAAGTAGAGACACATGGGCAAATCATAGCATATTTAGCTGAAAGTTTAGGCTAATATAAAACTCAGTATATTTTGCCTACAGCCAATCATCACTTGTTTATTAAAGTCATTATCATATAACCATTTCCTTGCTCAATGTATTCAGATTGAAGTTCATGATATGGCATTAAAAGTTGAAAAACAAAATAGAAAACTAGAATATATATTGTTTATTTAAGCAACAACACTTTTTTTTTTTTATACATTTCATTGAATATGATTTACAAGAAATATTTTTTTTTATTCACTTTGTCTGATATTCTGACAATTTATCTTTTAGGAGTATTAAGAGTGTGTAGAAACTGTCTATAGTGATTTTTGTCAGAAACACTTTCAGTTAATACTGCAGCCATTTTCAAGGTGGGTTAATTTTTGCTGTTAATATATCGTTCTTTTGTTTCCAGTGATGTGAACACTTCCTTAAAAAGGGCTAAATTATTAGCCAAAAGCACTCAGGACAATAATCATTACAGACAGTTTCTACAGACTTAGTGTGTGTGTATATATATATATATATATATATATATATATATATATATATATGAGTGTGTGTGAAGAAATATAGTCTTAAGGTGTGCTATATTTATGGGATAAAGTGCTCAATATCAGAGATAGAGCATGTGTAAATATAAAAGTGAACATTGAAGTCAACACTTAAAGGCGATAGGCTGTTTCATGCTAGACACATCTAGCATGAAACAGCCCGTCGCCTCTAAGAGTTGACTTCATTGTTCACTTTAATATATGTGTGTGTGTATATATATATATATATATATATATATATATATATATATACACACACACACATATTGTCAATGGTAACTTGAAGAGGTTCAAGGATGGAGATCCTTCACCTTATCTTCTGGAATCAAAGATAAAGATGACCTGTTCTGGTGCTTTACAAGTGTTGAACAACAAACCAGATAGTATGAGCTAATAATAGCAGAACTTGAAATCAATACTGTAAAAAGAATTAGCTATCTGATCCAAGTGATATCCACAATCATGAGAAACTATACAAGTTAATATTTAAAGGTAAATGCATGAGGGTATGCTGAAAAGTTCTTGTCCAACTAAGGAGACCTAAAAGAAGAAAAAAGTATCCTGTGCATGGTCATTTGGAAGATTCCAAGATTTAGTCAGATCTGGGGAAATGTAAAGTAATGGTAATATTGGCCATTTCCTATAAGGAAACATTCAGCATTTATTGACTGAGCAGCCAGTGCTGCTTTTGGCTGAAATTTATAAAATGTTTCTGTTAAAACAATTTTTCAGGGAAAATAAGTTTCTCAAGTCCAGTAGTTGTTATTTCTCTTTCCAGTATTGATGGTGGTTTAACCTTTTATTTGAAGTATTGTGGAATATCAACATCTTGATTATTTCATTATTTTCTTTTTGAGTTATGCATGATATCCATTTTAGCTGTTGAAAGTTCTCAAGTTATGTAGTCTCTGTTATCTGGTAGAGTTCTTTGTGATTCTGTAACACCAGACCACAATGTTCAAAGAAGGATGGTCTTTGCCAAGATCCACAGGCTTCTCTCTCCCAAAGCCATTTTTATCTATTGATCTGAGAAAGCAGTTGTAGACAGCCGATACTTTAGATATTTCTTAAAGAGTCTGGTGCCATGCATGGCATCCATATAAGAGTCGAGATCTGATGAGGCTATTTAAGATCATGACCCCCGTTTTTATGTTAATGTTTAGGTTTTGTAGCAATTTGCAGTGTTGGTTAGAACTTCTCCAACACAGTCTATCCTATGTTTAATTTCCTTATCTCCTATAATAAATTTGTTATAAGTGATCAATACGCCAAGATATTTGAAATGTTTAATATTTACTAATTCCACATCCTGAATTTTTATGCTGGATTTAGGGTACGTGCCAATAGACCAGGTGAAGTATTTTAATCAGCCCATCATACAGACTATAGTAATGGAGTATTATCTCAATTTATTTTTCAAATTAAAGACACCTTCCTGATCACAAAGATTTAGCAATAAGTTACAAAATCATGGTTTATATAAATTCGGTGAATACAAAAGATTTTTTTCTTTTAAAACCCATAACCCATTAGGTGCACGTGTACTGCTGCAGCAGTAGTGTTTCCTGGACAAGATATCCTTACATAGACCAACCATCTCCAGGCAGCTTTTGAATTCCAAGTTTTTCCTTCTCGTAGACTGGTTGCCATCCAAGGCTAGAAGACTCAATTTGTCTTCCTATTAACCCATAGTTGAGGGGAGAAGATATGGATTCATACCTTTCCCAAGTGAATGTAATAAACTCAATTGGAATTCGAACTCAGTTCTCCAATTCCTCAATCTGAGCTGCTATCCATTACTCCAGCATGCTTCCAAAAGATATTGACCTCATATACAAATAAAATTATTGGCAAAATATTCTGGATATAGCTCTATATAAAAATCCAAAGTCTTAGGCATTTTTGCTTTGCAATTTCATGCCTGGAAACTTCAAAAGACTTGGATAAGACAAAGAAACATGATGTGTGTGTGTGTGTGTGTGTGTGTGTGTGTGTATTTACATATGTGTATAAGTGCATGTATTTTAGGTATGAATGTTGGTAAAATAAAAAAATAATCCAGCCTATCAAACACATTTAAAATATGTTTGTCTTATCTATAAGGTAGCTGCTGATATATTCCTAGCAATGTTGACCATATAGTGAACATGATATAAGTTTTGTTAAATTCAGCTGACAGGGTATTTTTGTTCTATTTTTTTTAATTGTATTTTTGAATATGCTGCTGTGCATACGAATCCAAATTGTGGATAAACTGTCCAAAGTTCAGGCTTCCTTTTCTTGCTACTTATGAATTCTCATATTCTTATTAGAGAGGCTATCTCCAATACCAATAATCAAAAATACAATGTTAAGTTTCTATGACCTAGCTGACAATCTAGTACTGTGATTAAATTCATGAAGTCGAGGTACCAAAGAGGAAAACTCATCAGAACAATTACCACGAAAATATTTATAAAAAAAAGGTACAGGGAAGCAACATTATGGCAATGGGAAAATGGCTAAAGCCGAGATGTCAGTTCAAGACTGATAACATTGCAAATTCTTCTTTGTATTTCATCAAGAATCTTTAGATAGACAGCAGAAGCACCAGATCAGATGTGCCAGTAATATTCAATGCACAGATGAATGGTAGACTTATAAAGGTGTAATATAGATTCTAGCAAGAAGAACTCTATAGCATTACACAGTGAACCATATTTCCTAACAGCAGAACTAGCAATTGATTTGGTATGATTTGTTTTATGGCATATCAACCTCAATGTGTTATTTAATACCAACAAGATTTTTATTGCTGGTAATAATTTTTTCAAGAATGTATTGCTGGTATTAAAACCTATTCTTATACTTTCATAGTGTTTTGAGCCCAGTTTGGGGCTAGCAATTGATTCACTATAAATCCTTCCACTTCACATCAATGGAATCTGTTAGGCTGAGAATGTGTAATGAGTTATTCTCTGTTATGTTGATGGAAGGTAAAAAAAAGGTTCTCTAAGATGATTAAAAAGAGCAGCAGTTTTGTATTAAAATTAACAAGCCATTTCTTGCCCCAGTTAACAAGAGATGGAAATCATTTTTACAATCAGCTGCCCATTTGGTTTTAATGTAACCTATCAGACTTACCATTAAAACAGGGAAATATATACATTATATATATATATATATATATATATATATATATATATATATATATATATACACACACATACATACATACACACTGCTTGATGATAACACTGGTAGAAACCATGGTAGCAGAAAGGTGAGTGTTTCAAATTTTTTATATCTTAAATTGCCCTACATTTTCATTTTTTGAAAATTGTATTGAGCAGTTTTTTTAATTAAGCCATTCTTTTTGGCAAGCATTAATTTTATCAAAAGGTAGAATTTTGTAAAATATGTATACACACACAAGGTCATTCACACAAGCAGGTAATAAAATTTTACAGTCTGACCAAAATTTCACAAAAATAAACTGATATTTATTCATATGGTAAGAATTTGTGCAGTGGAAAAGTCTCTGTTTTGACACACTTCCAAAAAATCAGTATTCAGTTTAGTTATAGGAAATACAGATTTTTTTAGATGGGTCAGGGCAATAACTTTTCAGCATCCACTAATATATATATATATATATACTTAAATCGTGCACTGAACTCTGTATATTTGGACACAACACAAAATTCACCTCAAATTTGAAGTTGAGTTCTGTTGCCAAGTATGAAACATGAACTTTTGATCCAATATGAAAGATTATGACCAAGTGTCAGAAAGCATTGCAAAGAAAAATTGGCACAAACATTTCCTCCTGAAATCTCTCAGATTGAGTTAAACATTTTATATCTAAATGTTAAAAAAATAATACAACTAGCAGTTCATTCAAAGCAGACAAAAATTTGTGTTTTCCTCATAAATACTTAGTACTGGGATTAATAATATTGTCATTAAAGGAATTTAAAAGCTTTTAATTTTCCATCCAATCAAGATTAATTTATTTCATTTTAAATTTTTAACAAATTCACACTACTTGGACAAAAGGAAAATGAAACTGTTAGTAGTAATTTCTCCTTGGATGTTGCAACATTTAAAACCTTTGCAATAAACAAGAAATATTGCATTATGGAAAAAAGAAAACACACAATATGTGTGTTTAATGGAGGAGGAAACATCAAGCTTCTTGTTATTTACTTGGCTTCGCCAATACAACAATATCTTTGTAACTTTTCCCACCATTCTTGCATAATTCCCCAATGATGCCAAGGTAAAAGACCAAAATTTAAATGCTTTTTAAACTAGCGGGCCCTCTCCACTTTAAAGAATGCAGCAGTACAATCTTCCAAACAAAGCTAAGTGAGGTTACTATTTTAAATAAATTCATTTTTTTTATATTTTCAATTTGATGTTATTACTTTTGATATGGTTAGCTTAAAGACATTTGAAACACTAAGATGAACAACAAATTTAAAATCTTTGTCTTCTCACTAAGAAAAAATTGTTTTCACAATTTTTTCTTAAAAACGTTTTTTGGACACATGCACACACATACACACACACTGATCCCCAAGGTCTGCACCAATTGAAAGAATATTCTTTACATGTTATAGATGAAAGATCCACAAATGTAGTCATGAGAATGCAGTGATCCATATGACGCTTCTGCAAGTTCTTAACTGTAATCTTCAGTGCTGCATGCTCCTTAAATGTGCTCTAGTGACAGATTTAGTTTCAATAACAAAAAAATCAAAATATATTCACATAGCAGTTATCATATAAAAATTCTTTTTTAATATATTCATCAGTTATTTTACAAATTCTTGTCTTATGAAGCAGCTAGGACTCTAGGAGATTTTTGCAGTTGACAATGATTTTAATTCTTTACAATAGATTTTTAGCAGATTGGCAGAACAACATAAAAAGACTGACATACTTAATAATCGATTTACAATCAATAAATGTGGTTGATTTGGTTAATATTTTAATACACATTTTCAGGTTAGATGACCGCAAGTGACATGCATCATTACACCTTGATAATCAAATAATTGGTTGACGACACATTTTTCAGAATTGCTTTCATCATTTGTCTTAAAAATATTTGATAGAATTTTGGAATAAAAATGAATTTTGTCAAAATAAACATCAATTTGCAATGAGGTTTGTAATAAATAAATTATATGAATAGAAACTATATGTATCTAATAACATTTGGGAATTTTCTATTGTTAAACCACATAAAATGTTGGAAAAAAAGAGCCCAACTCATTTGTGTAAACATTTTAATATAATTTCTATAAAATTCAGAAAAAATAAATGTCTAGTTTTATGCTTAGACATCAAAAGCTTTCTAGATTTCTTTGATTCAGTTCCAAACTGGTAACTTATGGTTCAATTCACATTTTGGAACCGACTTGAACAACACTAGAAGCAAATTCAAAAACAAATAGCAGCAGAATCAAAACTTGCGATAATGCACCCTCGTGCAAATTAGTTTCCTTTCTTTCACCATACGGTCAGTTTTAGACCCACTGGGGTGACAGGGTGTAATCGATTTCTATTTTTTTTCCTCAGGTTAGGTTACTTGCAGTGGTGTGCAATAATATGAATCTATTTTCAGGGTGTATGATGAAATTTGTTTGGCCTTGAAAAATATTGCGTCATCCATGATTGCATCAGATTTTTATAACGCCCAGACACTATTGTCTTGACTATCGATTAGTTGTCCTATGGCCATTGTCTGCAATGGACATTACTCCAAGGAAGTGTATGAAAATTGTAACGCTGTACGAATGCACTGGCAAGCCTTACCAGTGAGCAATTCAAAGTACTATAGACTGGCTCGGAAACTTTCCTTATTTAAATCCAATTGAGAATCTGCTAGGAACAGCTTTGTGGAATGGACATATGAAGTACTAATGCTGGGCCATGTTTCAATAGATAAATATGAAAGAAAAAAGTAAATAGTAATGGAATTATTCATTTTGTTTCAATTAATTCGCACAAGGGTATAATATGAGTTACTGGACAATAGACGTACAAATGTATGTGTTTGTAGATGAACTTGTTCACATTTCAAGGTTCACTGAAATTATCCTTTTTCTGTTAGTTTTACCCAACTGGAAAAAATGCTTTCAGGTGAGCCATAAGTGAAAATATGTCCTAAGAAGATCAAAAGAGGACATTACCAAATCTTGATTCTTTGTTTAGTGAAATCAAGAAAATAACATAGAAGAAAATGAAAACTATAATTAGGGAAGCAGCAGAAGTAATAGATAAAAATAAACTAGATTTTTATAGATTATACAAAAGCATTTGATAAAGTGTGTCACAAAGAACTGTTAGATAACCTTGACATATTAGGGAAGGATAGTAGAATAATCCCAAATTTATACTAGGAAAAAAAAATCACCTGCATATGGACATAAAGTGAAACAAGGAGATATTTTTTTGCACCAGACTTTATCAACCTATACAGTGAAGCGATTCTGAGAGAATTCCTACTAGGATTCATTATTGGCTGCCACAATCTTAATAACATTATATATGCAGATGACACAGTGTTGATTGCAGACATAGAAAGGAAAGTGAAAGAACTCCTTCAGAAGATTGTGAAGGAAAGTGAGAAGAAAGGACTGACTATCAATTGCAAGGAAACAGAATGTATGCTTGTCAGCAAAAGGAAGAGACTAACATGCAAATTAAAATTGAAGATACCAAAATCAAGCAAGTATAAAAATTTAAATGTCTGGGAAGCATTTTATAAGAGGACAGAATGTGACACGAAAATCCAAAAGGTGCATTGGGATAGCAAAAGATGTCTTCCAAAAGTTAAACAAAGTATTAAGAAACAGGAAGATTTCATTAGAAACAAAGAAAAAGAGTAATGAACTATTATGTAATACCAGCTCTTTTATATGGCAGTGAATGCTGGACAATCTCCTTACAGATGAAGAAGAGACTTGAAGCAACAAAAATATGGTTCTATAAAAGGATGCTGAGGATATCATGGACCAAACATGTGAGCAATGACAAAGTTTTAGAGAAAATTGAGAAAAAAAAAGGACGCATACTTAGAATCAGAAAGTGAGAGTTGAAATTTCTAGAGCATATAACGAGGAAAGAGGGCTTGGAAAATTTGATACTCACAGGATAGACTGAAGTGAAGAGAGACAGGAAAACAATGCATGACCTACCTTGCAAGCTTGTGGAAATGGTTGGCAGAAGAGAGTTTAGGAGAGATAGCAAAAAGACAAAACTAAATAAATATAGGAAATTGTGGAGAGCTATGATCACCAACACTCTGAAAGGATATGGCACAAAGAAGATTAAAAAAAGCATGAAACATGCTTGATCTGTAATACACATAAAAAAAAAAGTATTTGTATTATGAGATGGAAATGAGGTAGTTATCTTTAATATGTTTTCTAAGAAGTATCATGCAAACCATTTAATAAAGGAAATCAAATTATAAATACAAAACTACTTTGGCAAATTAATATGTAACCGTAAAGAACATCCATATAAGATGTTAATAATAAAAACTAAACACCTGTACATCCATATGTTAATAATATTAACTAGACATCAATACAGAGCTATATTACATCTAAACGAATCTTACAAATAGAATAGTAGGTCATATAAGGTGCACCGCAATTCATCTACTAATTATTACGATAAGAAAAAGTATTATCAAATTTACAGTTTAATCATATTGTAAGGTCTACAAATTAACTATGTGTACAAATTACAGTTAATTCACTTCTTTGGTTTAATAAGAATGTTTTATCAGAAAATCTCATGCTTACATGAGAAACTAGAAATTATCAAGGTTCATTTAAATATCTACATGTTCTAGCTTTTTTAAAATTTTCCATTTTACTGTAGGACTTTATTAGCTTTTAAATTCCAAAAATATTTAGAAAGAGATGTACTATTTTTATAAGTACTATGGGTGAAGGATAAGATATACTGGTACCACCCATAGTCTTAAAAGAATTCTTAGTACTATCAATATAAAATTATTCAACATCGGATTCTCTTTTGTAGAAATTGTACTTAGATAAACAAGAGAGTTGGTCAAGCATTTGTTATGTAATGAGCAATCATTAGAATTCTTGCAATTACATTGGTTAATATTATCAACAGTATTTATCTTGGAATGTGCATTATTATCAAAATTTTTCAATTGGTTTAAAATTTTATTATTGTGTTTCTTTATAATCTTCAAGATTATCAGTGCAGCTATACCTAAGTTTTAATGTGTTTCTGTTAAATTTTTTACTAAGTGGATTACTTTTAGGGAAATGTTTATCAATTAAATAGAGGAATTTCTGACCTAACTTCGTACTGACCAATTGGTTAAACAGGGGGTGGGGATACCAAATGATTTTCCTATTCCTTAGATTGCTATTATCATGTTTTCTATACTAGGTTTCAGCATACTTGTAACCCCTATTCTTTAAGACAGTATTATAAGCACCATATATTTATTAAACACATCCTTGTCAGATGAGTTCTTGCTAATCCTACATTCTATAGATGAGGGTAAAAAAATTAGAAATATTCTGCTTCTGAAATTAATTGTACAGTTGCCAGTAATTTACCATTGTCTGAGGAGGTGCATTTGTAGTGTTGAAACATGATTGCTATTGTGTAGTGATTTTTAACATGATTTTGTTTTAATCTCCTATAATATATATATATATATACATATATATATATACACACACACACATACATACATACATACAGACAGACATACATACATAACATTTAAATTTTTCTTATATATTTGCATCATTAAACGAAAAAATTATAGCAAAATATTTTTCTTTTAGAGCTTTGTAGTTTTACTTATTAAAAGTTTAAATCTAATTCTCGTTTGTTGTGTGTGTCTGAAGATATTAAAAATTACTGTCAATAAAAATAGACAAGTTTATTGAAAGACTTTTTTTATTTACTACTTAAACAAAAACTGCTTTAAGTTGTGCTTCATATTGTATTTGAAATTGTACAAGTTGTCTTACACACCTGACTATTCAGTAAATTGTTCCATTTTAATAAATAAAAAGCAGTAATTAGAGTGAGTGATGTCATGACTTCAGGTTGAGAGTGATCAGTCAAGACTAAATACTTTTGTTTTTTGGGGTTTTTTTTTTCAGTTTTTATATAGATAAGGAGAAAGAACATGTTAAACAGAATTAGGATTTACCTCTCCACTGCTGTCCTTGTTATTGCTATCTTACTTGTATGCTGACATTTTGAAAGACAATTCTTCATTGGTTAGCTACTGCTTAGCTCGTCACTGTAATTGTGACAGCAAATATTTATCCTGTTCCATTTGGGAAAACAAATCACTTTATGGTTACTACTTGTAGGAAAAAAAAAAAAAAAATTAAATAGACATGTAGTTGTTTTTAAGTGGTCAAAGCAAATTCTCATTATTTGATATGGAAAAAACACAATTAGTTCAGAATCTACCGTATGTACTCAACTCAAGTTCCATGTGAGTTTTTCATGTTAAACAAAGAGAGCACACTATACACAGGTAATTTTTTTCTGAAGGGGTTAAAATTCATGCCAAAAAATTCAAGGGTCACACTATACATGAAGTAGGCTTATACGCGAGTATATATGGCAGGGTTTCTCAACTGGTACACCCAGGTGCACTAATGCACCCTGAAGGGTAGCCATACACGCCCCAAGTTAACAGAAGAGTAATTTATGAATTATTCTTAGATTAAAAAAAAAAAAAAAAAATTTTTTTTTTGAAAGCTGGAGACACTAAGCAAATGGCTTCCATGTCTAATTAAGTGAAGGATTTGTCATTTGATATTTTAAACTGGAGGATAAATTCATTGGATAATCCTTTCCCTTCGTCAAGGGATTTAAATCAGTCCTTATCGGACTCTGTAAAAAAAAAAAAAAAAAAAAAAAGAAAAAAAAAAAGTAGATTCTTTATAAATCCCTTTAAATGAAAACTGTGCTGCTAATTCTCTTTGGGAATGCCACACCAAAATTTTATATTTTCAAATTTCATGACTAACTTTTCTTTATTAAATTGTGCCCCAGAGTTTGTTATTCTGCAAGTGCGACTTAAAATAAAAAAGCTTGAGAAACACTGATATATAGTAATACATTTTTTTTCTCTTATGTTAAGATTTAATATTAAGTAATAAAATAGTTTCTCCCATCTATCAAGAAACAAATTTTGCGTTTTTATAAAATTTCCCAATGTCTGGAGAGAAGAGCATGAAACTTTCTATTGTTTAATATTCATTTCAAGAGAAAAGATTTAAAATACTGACCCCATTGATTTAGGTTGCATTTTCTAAAAGGTACAAAAAAAAAATTAAAAAAAGTGTTAATTTTATTTTCATACAATGATATAAACTCAGTTCTATTTTCAAATGTATTGTTTTTGAGGAAATTCTGTGGGAATTTGAACAGCCAACATGGAGAGAAGTAAATGAGTGATTAATCAAGTGGTCCATGGTCTGCTTTTTCTTTTTTTTTTTAAGTGTAAAAATTCACTGGTCTTGTTTGTTAGTTGTCATGTAAGCAAGACATACCACAGAAGTTGTCAGTTAAAGTATACATTGAAGAAGTAAAAAAATATTATAAACAGTGTGCGATGGATAAATTGTTGTCTAAATTATGTAAAAATCAAAATAACACAAAAAATATCTTGAAATACTACAGAGTAAATTTATTCAATGAAATTGCCATTGACTTCAACTAGACAACTTCAGAATCTTTTGCAACTCTTCTGGGCAATCTCTTTGTTTAAGTTGGTGAATGCTGCCATAATCCTTGCCTTCAGTCCATCTTTGGTCTTACAAGGAGCTTTGTTGGTCTCTCACTCAACTGCAGCCCACACATAATTAAGTGTTTTGCAGTCTGAGGAGTTAGGTGGCCAGATGTAAGAGGTGATATGGTCACAGAAATTGTCTGACAGCCATGACTGGGTTCTGCTATTTGTGTGGCATGGTGCAGAGTCCTGTTGCCAGACATAGGGTCTTCCAGCAGTCACCCTCTTGACTCACTGCATTTGATGTAGGCTCCCATGTTAAGTCGGAGGTCCTCACCAACAAATTTAGGAGTTCTTTTCTTATCAGAATGATTTTCCAAGCTGCTGTACCATTGTAATCACCATCAGACTCATCCAACTCTCTCAATCCTCTACATTGTTCTCAGATCGACAACCAAATACTCTGAAATGTTCATATTGGAGCTCCCTGCATGAATGCCAAGCAGTATAGCATGCTGTTTCCAAATTTTGGGTGGTGTGTATTGCACCATGATGCTCTTTTTCTCAGACAGCGCCCAAGTGACAGAGTTACACTGTGCTGTCAACAAAATCAAAAACAAATAATACGTACATGTGAAAAACAAAAATATGAAATGGGAACAATTTACCTATCGCACTCTGTACATATATATGTAAAAAAACATTTTCCAATACCTCCCCCTCACCCCACATTACTGTTGGTATACAAACCTGAGAAAGCAATGATGAAAATCTTTGCAATGATTGGTAATCTTTGAAGAAATTTGTTGTGGAAATTATTCTCCAATTATGTTTTGAAAAGAGCAACAACAGAAATGAAATGCTTTTATTGATTCCATGCCAAAACTAGTTGCTTTGTAAACAGTAAAAAGATCATTGCAGTGACAGTCAAGTCCTTGCCTGTGTGCTGAAAGCATCCAACTATGAATGAATTGAAAGTCTTCCGAAAATGACTTGAAAGAGAAAATGTGTGCAGTCAAAAGAAAAAAAAAATGCCAAACATTTTAGAGAAGAGATTTTCTGACTAGTTTAAGAGATATTTTATGAATATATACTGAGCTTAGCTTCTTTTGTCATAAAGCCACAAGAGTGTATCCCTTGTAATGATTGAACTCACTTCACTGACTAATAATCTACCAGACTATCTTTCCTATTAGGAGTTAAGTTCAAAACAAAATTAATTTTTGTCAGTTTCAAAGTTAGAATATTCTAAAATCCACTGTATATAAATATGTACAAGCATAAAATTCTACAACAATGCTTGGGAGAAGAATTTTTCAAATAGATAAGTAGATATATGTTTTAAAAACAAAAGCTTCCTCATTGGCAAATAATCAACATGGCCCTGTCAATAAAAATATTAAGAAAAGAAACCTTCAAAATATATAGATGTCTTTTTGTTTAAGTTAGCAATTCAAAAATTCATATCAATTGATGAGAAGCTGAACACATATAAACAGGATAAATTATTGCCTCCAGTTTTTGAGTTGAAACTTTGTATGCTCTGATCTTGGATTTCCTTTGGTTTTGTAAACAAATACTGTACAAAAGTTTATCTCCACATGTTACAATCAGAAAAAACATGTTCCATACCTTACACTCTTTAAATTTGTTTCTTTATAAATTGTAGGAGAAAACAGCATTGGGGAAGTTCAGATCCAAAATAAAAAAATCCAGGGTTGTAATTTCAGGGGATCATAAATGAGTCTCACAACTCTAAAGTCAAAAATGCAGGGGGATGTCTCCAGAATTTGCTATACCCAACTACCTTCTTCACTCAGAATTAAAATGGTCAGTCATACAAAGTAGCATTCTTTTATTGGGGTAAAGAGAGGGTGTGACTGGCCGAGATTGGTAGGCAAGTAACAATCACTATATTTGACGGCCCACTAAAGTTGAGGTGACTTTTCTTGCCGATTTTCTTTTTCAGCAAATAGCAGAAAGAACACAAATTCTTTTTTCTCCTTCGTCACCACATTAATTTTAAAAATAAATTCAGAAAGAAATGCAAGATAAAGGAAGAATGAAGATATATTTTTATTTCAAATTTCTTAAAAATAAACTAAAGATACTTCTTTTTAATTAACTGTAACTTACAAACAATCATAGATTCATTTGTTTATATCCTGATTGGCTTTACTGCTTATCTGACATTTACTTCATTTCAATACTGAAATAAGAGCAAATTTAATTAATGTTAACTAATGCCATGAATGTTCTCAATACTTTTCTATAACATTCTTCTGGGAAATGTTAGACAAAACAGAATTTCTAACTGATAGAACCATTTAAAAGCTACATTAGAAAAAACAGAAACCAAACATTGTAAAAATTGAGTAATTTCTCTCATTTTGTATAGTAGAACATGACTTTTGAGTAGGAAAATTAATAAAGACCATATGATACCAAATATCATTTACTTTCTACAGATATGTTCAGCATGACCATTCTCCTGTCACCAATTGTTAAAATAAATTCTTGCCTATACCACAGATCATGCACTTACAAAAACAGCTTTTTTTTTTTTTAATGAGCACAAGATTAATCAAAAGGTAAAGTTTGTATTACAATTCTCAATACCAAAGTCAGATTTGTTATTGGTAACTCTTTGTTTTGAAAGTTATAGGCAGAACAAAAAAATATTCATCCACTTATTAAAAAGTCTGCATATAGAATACGAAATTGATAAAGAGCAAGGAAGTAGGGATATCTGCAAATGTATCATGAATTTTTCCTGATGGCATCATTACATTTGGTACAGGAGAAATGTCTTCATGACATTTTAATTATGAAAGCAAATATTGTGTCATTCTCCAAAGCAGTTTTTAAAATCCTTTTAAAAATAGAATTTTATACTAGTTTATTAAAAAAAAAAAAAAAAAAAAAAAAAATCAATAACTGTAAATTGTAAAATCACTTCATCAAATCAATCAAAGTCACTATGTCAAGAAAATCCTAAAATAAAATCTATTTTGTACGTGATGTTTGCTATAACAACCAAATCATCTGCATTTTGCTTCATCTTGAAAACTCAATCTGAATAAAAAATTGCTTTGAGGTTATGAAAAGAACTGCTTATAAGGCTCCATCATGAAGAAAAGTTCATGAAACAAAGAATTTTGAGCATTACAAATCAATTCCAAAAGATATCTTCTATGAAGAGTACCTGATTATTTTTAATGGCCAAAATGGTAGCAAACCAGGATATTTCAACAAAACTTTAAACGAAAACAAAGCCAAATGCTAAGAGAAGGGAACTGCATTGCATTGATCTTTCAAATGGAGAGGGTTTGCTCGTTTGAAATGTCAGTATTTAAAACATCTTGGCCTTTTTTTTTTTAACCTACGCCTCAGATACTAAATACTGGTGTCTGATGGAAACCAATTTCACCGATTACCTATTGGTAGTAGGAATGAATGGGAAGGATTTTCCTTGAACTATTCAAATGAGTTTTTCTTTTTTGTCTAAATAATGAGAGTGAAAATTGGTCTTTTACAACTTATTTGAAGTGGTCCCTTCTCAATATTCAATAAAATGTGATTTAGATGAAAATTCAATTGAGGGAGATTTTCATCAAATAGAAAATAAAAATACTCACATCAAATTCCAGTTTCTTCGAAACCTGGAAATATTCAGTTTTCGTCGTATTGATATTTGATTATTATTATTATTAAATAAAAATAAATCTAGTTTAAGGACACGTACACATGACAAGTTAACTTTTTTTTAACATTGATCCATAATAACAGTTTCAAACTATTCTGGTAGATGGTGTTACTGTTTAGTTGATGGTTATTCTCTCAATATGACATCTAATTTTTGTTGGATTATCTCAGATATTTAGCCTACTTGAAATAAATCTTCTGCCCTTATAGAACTACAATACCTACCTTGAACAATAATACGTACCATGTTTGTGTCAGCGGACCATGTGCTAAATAATAATTTGAAAGCAACATTCTATCATACCAAGGACCAGTACATTGAAAAAAAAAGACCACTTTTACGCGACATTCACTGCCAATAAATAATAATTATAACTTCAATTTCGTTATGAAATATTAACTATTTAAAAAAATATGTTGCTTTAATTAATTTAAAGCTTAGTAAAAACATTTTATGCGAAAGTATCTGAACATATATGTGAAAAATATGTCGATGGGCAAGTTCTTGAAGTATATATAACTGTTATATATACTTGCCCATCTACATCTGTTATATTATAACAGATAACTAACACCAGCAGTGAGTGAGTAGAGTCACTATGTCACTTGTTCTTAATGACAAGTAACATGAGATAGCATCACCTAGTCAGAATGACGAAATAAAGGCCAGACTGCAAAAATCGTCAATCGCCTTAAGTTCCTACTTTAACCGAGTTAAAATTATTATATTGACATTTAAGAAATGGAAAAACCCTTTAGTCAGTGTCAGTTTGAAACTGAATTCAATGACTAAAAAAAAAATCCAAAGATCGTTTACATTTAATTTTCTTTGTAAAAATCAATTTGTGTGATTTTTCTTTTTTAGAAAATATCGTAAATTGTAGAGTTTATTGATGATTTTGATAACTAATGAATATTTTACTTACCAAGAACATTTTAATTTTTTAAGTTCAATTTTTGTACCTTTAAAAGGAATAAGTAAAGATTCCAATCCATACTAGTTTATCTCCTAAAAAAAAACAACTATTTCTTCTTTAAAGATAAAGAGGGTTTTTTAAAACACAACAACGATGTTCATCTAAAAATCTAACAAAAAAGACTTTTCAAAAGCAACGAACCAAACTGAGATGTTGACATTATATTTTTATAGTCATTTATTTACAGAAAGAAAAATCGATGTTGTTCTGAAAGATAATATATTACGAGGTGTAGACATTTTACTTGTTAAAAATATGTTGTTTTGGTTTAAGGGGTGTGAATTATAATTGATTTAAGTCTAAAAACGATAAGTATACTTTAAAAAACATTTTTTTTAATTAGTTGCAGGAAATAAGACAAGTCATGGTAACTCAACGTGTTGTTGTTTGTTTTTTGTTTTTTTTTAAGGGGGAGTCATTTTTGATAAATTATTCATTTATTAAATTTTCTCTGCATTGTTTTCTCCAGAATAAGATGAGCAATAATTATTTAAAGCCTGAGCAACAGTTGGGGGACAGGATAAAAAAAATAAAAGAGTAAATAAATAAGTAAATCACATAAGAAAAGGGGTTGTTATAAATATTCTATTTTTTTTTTGTTTTTTTACACATTTATTATTGAATATCATTCATTTAAACAGTAAAACACATTCGTTCGATGATCACACCGATTTATTTCGGCGTAAAAATAAAAAGTTGAACCCAAATAATAAAATAAGAATGCGCAATGTCGGGATACTCGAAATTGTGCCTGAGGGGGTGGTGATTAGCCTGTGGGCAAATGGAATAATTTTCTAACATATAAACTCTTACAGAAGGAACTGATTTACATACAAATAAAAAGTGTAATTGTGAAACTCAGTTTGACAATTATACAAATATAGAATATATTTATATATAAGAAACACACACACACACATAAACAAGCGTGTGTGTGAGTAAAAACACTGAAAAAGAGGGGGAATAAACGAAGATTGAAAAGGATTGATTAGAAGTCGCCAATATGCGTGTGTGTCAGACATAAAATGGGGGGGGAAGATGTGTGTCCTAACTCACCAGTGGTTATCCGTATATCGTTAATAAAAAAAAAGGGGGCCAGGCAGGTAAATTCCGTCTGGTTGTCAGTGGTAGATAAAGTATCGTCCTCTCGTTAGCCCCACCTGCAGACATCACTCCCCCGCAGCAACGAACACTTCCGGCGCAAAATGAGATAGGATGTTCTCATTGGTTAAAAAGATGGCTACAAACATTACAATTCTTAATTCGTAGGAAATATTTATTTGCGTTTAAATTTTATTTACAATCAGCTGTATTTTTTTCAAAAAATAAATTTATTTATATCCTTTTTAAAACTTATTCGAAAATACAGACCAAGTGTTTTTTTCTTCAAAACTCAGTGTTGTTTCCATGCCTGTTTGTGTTGTATCTAAAATGGATTAGCCATGTGTGCGTGTGTGTTAATGTGGCTGACAATCTTGTTTTAACAATTTCCGAGTTAGCTATTACCAGAAACAATAAATAAGCACTCCTTATTAAACTTCAGTGATTTTATTAATTGTAGTATTTAAAACTGTTTGTTTTATTTTATATAATTCCTCTTTTTCTTTTTTTTCTTTTTAAATCGGAGAAGACGATAAAAACATTGAACAAAACACGGTGACACACGAACCTTTGTTGTTCGTCGGTGTTATTATTTTGAAGATTAATTCTGTTTTACTTTTACATTTTTTTTTATATTAAAATACCAACACAGCTATTCCTAGACTTATATATGCTTAATTTTTCACAAACACTGTTTTAATCTTAAAGCTCATTATGCATGTGAAAACTTAGACATTTTGGGTAATATTGTTACATACATTGATTGTATGATAACTTTTCTTTTTTCCAGTTTTACTTTTTTCACACAAAAATCACACATTTTCAAAAAATAAAAACTTAATTTTTTTGCGGAATATTAAAAATATAAAATCAACTATTAAACGTTTCGCTGTATTTTATAAGTAGGGGATGAAAATTTTATTAAAATATGAAGAGTAAATATTTGCAAAATCCTAAGCATAAAAACTAGGCATGGACCACCCAGTGTTATGGATCAGTAAAATATCCAGTTTTTACTAACTGCCAATCCAGTTTTTACTAATTGCCTCCCCATCACGACTCCGACTGCTCTTACATGAGATTCTCAAATATTTTATTCTATAATTCTTATATTCCTTTAGTTGATTATAATTTTCGTGTTAAATTATACCATTCTGGTGAAATTCCATTATTCATATGGATTCTTCAGCTGATAATGGTACATGTAATAGTTTTCCTATTCTATTATTCTGTTGCACCCAGACTACTCTGGCATTCTATTCACAGTTATTCCTATATTCATTAATTCTTTCCATTGGTTGTTGTCAGTTAAGTGTAGTGGGCTTCTCACGCTATTCTGTCATTCGTTCGTTCTCGTTTCTTTTATTGTTGCTACTATTAGCAGCAGGCAAGTTTAGTAGTGTGTGACTGTCTCTCGCGTCAGTCGCAATACGAGCGTTATGAACGACAAGAAAGCCAGTTGACTTCTACTCAATGAGTCGGTATAAAGTGATTGTCTACAATAACGACAGCAATCGAGAAAAAAAAAGGAAGCTACTCAGGTTTCGCGAGTCCATTATCCGCGGGCTGCTGCAATTCTGGTGACGTTCCAAGTTTTGACGGCTGCCCGCCGCCCCAGCAATCGGGCGAATCAGTGAGACGCCATTTTGTTAGTTTGTGCCCTCCGGAATGGAGGAGACCAAAATTATTTACCACATCGACGACGAGGATACTCCTTACCTAATCAAGCTCCCTATTTCTGCCGATCGAGTTACTCTTGGTGATTTTAAAAATGCCCTCAACAGGCCTAATTTCAAATTCTTTTTCAAGTCTATGGACGACGACTTTGGGTAAGTGTTATGACTAGCGCCTCTCTCTGTCTGCTTCCTATCTGTCACTTCTGTGGTTACTTAGTCGTTCTTGATGACATTTTTTACCTACCTAAGTTCACTATTATTTATCCCTATGTATATGACCGCGTATAACTTAATAATCATCTTTTTTTCCTGTGAAGGTAAAATTAGTAGTAGAATAAATCTTGTTCTTTTTGAAAAGGTAAGAAAGAAACTGTTTGATGTGTGTCAGTTCTTACTTGGAAAACGCGTCATCGAGGTGAGAAAAGAAAGGTAGAATATGTAAATATACCGGGAACACAATCAGCGGTTCTGGAACTTCACACTGATGCAAGTAATTTTAGCATCTGGCTGTTTTTTTTTTTTTAGATCGGCTCATGTACGTCATTTTAGAAGAAAAGCAATGGGTTAGGACTTTTTTCTCTCCCCCCCCCTTTTTTTAAAGTAGTAGCAGCGGTCTATCTAAGTACCGCAGAGGCCAGGTGCCCCGTTTGCCTTGTGCATCTTTGTCTAACCTTTACCTATCTATCCCTTTTTAGCGAGATCTTTATAGATATATAAAAGTTTCATAAATCCGTTAAACTTTTGGGCAATAATTATAAGAAATTATGGTCGAAAGAAAGCTATTTTGTGGTTGGGGGATAATCAGAACGACCCCTTTTCTCCAAAAATCGTATGTAATAAATAAATAAACTCTGTTTTTAATTCTCTTCTTAATGTATTCTTAATTGTTTGTGTGTGTGTGTATGCAATGTTTAATTTATCTTATACTTCCAAATTAGCTAACACTCATCTTCCATTTTTCCATTTGTTTTGCTGTGATGTACATAGCAAGGAAAACGTATTTGTTTATTTTTTTAAATGATTAATCAACAAATCCAATTTCTTTTAAGTGTTTGCACTTAGTAAATATTTGCAAACTTTGTTATTCTTTTGCCTACAATACCTTTTGAAATTTCTATTTTTCAACTGTTTAAGCTTAAAATAAAATGAAGTTTTTTGTTATTATTTATTTTTTATACTACACATCAGATTTCTCCATATGTAACAAAAGAAAAATCTATGATGATTCTTAAAAGTTCAATAAATTTTTAATTTACTTCTTTTAAAAATGTACAATGAAAACAAAAAGCGAATTTTCCCGTCCAATTCATTTTTTTCAGGTGTTATAATATTCTTACTGCTTTTACACTTACTGTTTTTCATTTTTATTTAGTTTTAATGCCGTTTACTTACATACAACATGCATTTTTAGCTTCTAAATACAATATTTAATATTTCTATGAAGAAAAAAGACTGTTAAACAGATAAGTTTCTAAATTAAAGACTGGATACTTCTTTTTCTATCTTCAGGTGTGGCTGGCTTGCTCTAAAGACTAGTTGAAGTATCAATAATTCAATTAAGACTTCATAACTTATAATTTATAAGTTATAGCAATAATTGTCTGTACTCTGATACTTTTTTATGGCTACACTTGTAAAAATAAATACATTAACCTTTTTATACACATCATTTCCAAAGAAAATTTTTTTTCTTTTTTTTTTTTCTCGATCCAAAGAAGAAAAAAAACACACTTTCTTATCAAACAACATAAATTATTTGCTGTTGTTTCATATTATTTAACTGGTTCAAGACAAAAGAAAATGGACACGTTTATAATTTTATTGTTTTTATTAGAAAATTTCATTAATCCAGTTTAGATTACCGAAAGAGGTTTAAACAACTTTTTCAGGGGAGCTTTTGCTTTTTATGACAAACAATTAGTCATCTTTACATCATGGCGCCGCCGACTAGAAACGAAGGGAAATAATAAGTTTATTCTTTCCCCGGCGAGGAAACCTTTTATTTCTTTTTTGTTTTTCTTTTTTAAGAAGATTACAAATTATCTACTAAGAAATAATTTTCATTTTAAGATAATTGCCTTCTGTGTTATGCGTATTAATCTCAAGAAAAGAGTGTAGCTGAAAAAAGTACTGTCCATGCTTTTTAAAAGTAATCTTATTTTGTACAATTTAAAAATCTAGTCGCAGTTGGAAACTATTTTTGTTTGTTGCAACTAAAGATTTTGTAAGAAACTCCAAATAGTGTATTTTAAAATGTCTTAATTACAATGTCTGGCGGAGAAAAAAAAAACAAAGATTTCCTTTTTAGTTTTAATGTATGCCTCACTCAGTAGCTTTCTCCTCCTTCGCTGCATCATCCTGAGTGAACGACACGACCATCTCAGTCAGATCGTTGTCGTACCATCCACTTCTTCTTAGGGTCGGTTGGAAGCTCCTACCGGCTTTCATTTCATTTTTATCCATTTTTAAACCTTTGTGTGTGTGTGTCTACCTACATGTTACTTCTCTAGTCACATTTCTCAGCGATCGAATATGTCGATTTCTTTCTTTCCGCAACGATTTTCTTCCTGCTTATTTACACTTGATGCGACAAGTCCTTTATGAAATTGTTGGTCTATTTGACTTGGTTTCTCTGTAAACAGGGAATGTTTGATATGTAATCATGGGTCTGTTGCAGAGGTTTGCTCACTAGAAGAGTATATTACATAGCATTTTCTTTCATTTAACCAATTCGAGCACTTTTTTTTATTATCACTCACTCCCTATACTTATTTTCCACTTTACGAAATGATCGAGAATTTATTTATTTTAAGGTTTTTAAGCCTTTTTAAAATTAAACACTGTGCCTCGTTCATTCGTAGAATTGGGATATATTTTTCTACATAGATGCCTATTTCCGATTTTATGTTTTTTGTATTAAACACTTTTTTATTTTACACCTTGAATGCGCCTAACAATCATTGTTTTTCTTTTCATTCTATACAAATTTCCTTTCTATTTGTTAGCTACGGCAATGTTTTTATTTATTTGCTAATTTAAACGAACTTAAAGCAATAAACTTGTTTCTAAAAGGCTAAAGAAAAGCTGTTTCTCTTATCAATTGTTAGACATTGTCACTGAAAATGGTACGAAATGTCAAGCAAGAAGGATGGGAATTATTTAAATCTTTTTAAAATGAGGGAATGATCGAATGTTGTTGTTTGTTTGTTTTGTTTAAATTAATTTATTGAAATTAATATTAACGCAGTTGCAATTAAATCTCATATTGCTGCTTTTTTATTTGCTGTCGACCTTGACTTGATAACATTTTCTTTCTTTTTTTTTTCTTTTTTTTTTTTTAATTTTTCAAATAGCTAGCCTTTAAAGGGGTACCGGGGTCTCTGCCAATATGGCTGACGCTTGTTACCATGTGACTTTCTTTACGAAGTGCTTTCTTTTAATAAAACTTTAGTAAAAAAAAAAGTATTATTAGTTTGAATGAGTGATTTTCATCACTTTATGACCTTTCCCATAGTACATGCGAAACAGCAAAATTGTTTTCTTTTGTATTTTCTGTTAATTTGATTCGTTCCAGCCATTCTGGAAATCGTTGTGTATTATGCTGCTCTTTGAGTGATAAAGAAAGCCTTTTTGAAACTTGGCACTGACCCTTTCCAAGCCGCCGTTTGAATTTAACCTCTAAGCTATGCATTGGCGAATATCAGTTGGGTCAGTCCCAAGTTATCAGACTTTCTCTATTGTTATTTCTGTTACTATGAAAATTGAAAAGTGTTTGTTTTTGTTTTAAACTTATTAATAATAACGAATGATGTCTAAATTAATTTTGAAAATTTATATTCATTGACTTCATTTCGTGCACAACTTAAATAGCTCTCTCTTTCTTTCCTGCTCTGCTAAAAAGCGTATGAGGGTCAGGCTTGTCAATTGTCATTAAAGTTGTTACTATTGAAATTCACCAAGTTTTGTACTTGAAATCTCCCTCCTATATCCTGAACTTTTCAAATAAAAATCATTTCTTTTTTGTCACTTATGATTGTGCAGTACATAGCTACAATATGAAATTATATTCTAAGTTTGATTAAAAAATATATTTCTCCCTTTACACGTCTTCTCTGTGATGCTGCTACTTATTGGCTGCCGTTTCCCAACCCCATGTAAGAAGGCTACGGTCTCAACTGATTAGAAGACGATTTAAAAAAGAAAGACTCAAACAAAAATATAGGAGAGGATGAAGAAAGCTCAGCTGGAGTCTACATTCTCTTAGTTTGGGGGGGGGGTACAATCGAGTTCCGACTGTTGAGGGAGAGAAAAGGCTACAAGTATTAGATGCAAAAATTAAAATAGAATGATTTTTTTTTTTTTTAAATCAAAAGTAATTTTTTCTCTTGCTCCTTAAATATTTCGTAAATAATAAATAAAAAAATTTGACCATTTGAGTACATTGCATATTTTCAGCAGAAAGTAAATCGAATATTTTACTTTTTTTTTTTTTTTAAATTTCAATTTGTCTTTGACATTTTTGAATACATAGTTTTCTATTTTGTCAGTATATTTCATGTTGCTGAATATCCTTGTGTCCAATTACGGATAAATTACTCTTCATTTCATTCAAAAAGTTTTAGCTTATTAATTCTGCTATTTCACTTGCTATTAAAAATGTTTCTGATGAATATTTTATTTATGCATTCATTTTCTTCCTCCAGGAGAGATGTTTTTTTCCCCTAAAGGCTTTGCAAAATAAAATAAATCACCTGTGGATTGTCCTAAAAGCTGATTAGGACATAAGTTTAAAATAAATAGTTTTCAATAAATAATCCATTAGTTCAGTTCAGACTTATTCGTATGTTCTGTTTGAGGATAACATTTACTGATTTAAATAACAAACTCGACAATTAAGATGGATTAATAATAATTGGATGTTTATGGGCATAGTGAAGGAAATAGCTCTTGGCATAAATAAAGTAGATTAGGATCAAATTGGTCAACAAGAATTCTTATATGATTTTTTTTTCTCCAGATTCAATTGATGCCTTTCTTTTGAATTTGGTCAGAATTTATTTATGTAGCATTTGATTGTTTATATTCAAATTGGATTTTTAAAAAAACAAAAAACTCTCTAAACAGATTAGTCAAATGCCTAATTTTATATTGAATTTCTGAAGTTAATTTTAATGAAAGAAAAACTTATCTTCTCAAAATGAGATCTAAAAAAACCTTGCTATCTTTTAGATATCAAGCATTTTCATTTTTTTCAATTTCCGTCATTGTGGGTAAATTGCTATCCAATGGAGCTTTCCTGTTATGACATTCCACTAAATAGGACTTGCTTTATTTGTTATTATGCATTTTTCTTATGTGACTTTTCAGTATATATTTCACGTATTATTCCAGTCAAATTAAGTATTGAAAACTTGGAATGAATCAATTCGTTTTTTTTTTGTTTTTTTTTTTTTCAGTCAGATCTAGTGTTGTGTGTGAAATCATTTTATTAACAAAGAAATTGCCAGAATAATAGACAATAAACCCAATGTGTAAAACGATTCAGTGCAAGTCATTAGTAAAAATCAGGTTTTACAGGATAAATAAAATGAAAGACATTTGATATAATAGTCAAAATATTTATCCACTTTTCATATCTACTTTCTCTGTTTTTATTTTATCCATTCATTCCCTTGTGTCTAAGATCTGTTTTAGTAATCACAATTTATTTTGATTTTTCACATAAAAATGAAAATATTGGCATATATACTTCATGAACTTGTCAGTAGCATTATCCCTGGGGTAAATGATGCTAAAATGTTCAATAAGATCCTATCATGTGAAAAATTAATTTTAAAAAAATGCCCCTTTTCTTTCTCATTTTTGTCTTTATGAGGAATTTAAAAAGTAAATTGATGTTATGAAATTAAAACTCTTAAAATGTTTCACCAATGAAAAGTTTGCATAAAATTTTATCAAGTAGAAAAGCTTGTGCTTTTCTACTTGATAATTTTTTTTTTTTTTTTTTAACCTACCACACATTCTGGTTTAATATTGTTTTCAAAATGTATGACTGGCAAGAATATTTTTCCCTTAGAAGAATAACTCTGTATCAACACGAATCTCAAAAATGAAATGCAGCAATATGATATTATTAATTCTTTTCCAAGAAAAATAAGGTTCTTAGTGAAAACACGTTTTGGCATTAAACATTTCTTTCCTTTACTCCGACTGATAAACGAAAAAGAGCTGTTCAATCTAACTTGTGCTGTTGCTTGGCTATTGTGCCTTTATCTCTAAAAGAATAAGACCTAATTAATAGGTTTGTTGTTTTGGCGGGTATGACACAGTCTTTGAGTTGTTTACGGTCTTCTTTGCCTGTCATCTGTTTTACTTCTTTTTGTACATACTTCCCTAACATGCATTCATTTCACTTTCCTAACTATTCACACACACACACACACACACACACTTTAAGGTCACTAAATACTTCAATTTAAGGTTAATACCTTGTTGGGAAAACATTTCACTAACTACACTGTCCTAAATTGTAGTGTTACTAGTCAAATTGAAAAGAGTTTGCTGTCGGGACACATACAAAATGTTTTTTTTGTTTTTGTTTTTTTACTTGAAGAATGTGTCATCATCTACACTCTCTCTCCCCCCCTAACTTTTTCCAATCCATTCATATTTCTACATTAAAAAAGTGAAATGATAGAAGTCTTTTCACAGCATCAGGAAAAAAGGCACTGTATAAAAAATAAAAAAATGCATTTAATTATGAATTTTATTCATCTTAACCTGAGTGTTTGCTTGTAAAAGGATTATTCATTTGCTTGTCATAATGTTGGGTATGCAAATCGGATGATATTTTTCTTTTCACCATCACAGACTACTCTGCATTCCTTACTCCTTGCTTTTACCAACAATAATCTTAACTAAATGGCTATTGTTTTGTACACCTGTTCCCCACCTTCTCTTTCATCACTCAACCCAAAAGAATCATTCAAATAAAATTGCTCATCATTTTGAATATGGAAATGACTTTGAAAATTTCTTAAATGCAATCTTTTAATTTGTCTGTCTCGGCTCCTTAAAAGGTATGCTTGATGACATAATTCTAAAGAGTAAAGAGCTGCCTGACCAATCAACTTCATTATGTTGAAAAGAAGCTGTTTGATTTCTTATCAAGATTAAGTGTTTTTAATATTGACAGAATTGACTTTGACTTGAAATCAATAGTAGTTATATTATACATGCATTTCAATTCTATATCTCACTAATTGACATTAATTAATAGGTTCTCTTTTTTCAAAATTTAGTATCTGGCAGTAGACTTTAATTTTTACACTATATAGTAGTTCTGATGTTTTATTCATATCTATCGTGTGTATGTGATTTTATTAATACCATCTCAGTCACATGTTTTAGGCATATTACATGTGCATCAAAAATTATAAAACTAAAAATTAATTCAAAATTTAAACAAATGACAAATCAAAAACCATATTCTAAAATCTTTATATTTTGAATAGCTAAAGATTTTAGCAATTACAATTTTAACTACCAAGTGTTTTAGGCAATTTACAATAAAAAATACTTTAACAGGTTTTCAATTTTTAAAAAATACACATTATAAAGATTAACTAGGACTTTGTACTAACTCTATAATTATTATTATTATTATTTATAAAAGTTAAAATTTGTTTCAGTAAGAAATATAAATTCACAAAGAATGACCAATATTTGCCCATTCAGTCTTTGGGACTTCACAAAATTGATCAATAATCCCTGGATATTTCTTTGACTTTCCTGATTTGTACATTCCAACAATTTTCTATAACATTCAGGTCAGGAGACTGGCTTGGCCAATTTGTTGCTGCAAAGTATTTTACATTTGTGGAAGAATATTTTTGTTAAATCATTAATTAGGGAGTTTTCTTAAGTATTTTCTCATGTTTAGAAAAGTTCTAAAGTCATCTGAGAAGATAACCATTTTCTAATCAAAGGCTACCCATTCACTTTTGAAAGCCTAACATTTTTTATTTGTTGGTTTTCTAACTGAAATTCAAATAAATTATTTGATAATAGACAACATTTGTCATATTCAGATCCATTTTCAATTTGACTTTTTTTTTTTTCTTGGGTGTTCAATGAATATTTTCTTTTATCTTAAGATAGTTTACATTCATTACCAGATTTAGGTCTTTGTGATATACTTTGCCCTTCAGAATACCATTTCTAAATTTCTTTCCTGCTAATGGGATTTATCCTACTCGCAAAGAGCATCATTTATTTTTAACATTTTTCAGTTATAACTTGTATAATTTGATCATAAAATATGTAAATTGGATAAAATGAATTTTATTTGTTTTTAATTAAACTTATTTGAATTTTCATTTTTATAATTTATATTCAAGTATTGAAAACTCATTTGTGAAAATCTTTACCTATTATATATTCAGAATGTAAAGAGAATTTTAGATAAATGATGAATCGAAGAACATTAATCTTTATTGTAATTTTGAATTTAATCTACAATCTTTAATGCACTTGACACTACATGGCTAAAACATTTGCTTAAGACTGTAACATTGAACTTTGCATTGAAATAAGAATAGTTCTTCATTTGCTTTTAAACAAATTAAGCGTGTCACCATTGTAGGTGGGTAATCAAGTTTGGCTGAAAATGGTTTGTCTTGCTGGTCATTAAGATCCACTTGAGGTCTTTTATTAATGCTACATTATATAGATTGAACCTGTTCATTATCACACCACGGCCTTTTTTATGTAAGGCCGGTGAAAAAGTCATCAAATTAGACAAATTGCCATTTAAATCAGATGAAATTACTACTTTGCATGGAAGAAAATGTTCCTGCCAAGATTTCCATTGGCAGTAAACCAAAGTGTATTTTAATCCCCAATTAAAAAGGGTGTTGCTTGCTTCTTTCTTTCTTTTTTCCCCTCATTAACATAATTAACCTGTCTGGTTCAAATGTGACAATATAAAAATGTAATCTAATTTGCATACTGAATAATGAAAAAAAAATAAGATAAACAACAAAATTTAAATATAAACTTTTTAAGCTTACATAATTACCATGTTTCCCTACTATTAAATATTTGTATGATTTACCTATCAGCATCATATGGGCTTTGGATAGAGGAAGTAGATAAGAAGCAAAAATGCAATTCTGAATTTACATTTCTTTTTTATAGACTGCATTAGTTTACTTGCAAGAAATACACCTCAATTGAATTTTTACAAGTAATTTTAGGTTCAACATTTTTATTGTTGGTAAATTTTGAAGCAAAAAAGATTTTGTCATTATAAACAGTTTTGAATTGGCATGAATTTGATGAGGCCTGAAGAATGGATCAGTTAATGTATTACCAGTCACTATACAAAATATTCAGTTTAATGTTGACCATATTAATGGCTCTTAAAGTTATAGTTGAAGATAGTAATTCTTTTAGACTTTAATTGCATTCATATTATTTTACCTTTTTATAATAAAACTTGGTTCTTGTGAATACCTTACTTAATACCTTACTTCTCTACTTAACTCTTATCTTAAAGGTAACCTTAAACTCTGCAAAAGTGATGTTAGATGTGAGCTTTGATCATTTTCTATAGAATCCTTATACTGTTTATCTATTCAAGCACTAAATTGTCTGACAATTATGAACTCTCCTTTCTGTCATTGTATTATAAATAGAATCCATTTGATATATCCGATGGGTTCAACATGTCTTTAGTTCAGAATATTATTCTTTGTCAATTCTTTCTGAAATATTCCTCTCTTACCTAAAACTCATTAATTTTTAGCTTATTTGTGCCAGTGATATTTCTCTCATTCTTTACTCTTTCACAGATTGCACAACTCTTCAGGATACAAGAAGTTTAAAATCATTTGAACTATAAATTGCATTGGTAATGGAACAAAAATTTTAAGTTTTTTTTTTTTTTGTCACTAGCAATATCAGCAATCCATTTTTTTTAAGTGGCTACTATTCAAAATTACAATGAAGATTAATATTCTTTGAGTTATCATTTACCTAAAATTACTCTTTACATTCTGAATATATAATAGGTAAAGATTTTCACAAAAACCATAGTTTAATGAGTTTTCAATACTTATAAATTAGTAAAATGAAAATTCATATAAGTTTAACACTAATTAAAAACAAAAGAATTCATATTTTATTCAATTTTCAATTAACTAACAATATCAGCAATCCATTTTTTTAAGTGGCTACCACTTAAAAATTCTAATATTTAATTTTGAATAGTTTTAAATATTGCAAACAGTGAAGTTTAAAAGCTTTTTTTTTTTTTTATAAATGAGTATAGCCTTGTTTATGTGAAAAGATTTTAAAGGAAGGGGACAATTTAAAACATTTATAGAGAAGATATAGCTCAGGCACTGAAATGCCTTTGTTTCAATCTCGAAAGTTCCTGAATTCAGTTATTGCACATCTTCTCATTGTGTGATTCTCACTGGGTGTCCAATATCTGTGAGCTTGTATGAAAACTAAATCACACTTAGTAAATAACAGCATTTTAGCATATTTACATTAGAATTTTTATCCTGATAATTTTGAAATGTTGCTCTCCTAACTGCTTGAGATTAAGGTTCTCTTTGGAAAAAATACTGATTTTATTCTATCAATATTTTTTTGCAAAGTTACAAATAACTGTGAATGTTTTTTATTTATTTTTATAATATTTTTCATAATTTTATCCTTTTAATATAATTTGGCATAATATGCTTTAAGGGAAACCTTTTAAAATATGTTTTTATATAAATTTGAAAATGATTTTCATTTCTTCTCTGATTGGATATATTTATTTATTCTTTCCCTCCCTGTTTATAGGCAACTTTGCTCTGCTTTAGAGGCAAACAGCCATTGAACAAAAAATCTTGTTTAATGACCTGGGTTCCTGATTGCACTCTTCACTGCACTAAGAGGGATAAGGTCACGAGTATGCCCTTGGCATCAGTGATTAGGCCTGAGAAACCCAAGTATTTTAGGCACCTTGCAAATCAAAAAAAATCTTGTTGTATTTGGTATCCGTGGGTATACAAAATGAGCCCACAATTCTTACTGGCTTTCTCTCCTCCTGTTACCCAAATAAAACATTGTTGCATATATATGTATAGGCATGGAAATCATTGTAAGGAACTTTTTATTTTAACACCCCGCCGCCGCCCTCTGAAGGCAAAGTTTATTTGCATCAAAATGCTGCAAGTGCATGATCTCAAGGAAATGTTTTAGGTATATATTGTCATATGCATTAAAAATTATAATAATTGAAATTGTGATTTAGATTTAATACAAAATTAGACAAATGGATTGAAGAAAACTTTAAATTATTTCTAGATATTTTAAATTAAATTATTTCTAGATATTTATATTTTAATAAACATTTTGCTAAGTTCAGAAATCTTAGCAAGCATTTTAGGAAGTTTATAATCATTTAATTTTTTTTAAATATTTAAAAAAAAAAACATAAAAATTACCTTGTACTTTATACTAGTTCTTCTATCAAAACAGCCACACTTTTTGGTAGTAAGAAATAAATTCACAATAAAAGAATACACAATATTTTCCCCCACTCATTTTTTGTGAAAATTGATCAATAATTGTTTATCTTTTACTTTCCTCTTTTGTACATTTTAACAATATTCTATTATAGTCAAGTCAGGAGACTGTCTTGGCCAATTTTGAGATGTCTGATGTTTGTTTTTTTTTTTTTTTTAATAATTTATAGTTGTCTTTGAAATATAACAGCTATTTTGTTAGAAAAAATAAAATTTTCTTCATTATGTTGAGATTGTTTAAATTTACATAAAATTATCACTATCACCAAGTTGATCTATACTTTAATTCTTGCTAAATATTTTATATTTGTGGAAGTATATTTCTTGTTAAATTAGGGAGTTTTCTTGTATATTTTCTCATATTTAGAAAAGGCTCAGTTCTAAATTCATCTGAGAAAATAACCATTTTCCAATTAAAGACAGTCCATTCATTTTGAAGCATAACTTTTTTTTCTCATTTGTTGGTTTTCTAGTTGAAATTCAAATAAATTATTTTATAATAGACAACATTTGTCATTCAGATCAACTTTTTTTCTCAGATGTTTCTTTAATTTAATGAATATTTTTCTTTTATCTTGTTAACATAATTTGCATTCATTACCAGATTTAGGTTTTTAAGAGATACTTTGCCCTTCAGAATACCATTTCTAAATTTGTTACATGCTAATGCAGGATATTCCTAGGGTAAAGGCAATTTCCATTTGGGATTTATCCTACTCACAAAACATCATCTCTAGCATTTTTCAATTATAACTTTTCATTTGGCAATAAAATGTGCCAATTTTATTTGTTTTTAATTGGTGCTAAACTTCATTTGAATTTTTATTTCACTACTGTATATTTAAATACCTAAAAATATTTGCTTGCTAAAACTTTTGTAGTTTTTGTAAAAAATCTCTCTTACCCATTATATATTCCAAATTTAGATTAACATTTGTTGAGTTCTCATTTATCTATAATCACAATTTTAAGCTATAATTTTTAAAGTACAGTGCTGTTCGATAAAAGTGACTCACCTGATTTTTTTTTACTAAATGTTCTCTTCTCTGATGAAACAAAAGTTGAGCTAAATTCAAAGCATAAGCAATCTAAAATCCGAAGAAGCTTTGAAAGCTCTTTGAATTTAGCAGTAAGTATTGTCAAGCATCCGTTCTGTATAATGTTCTGGGGGATGCTTTTCTTTTCATGGAACTGGTTTCTTAAAACCTATTGAAAAGACCCTTAGGAGCGAGCAGTACAAGAGAATTTTAGTCTTGTCTGCTCCCTTCTGCTGGAAGGGTGCAAATCGACCCCACCAAGCTCATTTTTATGCAGGATAATGCTCTCTGTCACAAATCAAAATTGATGAAGGAATACTTTGATGAGAAGCAGGTGAGTGTTATGACCTGGCCTCCCCAATCTCCTGACCTCAACCCCATAGAAAACTTATGGAGCATTATAAAGTACAGGCTCTCGAGAAAGCAGTTGAGCAACAAAGAGGATTTGATTGTGAATTTCATATCTGAATGGAATTCTATGCTTGGAGATGAGATTTGTCAGAACCTAATCAAGTCAATGCCAAAAAGGGTTGAAAGTTATTCAAAATAAAGGCGGACCCATAGATTATTAAATATTTCGAACTATATTACCTATTGTAAATAAATTATACCTCTATTATTCTTTATTTAAAGCTGTTCGGTTATGTTTCTATTGATTACTAGTTGCAGGAAATAAGTGAGTCACTTTTTTGCACAGTTTTTCCCTAAATCTCATTTATATCCAAAATTATAATTATCAATAGAATACCTTAGTGTGAGTAAACTTTTTTACTAGGTGGTCAGGAAGGGGTCTTTATATTAGTAAGATTAAAAAATAGTTTGACCCCCAAAACAATAGCAAATATTTTTAAGTAAAAAAAAAAATCAGGTGAGTCACTTTTATTGAACATCACTGTACTTGATACTATAAGCCTATAACATTTGGTCAATACCATTTTCTTGAATCTTTACAGAAGATGAAAAGTAAAACTATTTGATATCTTTCGCTTACTTCATTTATGACATATTTCTGAAATGCACAAAGTTTTGATAAAATTTTCTAAAAAATTGAAGGAAATTTATGTTATAGATGATTAAAGATAAGAAAATCAGCTGGCTACTAATTGATAGAAGTTATTTGTTTGGGGATTTTCACCTGAAGTAGCTTAAAAATTGAGAAGCAAATATTGCAACCAGTGAATGATGGTCAGGATTGACAAAATTAACTCTGAAACGTTTACTTCTGTTGCAATTCCAATATGTTCAAGCAATTATGTTCTATTGAGTTTTTCCTATATGAAGGATCTTTTATTTTAAAGGATTACATGTTACTTTTTCTGGTAGATCTCAACCATTTATTGCATTTTCAGCATAGCTAAATTGGCTGCAAAGAGCTTTTAAGAATTGGTGTGAAAAATATTTTTCTTTACATTATTTTCACTTCTTGACTAAAATAGACATAATTTTGTTCTTGATTAAAGAAGGTTCTTTCTGTTCCAGCTGTGTAAATAAAAATGTTATTGGGAGAAAAAAGTTTAGCCCACTAAGGATTTCTGTCACAAGAGGTGCCATATATTTCTAAAAGACATTACCTTGTGCAAGTCATCACCCCATGCCACATTTCCCAGGGTTATTTTACTTAAATGTAAGTGGCTGGCTCCTCTATGTTGTATTAGCTGTAAGTGTCTGATTACAGTTATAAGTTAAATAACCATGCATAGCCTCTCTCCCTTAAAAATTGTTTATAAATAATCTAATAAAGCTGGTTAAAACTAATGATTATTTTTCATAGCTTAAAGTAATAAGATTAAACAGTCTTGTTGAAAAGAAAGAATTCTCTTATACAAGCAGCTGTTAGTGAACAAAGAAAGGATGTTGTAATACTTTTAAAATTTCACTAACTCTTCATTCTTTTATATAAATCTTTTGCTATTTTGTTTTATGTATTTCAATTGCTCAAAATCTTTGTCCTCTTAATTATAAAAGTGCACTTTATAGTCCATAATTTTTCTTTCAGTAGCCATAACATAGTATCAAACAAAAGATTTGTAATGGTTTTGCAGTTATTAGAAATTTGCCAAGATAATTGTTTTTCTTGATGGTCATTTCAAATTGAAGTTTAAAAATTAGCAGGTTTTCTTGTTTTTCTGCATTAAAACAAATGGAATATACAACTGAAATATTTAATTCTGCATGAGTAACACATTTTGTGCCAGTTTAATAGAGTAGTGTATTCCTTTTTGTATTTGTAAACACCAAACATTTGCAAAAGTTTGGAGAAGGTTATTAATTTTGAAATGTTCTTGTTTGAATCTTACTGGTAACATGCCAACTTTAAATTAGTTTAGAGAGATATTTATTACACTAAAAAATTTTGGCACAGAACAACATTCTGAAGTGTCTCATAAGGGATGGAACTCTTCTATCTTGGTATGAGATTAACATGCTAATCATTACTCTATGTGAACAAAAAATCTATATTAAAAAATCATTTACAGAATCATATCCAATTTCCATTGTTTAAATGAGATAAAGATGGTGACATTGAATATAATTTACACAAATTCAAGATAATATTACAAATATAGATTTCTAATATGAAAACTCTTGAAACTTTAAGAAGACAGAAAAATTACCAAATTTACATTATTCGAACTATTGTCCTCATCTTCGTCGCCACATTTATCACAACATTTTGGCCATTGTATGCTACGGCCTTCTTCAGGTGGTTGGAATGTTGAACTGAACCCTTTATTTCGCTCACTGGAGTAGACTTCTAGTTCCATGCGCCATGTCTAATGGATGTCAGTTACCTCCTGTTAATTCCCCTCTGAAAGCTCTCCACTGCCTTAACCAGGTATTGAACTCGCACTATTTGGGTCCTGTCACTGGATCTAACCAACACCTTTATTATCCACTGTGCCATGTGTTGTGATAAACATGGTGACAAAGATGAGGACAACAGTCCGAATAATGTAAATAGTGTACATAATATCTCATCTCAGAAATATAGACAGATACAGAAGAATTAGCCCAATTCGTAATTGGAATTTTTTTGTTTTTAATTAAAACGGTTTTCATCTGGAAGTTTCTCTTATTGTAACTTAAGATTCTTATTTGAAATTTATACAAAGGTTACTCCAAAAGCAATGCCTTCTATTTTATATTGAAGCTTCCAGCCAATTTTGTTTCTTGCCTTGTTACAGGTAGAAATGTAACAAAATGCCATCTAGCATTCAGAAACGTATCATTGAATTCTATGTGGAAAGAATTGCACTCATTGATGCTTGTCAAATGTTTATGCAAATCAAATAGTGCTTGTAAACACAGTTAGATGGTGGATTATGCATTTCATCGCTGGTAACAATTATGTGTGTGAAGCTATTTTCAAGATGACCCTGCACAACTGTCAACCAACTAAATGAAGAGCATCTGAAATATGTCTATCTAGTGATGATTACTGGGTGGGGGACAGTGTTTTATCACTGAAACCTTTGCTTTGTCCAGCAGTGCTGTTGTGCTCATCATAAATTCTGCAGAAGTAAATAAGTGGCATTAATTTCAAAATGTCATTTGTGTGTATGCACACACACACACACACACACACACAATTTTAATGATTGCTTCTCAAAACAATCCTTGGCAATAATTATCTCTTTAAGATGTTGCTGTTGTTTGACATATTCCAAACCTGCTTAAAGAACCAAATTGACCCTTCGGTCTCTGTCTGAAACCAGATTTTTAGGTCTTCCAAACCATAAGTGATTACTTAAACCAAAAAAAAAACTATTAATCATTCCTGACTTGCTAAATGAGATTTAACTATGCAATGGGTAAATTGTCACCATTTTATATTTTTAATTTCTTGAGTGTACATTGTTTGTTTTTTGATTTTGTTGACTGCACAGTATAGTAGGGTCAGTTGGGCACCATCCGAAAAAAAGAGCACCATGATGCAATTTGCTCTGCCGGAAATTTAGGAACAGCATACTGTATTGCTTGGCATTTGCACCAGATTGGTGTCAATCTGAGAACAATTCAGAGGATTCAGAAAGAGTTGGATGAGAGTCTGATGGAGATTATGAGGGTACAGCTGCTCTGAAAACTCACTTTGATCATTCTGATAAGAAAAGAACTCCAAATTTGTTGGTGAGGGCATTAGACTCAACACCGAGGCCTGCATTAAGTGCCTTGAAGAGGTAGTGCTTCTCTGGGTCAAGAGGGTGGCTGCTGGAAGACCCTATATCTGGTAATAGGGCTCTGCACCATGCCACACAAGCAGAATCACGGCTGTCAGAGAATTTCTCTGGCCATCTAACTCCCCAGACCCTTGATTATTATGTGTGAGGCACAATTGAGCAAGGCACCAACAAAACTCCTTGTAGCACCACTGATGAACTGAAGGCAAGGATTATGGCAGCATTCACCAACTTAAACAAGGAGACTGCCTGTCCAGAAGAGTTACAGGAGATTCTGAAGTTGTCTGGAGGCCGTTATTGAAGCCAATGACTATTTTATTGAATAAATTTACTCTTTAGTATTTCAAGATATTTTTGTGTAATTTTGGTAAATATATCTGTTAAAATGAGATATCGGTGTTTTGATTTTTGCATAATTTAAACGACAATTTATCCATCGCACTCTGTATATTTAAAGTTGTATAGGAAGCAAGCTTCACTTGTAGGTTTGTCAATTAAGTTTAATCCTCACTGAGTACCTTATGCTTGTGGCTTTCTACCAAAACTAAGCTACACTTAGAAAATTCAAGTTGAAAAATTTTCGTTAAAACAGATTTGGATTAGTAACTTCTGATTATTTTTAAATATTTTCTTTTATTTAAGGTATCACTTCAACCATGCGGTTTTTGTTTAAGCTGGCAAGCTAAAATAATCCATATCCATTGCAATTTGTTGAGTATTATGTGTTTAAGTTATAATAGAAAATAATTTAATCTTTTTTTATCGATGTTCATTAGTTGTGAATGGTTTGTTTACATTCCTTCTTTCAGGTGTATGAATAGTCATAACATCAAAACTTATCAGCTCAAGAATGTGTTAATTTCAGTTTAATCTAAATATATTTATTCTTTTAACTTAACAAATGTCTTTTTCAAATAGTTAACTCATTTGTTTATAATTAGGAATACCTGTTTTTCATATATTTTAATTCATCCTCACAATCCTTTTCTTTTTTTATACATTTTTAGTATATCTGCATGTACCTATTAAAAGTAGTTATTTATTCTCTATTTTTATACTCTTAGCTTGAACTACTGATAGTGAAACCGGTTAAAAAAAACTCCTTTGTTTCTCAATATTTTAATGCTGAATGTATAAATTGTTCAACTTTAGAATACAAGTATAAGAGGCTTTTTACTAAATGTCTCTAGTTTTACCCTGGATTAAATTAAATTGACTCTGTTTGCTGATTATGAATATACTTGTAATAATGTAAATTGACATTGTTTAATTTTGATAGGATTTATCATTGGTCTTTGCTTAAATAAATCAATTGATGTATGTTTGTAAATTTTGACATGAGACAAACAAGACTTGTCAGTTGTGACTAATAATTCTTTGTAAAATGTTTATTATAATTGGTTCACTTTTCTGTGCTAGACAATTTTCTTGCCAGAATCTCTTACATATTTATAAGTCTACCATTCATCCTTGCTTTGAATGTTGCTGCCACATCTAATTTGGTGCTCCTGCTATATATTTAGAGAATATTGATAAAATTCAAAGAAGAATCTCCAATGTTATTGGTCCTGACCTGGCATCTTTGCTTAAGTCACTTTCCCACCACTGTAACGTAGCTTTCTGTGCCTTTTCTATAAATATTTTCATGGTAATTGTTCCAATGAACTTCCCCCTGTGGTACCTAGACTTTATGAATTTAAGTGCAGTACTAGATTGGTGGTAAGGTCTCATCGTTTTACAGTTGAAATGGCTAGTTATAACTACTTCAAGTTCTATGCAAAAAGTTTCTTTCACACTGCTCATTTGTGGAACATTATTCTGGCTTCTTGCTTTCCAGTCAACTTTGATTTTCAAAAGTTTTCAAAATGCAGTGTCAATCGTTGCTCTCTCTCTCTCATATATTTTTTTTCTCTTACACTCAGTAACTTCCTTGGATATTTATGGCATTATTACTTTGCTTAGGATGAAATGATTAAAAACAAAAAAATTCATGATCAGTTTATAAGATTAGGAAATGCAAGTAATTGTTAAACTGAGAATATCACGATTTTGAATATATAAACATTATGTATTTGATAGACATCCAAATTATCACTTAAAATATCCCAGCAAACTTCTCTTTGATTAACTTTCTGCTTGGCAAACAGGGTGTACACTTTGACAAGATAGTGACCATGTAAATAAGCCTTATAAATTGAAATCATTTGGCCTTTAAGAGAATTCTTCTCCATTTTGACAAAAATGAATTTACAGATACAGAAAGAACCATGATATCAGCAGGCTCACATATTTTAACAGCAAATGTGTTGATTGCTACTACAAGTGAATAAATTATAAGGGTTTCTGCTGACTGAAACTAGCATATTCATATGGTTATCAAACCTCCATAAAACTTGTTTACTCTAATTCTCATTTGTTGACGATGTCAAACACTTCATCCCTCTTCTCAGTGAATTTGTCATGGGAGGTCAGCTGAAGATTTATGCTTTTCTCTTTCTCCTGTTCTTCTGATTATGCTCATATGAGCAGCACTTTATCAGCAAGACAATAAGTGTCCTTATACGTTTTCTCTTCTTTAATAATGTTCATCTGATTCGTCTTCATTCGATCTAACTCCTTACATGTTTTCTTAAATATACTCGCATCCACTCATTCTCAATATTTCACATAAAATAGTAAGCTTTTAAATAATATCTAATAAATGTAATATATCAGGAACTTCTGATTTGGGGGAAATATTTAATTATTGATTTTACTGATAGTATCTATTAAAGACATATAATCTGAGTTATGAATATAGTTAATAGATAATCTTTGACAATATGTCAAGTGTAATAATATTTAATTTCTAAAAAAAAAGAAATTGATTTTTGAGGTCTGCAAGGAAGACATAGATTATTTTTCCCATAGATAAATAATCTTATATCATTCATATATATATATATATATATATATATATATTTTTATTTGCTAGTTCTTTAAAGATTTGAGTTAAAACAAGAATTGATTGAAATTTTGATTCATGACTGTTTTTATTTACTTTTTGTTGTTTAAGATGAATTTACTGCATCACTATTATTTTTTGTACTGCGGTTGGGGAGAAGAATATAAAATAATTACATATAATAAAGATATATGCTATTCAAATAGTAGAATGTTAGCATAGTGGATATATCATTTGTTTGCTTACCTCCAAGTTAGATGCTCAACTTGGAACAGGGTTCACTTAATTTAATGTTTGCTTTTACTGTGTCTCCAGTTACAACACTCGCACTGTACATTATATAGAATCTTGGGCTCATTGAAGTATTAAAGAAAATTTATTACCATAACTTTATTTAGCAAACTAATGAAGGGTGTAGATTGATCAAATGTTTGTCCCTATATATAAAATATTGTAAACTACTGTGTCAGTTCTAAGATTTGTTTAAATTCCTATTTTATACAATTTCTTATAGCTTTTTTTTGTTTTTTTAACATAACTCTTCATTGTATTTTTGATTTAATAAATGTAAACTATTTTTTATTTATTTATATAAAACATACTCCCATCCATAGTGGAACAAAATTTTACCCTCTCATTGAAAAGTTTCTTTAAATGTAATCTCTGAAAGAATTTTTATCAATCAGTAACAAGTTAACTTTGTTTATTCTATTTATATATTTTTTCAGATGTTTTGTTTCCTGCATTCTTAATTTTTTTTTCTTGTATAAGTTATAATTTATTTTCAAGTAATTGCATTATATAGGTTTGCTTCCTGTTAAGTCAGATGCAATTGCAGCCATTATACATATATAAAGTCTGTGTGTAAGTAAATTGTATGGTGCCCCTGTCTTGGCTCCAACTGTCTGTCTCTGTTATCAACAGATTTTCTGTTTCATCTTTCGGGATGGATGAGTATTTAAATAAATAAATAAAATAAAAAAAATTCTGACTTTTCTGGTCATCATCAAGCTTTCTATTAAAAGCCCCATCTGGTTCATATTTCCAAGTAGCTTTCAGAATTGAGAAGCAGAAAACACTATTTTCCCTCCCCTATCTACTCTTGTCTATTAACTCTCTTGTTATTAATATCATTGTTTCATCTCATTTCTAGCATCTTTATGATTTTTACTGAGCAAAAACAACTTCAGATTACACCATTTCTGAATGGAATGAGGTGACCCTTTTAAAGTTTGACTGTTTTCTCAAAATATTTAGTTTTCAAAGAAAAATCAACAGTTCAGTTTTAAAAAATTAACCTTTTTTTTTCTTTCTTTTTTTTTTTTAAATGATAAACAAAATTTTAAAATCTCAGTGAAAATGTTTTGAACCATGTAAGGTGATTATAATTTATGCTTGATAAAATGATTAACTGCATTTAAGCATATTTTTTTCTTTTTATTTGTTTTTCTCAAAAATATAACTGACTTGATCCTTTATCTACTTTTTTGTTGCCAATTTGTACCTATTTAATAATTAATGAGAATTATTCAGATTCAAAACTTAGTGGCTCTTGTCCTATCCTGTTTATTACTAACTAATTATGCAGCTAACATCTATAATTGCACAAGCACTAAATACAATCATTAATAAACTTGTTGACATTGATTTTTGCTTTGTTTTTTTTTTTTACTTAATATTGCATTTGCTATAAAATCATTGTTTAAAAAAAATAGTTTTTTTTTTTTTTTTTAACATTTTTCAAATTTGATATACATTTTATTTTAAAAAAATACTCATTGATACTGGCCTCTGTATAACAAAACATCAGGTTGTACAATTATGCTGTGTCAAAGTAAACTATTTAGTGAGAAGAGAAACTGTGAAGATGTAGCTGTGGACATGAGGGTAGAGGATGGAAACGCCCTGTATAGGGGAAGATATTTATTTGCTTTAAACTTAGTTTATTGGCAACTTTGCCTCTTAAAGCTCCCAATTTTTCTTTCAAGTTTGGTCAGTAGTAGTAAGCATCAAGCATCATTGTAATTTATCATTATGACTTATCTGTTATAATTTATAAGGATTTTTTTCAACTGGATTGATAATCCAATTCTTAATACTGTTGAGAATATCCATACTTTTGATTAAGATCATTCAATAACTAAATTAATTCTAGATTGGTTTGAAATCATCTAATAATTTTCTCCTAATCATTTTATGTCACTGGAATTTATTTCATTTATTAGATCAGTTTTTATGAAAATAACAATTTTTTTATTATTAGAGTATATTGTATTTTTTAGCATAAATCAAGTATGGAACAGAGCGATCATATCTTATAAACTAATAATTTCAACAGACACTGAAATACTTTCCTTTCTCAGCTCCCATACTTCACAAGACCAACCACCCAAGTAAAAAAACAAAACAAAAAGCAAACCCTATTCATAATTTTATACCGGGTAGTTAAAGAAAAAAAAATATTAATACTTTTTATGAGTACCTTTTTGAATAAAGGTACTCTCATATAAATGTTAACTTTTTTTTTTTTTTTTTTTTTTTTTAATCACCTGTGTAAGATTTCCCGAATATTTTCATGGATGGTAAACAAGTGGAAACTGTCATAATATCAATCCTTCTGTTCTAATAAAGGTAGTGCTATAGACGTGTTAACATTTTTAATCACCCTGTATTATCAAAAATGATTGTGGGTTAAAAAAAAATGTTTGAAACTGGATACTAAAATGAACCAAAACATCTAAATTTACAATATTTTAAATGAATAAATGAAAATCCACATTTCCACTAGAAAAACACATGCAACTTTGATTTGCAAAATAAAAAAAAAATCCAACAGTGAGTCAACATTAAAATTGTGTGTGTGGTGGGCTCCAAATGCTGGACTTCCTGTAGAAATGAAATTGTTAACGTCATCATTTCTGTTCTATATAATCCAGCAAATATGATTTTGTTTTATTTAATTTTGAAAACATTCTTCTCTGTCTTCTTAAATCCTATCCTTTTCAAGAAAAAATTCTTTAAGATCAGTTTTAAACATGGAATAGCTTTTTGCTAAATCCATAATTATAACTGTACATGGAAAAAAATTAAAATCAATTTACTCACAGTTCATTATCATGAAATTACAGAATAATTTTAAACCACAATTTGAATTTTATTATGCATCTTTATTTGTACCTCATGCTGTCTCATTTTTAGTCAAATGTTATTCATCATAGCAATTTTTTTCTTTTTAGTTAAATGAATTGTTATTCATAACCATGCTTCTTTTTATAGTGCTGCTTGTGTGTATGGGATTTGATTCAGTCAGATGTTCTTGCAGTGTGCATGGTTAGTCACATCAGTTATTCTAAGCCTAACAAATTTTATGTATCAGTAAAAAAAAAATCAATGAAAATTTGGCATCTACTGTACAGAACAATTGTTTGCCACTGAACAGTTTTAAGCGGAAATTTATTTAATAGAAACGGTAAAGTGGGTTTAGGTATTTTACTGGGGTTAGATGATCTTAATTTATAAATTATGAACATCAACTGTACTCTTACTTCTTCTAAGGTTCATTAGCTGGTGATATTCTTGACTCATTCTGTTAATTGAATATATTTTAAGGTTGTTGCATTGTATGATATTTTACAATCTCAAACATTTTAATTCTCTCTGTGATTCATTAAAAAAAATAAATTAGAAGTGAAAGTTAATTTTTTGAAAATAAAATAATCTTCCTAGAGACATGTAAATATTTTATTATCCAGAATTTCACTCCTCTTAATATAATTTTTATTTCTTATTTCAAAACCGGAAATAATACATGGGAATTAAATTTCTTCATGTTCTACAAAGAATTTATCAATTGATACCTTGTAGATTCTGATAATGGCGCAACATTTTTACTCTTGCCTCATATATACGTACACCCGTACACACTTAGTTTGTTTTGGGTAAACTAAACTAGCTAGATGCATGTCTCGTAAAAATGATATTTTCCAGAAAAAGATATTTAACTAGAATAAGAGAAGAGTAGACTGAGGAAAATCTATAAATACCATTCAACATTTTTCTAGCCATTCCACTCATCTTTTTACTTTTTGTGTTATTGTATAATGAAATGTTCAAGATTTAAGGTGTGCTTTCAGATAGCCAATTTAAAAACTTGGTCGTTGGAAAATTTCATAAAATGTTTATTTCACTTTTCACAAGTCATTTTATTTATATGGTGAATATCAATTTAGAAAGAAATATCCTAATCTCTGCTAAATCTTTGCTAACAGCAATTAAGTAAATTCTAGGCTTATTTTGATAATTTCTAAAATAGATTTGAATATTTTAGGTAAAAGTCATTTTAATTGCAAATAAACTTTAAAATCTAGTATGAAAAAGTAATAGCTTGATAAGCAAATTTTACCAAAATAGTATTGCTTGTATCATCATTGGATATCTGCACCAATTGGTTGATTGATTCTTTTACAAATCATTCTATTCATTATTATCTTCTAAAAAAGAAAAAGAAAAAAAGTATTGACTCAATTTAGTCCATTGTTGTAATGATAATAATTTTGTTGTTTGTTTCTTGTCTAAACATTGGCCTTAATCCTTTGAGTGTCTCTAATTCAGTATTGGTCATTGCCAATTTCATTTACATTTAGTTATTACAAGTGAATGGATTGGTTACTAACATTTATGCAATCGGATCCTATTGCAGATGATTAGTCATGAATAATTATACCTAGAATAATAAATGTTGAACAAATTTCAGCATTATGTATGTATAACTTGTTAATATTTATTACGTATAACCTTTGATAAAACCATAGATTAGTATCAACGGTTATGCATATTAATCTAATAAAAATCAAAAGAAGAAATTCCTTTTTTTTTCTGTTTATTGTTTTATATTAGTAATAATAAAATCCACTGACATATATATTTCTGCGATTTATTTTTTTGTATAATATGCCTTACTAATATTTATAAATTGAGTAAATTTTTAAAAAGTCTTTTTTGTATAGTTTTAAGTAAAAAAAAAAAATTGATGGGGTGTATGTCCAATACTACTTCGCTAAAAAAGGGGATGAAAAAAGGCCCCAAATAAACAATTTTTTTATCGTCTAAATGTTTGTTATAGACAAAGTATTTTTTGATTATTTGTTTTAATTTTTTAATCCTTCCAAACACATTTGAAATGCTACTCAAATTTTTATTTTTTTTTTTTTTTGAGTCAGCAAAAGTGAAATTCTCCATTTTAAAAATCTTGTAAAATTATACTTTTTTCAAAAGTTATTTTAGGAAAATTAAAAAATTTAAAGTTTACTTAAGTAATGTTTGTTTCCAATTGCATTAATTTTTTAGCAGAAAAATTTGGAAATAAGAGAAGCATGTTTAACCGTGGTGATTGGTTTTGGAGGTGTGAATTGACATTTATGTCAGCCTAAAGACAACATCAGGGTAATTTATCAGATGGAAGGACGGATGTGACAGTATTTTCGAATTTTAAGTGAACCGGCTTATTTAACTATAAAGTAATTCTTAAAAATTAAATACTATCAAATGTGTAATTTTTTTTTTTTTTTTTTTAATACTTTTTTGACAAAGATATGTCATAAAGGCTGCACTGTTTCCATCCCTAAAATTTAAGCTAAAAAAAGAAAATAATAATTGCAATATGTCTCTCTGAAAAAGAAAAAAAAAAAAATGATTATATTTAAAAAAAATAAAAAAATATTTAATAAAATATGCAAAAAAAAAAAAATAATTAAACGTTTTGAAAATGTGATGATGATGTTTACTCAATTAGGGAATTTGACACGTGCTAGCCAGAATGAAAGCAACGCAATTTATGAGGCTGGATTCTCACTATCAGGAGAACAGCTCTTAAAACACGTGACATTATTTCTGAATTGTGTCCCCGTAGTTTTCCCAGAAATGTTTTAAAATGTTTATTGGCATTTCAAAATATTATTTTAAAAATACTAATGCTTCGCAGATTTTAATAAGCTTTCAAATTTAAGATCTGTAAAAATAGATCTTTTTAATAAGAGCATTTCCAAAAGGACACATATTGAAACTTAATTTTAAAATATTTAACAACTTTATCATATTTTTTATTTAAAAGTGGGGGGAAAAAAAAAAAAGGAAACAATTCTTGTAAAAATTCATATTACATCAGAAAAAATATTTTGGCTTCAGACAATAATGTCCTTAACATATTCATAAAAGCCATTAAAAGATTTTCAAATTAAATAATGTCTTGGTTTTAATGAGATTTGTATTTTACAATTCAGAGTTAAATTTTGTGTAGAAATGCTTCTCGATTTTTACAAAAAAAATTGATTTATATTCTTGAAAGTCTTCTGTATTTAATTAAAATAATCACAAAAATACACAGTTGAATTTTTGAGCTTTCATAAAATTAAGTAGGGGGTGTTTATATATATATATAAAGGTAAGGTCACTTGCATGGCTGAACCATGGATTCATTGGTTAAAAAAAAAAACTACCACAGAAGATAGTCTGAAAAGATGTCTTTCCTACATGATGGACAAAAAACAAGTCAGCAAGTCTGATTGCGATGACATCAATCAGTACAAAGAGTTCGAGGAAGAGGAGGCTGCTGGAAATCTGGAAATATTGCTTCAAGAATTTCAGCAAGCATGAAAACTGTCTGAACATTTTGTTCTGTTCTACTCTTCTTTGACTAACAATAAAGAATATCAAAAGCTGTGGAAAGTTGTTTGCAGATCGTTGATACTCTTTCATGGACAGGCCTCAGTTGATAAAGGTTTCTCAATCAATAAGGAAATTTCCACTGACAATATGAAACTCTCTGGTCGCACAGCACATTATCACAGACTATTTGGCCACAGTTGGAGGTGCTGGGAATGTTTTCATGACTAAGGCTCTACTGTGCAATGCTTCCAATGCCAGAACAGCATACAACCAATACCTTGAGACTGAGAAGAAAAAAATGGCAGGAAGAAGCAGCTGGACAAAAATGGAAATCCATGCTTATGGAAATTGAAAAATTGAAGACCAAAAAACACAAGCTTGAAAGTTGCCCTCAAGTCAGCTGACAGTTATGTGGAGAAAACTGAGCAGACTCAGAACTTCACATTTCTTACAAAGTCCAATGCCATGCGAAGATCTGTAAAGGACAAGTCCATAGAGATATCAAAATTGGAAGAGGAGCTGAATGCTAAACTAAATGAACTGAAAAAAATGTTAACATTGTTGTGTTCTGTGCAACAAAAGCCATGAGTAGTAGGGGTAGCTAAAATGTATAGTCATTTTGTGAAAATTTCTATTTGTAGTTCTGGTCATTACAACTATTATACTTAACTTCACAGGAAAAGTACACCAATCAAGAATTTTTGTGACATTTACAAACCATGAGTAGTCTAGATAGCTGAAATGTGTAGCAGTAAGAATTAAAGTGTCATTCAAAATTTTCAAGTGTAGTAGAACTCCAAACTGTGTAGAATGCTACACAAAATGTGTAACATAACCAGGTCCTGCATTCAGTTGTGCCTTAATACTTTGATTTCTTCACTGCTTTCAACTGATCCATGTGACATGAATTATTGAAACCAGCTGTAGCTTTTCTTTGAAAATCTCATCTGTCAAACTAAAAGATAAATCACAAAGTTTGTGTTTTTGAAATTGATGACCATACACTTTGTGTGTGCACACACATCATTTTCAGTCCTTGAAACTTCTTAACATAGTCTTGGAAATATTTTTTTATCTGTTGGAACCTTGAACTTTGTGGATTTTTATGAAAGACTTATAATTGATATTATAAATTATGAGAAATAACTTTTTATATTGAGTGTTCCAATTGCTAATGGTAAGTTTATACTTACCTTCAGTGTATAGAAGAATCTCTACTATCACTGCTACTACAGGATTCATCATTGGCTTAGTTTAAATTCAAACAAAATTTGTTGAAATTAATTTATAAATAATGTAAGACTTTTCATGTGTAAATATTTGCCTAAGTTTTTACGAGGTGTTTTATATAAAATGTGTGGAAATTCTCTAGATATTCTCTGCTTTTTAGATTATTTCTGTATTATCAAAATTGGCATTTTCCTCCTAGCTTTCCTTAGTTTTTTTGTTTTTTTTTTTCTGAACAAATTGAACTTTAATAAAAGCATAGTTGTTTTTCTAAATGTTTGTTTCAAAGGAATATTCCTAATTATTAATTCTGCAGGGCATAATATAAAATTGTTTGAAACAGTTGTAGTTGCTTTTGGTGGTGATGACCATCTATTAAGTTATAAGTGAATCAAAATAAACATTTTTTTCCTATCCAACATATTTTTTCTTGTCTGAAGAAAATATGCAGCAACCTTGTATAGACTGGTTACAAGGGTTTTGTGTTCTAAATTCATGTAAAATGTTCTTATTAGAATTCTAATTAGAAAATATACCAGCTAAAAAAAACATAAGTTGTTCTTCAACTCCTCAGAGAATGTTATGCAAATTTGTAGCTGTGAAAAAAGGGACATGAAAAGTTTATTTTCTGCAATAAGTATTTGAGCTACTTACAAGAAAACTTTATTTGGCCACATTTCATGATGATGACTTGAACAGTCAACATTACTTTTTTTTATTTATTAGTTTTTTAAACTAGAAGTTATTTACACATCTGGAAATAAAATTTATTTAAATGATGCTGTATTTTTATTGTCCAAATAGTTAATCTACCTAAAGCACCTTTCTGTAATATCAACATTCTTAATAGTCTCCTTAAAGACTAGTTGTTCATGTGAAATAAGTATTGGCTTCTATTAAAACATTTTGGTTGTGAAGTTGACACTGTTTTTGCAATTAAGTTAATTATGAACCATTCAGTTTTTAATCCTATTTATTTTTATCTAACCTTTTATATAAATTAAAAACATATTTAATACTCATTTTAAAATACTCTTGTAAATTATAAAATAAAATTGTCTCAAATCCTAGTATTTGATTATTGTTCTAAAAGTTGACTGGTTGGTAAATTTTTTTTTAAAGTTTTTAAAGTGTTGTCAAAATTGTATTTTTGTATATGGAAAATGACAGAAAATATAACATTATTGGGCTTTTTTAAAGTTATTTTAAAAAAGGTAAAACAAGCAACTCTGCAGAAAAAATGAGTTCCGTAATTTTTTGAGAGGTTACTGTAAATAATCAAATATATCTCAAAGTGGTGTGCAAAGTTTTGTTCCTCAGACTTCTTGCTAAACAATATTCCAGTTGAGATTGATAGTGGTTAAATGAAAATTTTATTATTTGAGTACAATTAATGTTATGTGATGTCAAAGATAAGAAATTCAAAATAAATCATTTTCCTGCTTGAATATATGACTTCCAGAAATAAATTGAGGAAGATAATGGACTCCTATTTAAATATCTTGGACACATTGTGACAGGTGGATTCTTAATGTGGGACACAAGCAATCATGTGTCACTAAAATTACCAAAGCCAATCTTCAGCAAAAAAAAAAAAAAAAAAAAAAAGTGGTGGTGTGATGCTGTATATATTATGGAATTAAAATTGAATATTATAAGTTCCTTGCACAAAACCGAATAATTGATTTAAATAAGTATTGCAGTCAATTAGATCAGATGAAAGTAGCAACTAATGAAAAGCATCTGTCCATATTTGGAAAGAGTGTAGTCTTCCACTGAGATAATATAAAACCAGGTCTGTTTGGTGACCAAACATTGCTATAACTTCACTGCTAAATTTTTACACTTCTGTCTCATTTACAAGGTATTACATTTTCATATTACCATTTATTCTAATCTTTACTGAATTCTTTACATTTTAAAAAGAAAAACAAAATCAATTCTCTGGAAGACATAAAAATGCACCTGGAACAGTTTACTCAAAAAGATAGATTTTTACGAGACCTTGAATCATGAAGTTACCTGGAACCATGAAGATTTTATTCAATAAAGTTAATGTTTAAGATAAAATAATTTGTAAGTTTTAGCATCCAAAAATTTTGGTTAAAGTTTTTTTTTTTTTTTTTTTTTTTTTTTTTTCAGTTAAAAAAAAACATTAATTTGGAAATTCTTGCAAAAATCAAATGTTTGTTTTTTAGAAAGTCTTGAAATTTTTTTTTTATATATACATTTGTTACCCACACCCTCTTAATTTTTATGAAAACTCAAAAATTTGACTGTGTATATTGGTGATTATTTTAATTAAATGCAGAAGGCTTTGAAGAATATTAATCATCAATTTAATTTTTTTGTAAATCTGGAAGCATTTCTCCCCAAAATTTATTTCTGAATTGTAAAATACAAAACCCAATAAAACTGAGATTTTATTTAATTAGATAAATTTTTAATGGCTTTTATAAATAATATGTTAAGGACATTGTCTGAAGCCAAAATATTTTTCTGATGAAAAATGAATTTTTACCTTTTTTTTTTTTTTTTTTTTTTTTCCACTTTTAAATACAAAATGTGATAAATTTAAATATTTTAAAATTAAGTTTGAATATGTGTCTTTTGGAAATGCTCTTATTAAAAAGATATATATTTTACAGGTTTTAAATTTGAAAGCTTATTACAATCTGCAAAGCGTTAGTATTTTTTTTTTTAATTTTTAATATGCCAAAAATGTATTAAAAACGTCTCCAGGAAAACTAGACACAATTCAGAAATAATGTCACGTGTTTTAAGAGTTGTTTCTCCTGATAGCATTTGATCCAGCCTCATAAATTGCGTTGCTTTCGTTCTGGCTAGCACGTGTCAAATACTCTGACTGACTGACCATCATCATCACATTTTCAAAATTTTTCATTTTCTTTTGCATATTTCAGTAAATATTTTATTTCCATTTTTTAAATATAATCAATTTTTTTCTTTTTCAGTGAGACATACTGCAATTCTTCTTCTTTTTTTTTTTTATTCAGTTTTAGGGATAGTGCAGACTTTGGACATATCATTTTTTTTTTTAATAATACCTAAAAAATCAGTAAAAACATTTTACTTTTGAAAGTATTTAATTTTTAAGAATTACTTTATAGTTAAATAAGCTGATTCACTTAAAATTCGAAAATACTGTCACTTCTGTCCGATAAATTGCCCTGACATTAGTTGTCGATACAGCAACGTAAACATCACTTCACACCTGCAAAACCGATCACCACAGACATGCTTCTCTTATTTCCAAGTTTTTCTGCTAAAAAATTAATTAATGTTCATTTCCAATTACATTAAGTAAACTTTAAATTTTCAAATTTTCCTAAAATAACCTTTTTGAAAAAAGTATAATTGAATTTTACAAAATTTTTAAATGGAGAATTTCACTTTTGTTTACAAAGTTGTCAAAAATGGCTGACATGATTGATTTTTATGTCAATTTTGCTAACTCGAAAAAAATTAGATTTTCAACTAAAATTTTGGACATGCTAGGAAGGATTAAAAAAAAATTATCAAAAAATACTTTGTACTTAGGTCTTTTCTCTTAATAATAAGCATTTGGATGATAAAATTGTTTGTCAAGTTTGGGGCCTTTTTTCATCATGATATGCTCTTTTTTAGTGAAGTATTGACCATACTCACCCTTAATATAATTCATTTACTCTCTTGGAAAAAGAAAACAAAAATACTTTCTATTTTATCTACTTTCTTTAAGATAAATGTAAAAAAGAAAAAAAAGAAAATAGGACCTTTTTAATAACTTCCTACAAAGATGTTATTTCATTTTTATTTATTTTTTTTATTTTTATTTTTTCTTCACTCAACTTTTTCAGAAATCTTATTCAGATTGGTATTCTTATTTCAGTGTTCTCATTTCAATTTCCATACTTTCATGATGTTTTTTTTGTTTTTTTTATATCCATTTACTTACCTCTGTATCACTTGGCCTGTTCATTTCTTCCACCAAATCAGAGGACATGCAAATGTTCAACACTGCCAGATACAGAGATTGAATTTACAAATCAATGGATTATCCAAGAGACACATAGATTAAAGCATTGATTAAAAAATATCCAGTTCCCTAGCACTTGTAAACTCAATCCCTATGTCTAGCAGTGCTGAAAAGTCTTCAGTGCAAGAAATAGGCAACACAAAGGTGAATATTAACTAATATAAAATATCCTCTATAAATTGAACGAAGGGTTTGCTTCAAAATTCTTAATGTTTACTAAGTACAAGAGACATATGAAGAAGGCCAAAGAATAAAATGATCATAAATGAGAATATGATGGTCTAATAATAATACATTTAGAACTTCCTACTAAGTTCTTAAAATTAAAATTTTGGGCTGTAATATTTTCTTCTTAATGGCATTTCAAGTTAATAATTAGGTTTGACATCAAGAAAGAGCAATTTTATACAAAGATGATATTCTTGAAAGAAAATATCCCTGTCTTACATAATATTTCAAAACCATTAATTTATTTTATTTTTTTTTAATCCCAAGTTTACTTGTTTTTCTTTATCAAGATGAAGCCTGTTTTCAAGCTATACTTCTGAGAAACAAAATTTGAGAAATTGTAAGAACTTTCTCTTTGCAGCAGTGGGAGAATAATCCAAATAAAAGCAGCTTTGTTATAGATTAAACATAGCTTAGTATGGCACAAGATCTCTGGTAACTTCATGGCATCTCTTGCTAATCATGGTTGTGGGGAGGGTGGGTGCCTGGCATGGTTCATTTCTTCAAGTAACTCCATGGATAGTACTGGATTACATGATACTAGTAGCTAGGCAGAATCTCTGACCTAACTACAAAAGGGTTTTGTTTGTAATGGGACAATTATGGATTCATTACCAATTTTAATTTTAAGAATTTTTCTTTGAAAGGATTTGTTATATTGTCTTTTCTGTCATAACTAAAATGACTGTCACCCTTCTTTTTTTTTTCTTTTTTTTTTTTCTTGAAAAGAAAAAAATGTATCATTAGTTAATTTCCAAAACTAAATTACTAAACTGATCTTGTTGTAAAAGTTAAATTTAATAAAATAGCTTCCATAGAAATAAGATTAAGTGGACAGTTTTTTTTTTTTTTTTTTTTTTTTTTCAGCAAAGGAGTAGCCTAGAAAAATAACATTTCTCTATCATACTGTATAATAATTCAATCTGTAAATGAAAGCTCAGAAATGTTCTTATTTATAAAATGTTGATTGTATCAACTTTTAAGATTTTCTAATTATTAATTTTTATACAGTTTTTATTAAGTAGATTTATTATTTATAGATGTTGTGCATATGTTTCCTTTTCCAGTATAAACTTGTTTTTTTTCCTCAGTCTTTCTTGTTAGTCTCTCAAGGATGATTTTTGTTTCTGAACTACTCTTTGCTTGTCTGCCAGCAAGCCAGGCCAACTTAGAAAGAACCAAACTTGAATGTATCAAAGTTTGCTCAGCTATTTAGAACTTGCTCTTCAGGGACAGAAAGCTTAAGGTCTAGCCAGTAGGAAAAAAAAATTCCTTGCCTTCCTCTCATTGGTCTCATTTGTCTCTACAGACTTTTGTGGGAATAAAATAGACAATGTGCAGCAGCAACAACCATATTTCTCATTTAAATTTCTTTATCTTTACAATTTGGACATTCAGTTTCTTTATTCACTCTAGATTTTTATTTCTATATTCAGTTACAACCCTCTATTGTTTGTCTTTTTTTTTTCTTTTTTTTCCTCAATTTTTACTTTCTGTGGCTGGCAAAATGCCAAAGTACACACACACACACACATATATATATATATATATATATATATATATATATATATATATATATAATATTTCTTGTGCTTAGTTTTAGGTTAATTGCAATTTCTTGTTAATAGATAAGTAACAGATCCTAGCTTTTATTTTCTTTGGCTTCATCCCTTTTATAATCTTGTAATATTAAATATACATAGACATGAAATGAATTTTACAGATCTTCATGTAAAACTCTTTGACAGATTTTTTTTTTTTCTCTACAAAAAAATAACTCTTCAAAATCTTAGTTCTACTCATCCATGATCATTCACATGGAGAAAACTGAACTATGTTAAAATTTTTGATAGTTTATGGCATTAATGGAAAATATATAAAATGTATGGAAAAGAGATTTCTTAAAAGTGTCTGCTGCTGCTTGCTGGCTAACATGTTTGTCTCTCAAGCCATTACTGAGTATTCCAGGAATCTGATCTTTGATCAAAGTTGGCTTAGTGCAATAAATATCTGAAAGACTTCTGTAACTGAACATTTTACTTGAATATTATTATTCATTATATTATTATTTATTATTATTGCATATGATCTTATTTAAAGCACATGCTCATATTTTCAAGTTGAACAATTTAAACTATATAACAGATACTTAATAGAAGCTATAAAACAGTGTTAATACAATTTAAATTTACTTCTTGTATTTTGAATGTCCGATTTTTATTCTTCTAAAGTTTGAAACTTGTTTTTTTCTAATGAAGCTTTTGAATGACTAAAAACAATATTAATATGAACAATACTTCTTTCATTTATCTGATATTATTTAAAGAAATGTAAAAAAAAATCATGCTATAAGTTAAAATGTTTTTTTTTTCTTTCTTATTTTCATTAGTCTATGTAGTAAACATAAAACCTTTAACTTTAATGTTCATTTTAATATTTTTATTATCTGCTAGGAATTCATACCAGATAAATTGCAAAAAATTTTTGCCATCATAGCTTAACTTTGAACAAAGATTTTGGAGGGTTTCTATTGTTATTGGTTTGCTCATAATTGGTTACAGAAGATAAATTAATATCTTTAGTCTGTGTTAGATGTTTTATGGTGGAGAGCCGTGTTAAATATTGCTAACTCAACCTTTTAAATCGGCAGTTTATGGGCCATGGCACAGCAAGGTGAGACCTTGGCAGTAAAGTTACAATGTCATAGGTCGTCTGTTGTAGCGTTATCAATTTTTTTTTTTCTATTAATTCCTCTCATATTCTTGTCTTAATAACTTCCCATTATGTTAGAATTTCAATAACGCTTGCAAATTTATGTTCAGAATAGTTGCTTTGAGAGCTTGTCATATGATTATGCACAATTAACAATGATGATGAATAATAGTAGTAATGATTTAAAGTAAGATTAAAAATGGATTATTATAAGAATATTTATCTTTGCAATTGCATATTTGCCTGCTTCATGAGATGAGATAAAAACTATTTTCAATATATTTTAGCTGATAAGAGAAATAACTCCTTGTACTCACACCAAATACAATGTTGTCCTGATAAAAGGCTATCAATTAACTTTTTTGCAATCAGTCCTGGTAAATAAAGATAGCTAAGCATTTTATTAAAACCTTTTCTTAACTCTACAGAACATTTAACTGAAATGATATTGTTTGCATTGGGTGACATTTTGTTGTAGATTATTTATTTACAAGTGTTGCCTCTCATATGATGTTTTAATCTTACAAAGATGCTTTTACCATTGTGAGTAATATCATATTTGTTATTTTTGGTCATCCATATTTCAACTGTCTCAGATACTTGTAAATTTATGTGGGCTTTCATCATGCATGACTAAGGAAGTCAAAAAACAGTGAACATGTTTTCTGCATTACAAAGCAATGGATGTGTTTTTCTCTTTTTCACTCGCACAAGAGTACGTAAAAGTTATTTGGTTCAACAAAGTAGGAATTCTCTTAAAATTTTGTTTGTTCTGAATTTGGATAGTGAGTTGGGCCAAGAACTTTTCAGCATCTCTTTCTGTGTCAGGTGTGTGTGATTATATATAAAACTCTTTGCTACACACGGTGTAATTGGGAATGAGGAAGCAATAAGTTTCATATTTTAAAATTGATCCACTCAAGAAAAGAAAAAAATTACATTTTCATTCTTCTGTCATTCTATTTTGCAATTTATCTTTCAGGAGTTAGAATTAAAAAAAAAAAAAGTAAAATTGTATGACCACAAGTTATCACCAGTTTAATTTTCAACATTACATTTATAGTATGTTCCTACAATAAAAAACTAATGATATATTTTTTTTTTTTTTTTCACTTAACATTTCAAACAGTTTCTATAAAGTTCATTTACATTGAAAATTCACTATATTCATGCTGCAGAAAATATTTTATTGCAATTTAGTTTCATATTTATGCAAATATTGAAGTTGATGATTACTCAGATAAATGGACTTTGGACCCAATTAATGCTGCAAATATTTAACACTTCGACATTTTCTGATTAATTTCCCAGTTTCATTTGTATCCAGTAGAAGCAACTAATTATTCTGGCATCTCCTTCAAACAAATTGGATTTCAAAGATTAAACATCTTGCTATGAAAACCTCAGGTGGAAGCAGGAGTGGGGTGTAATAAAATTCAGTTAAGTTGCAATTTAATAAATTGTTCGTGGTTTTACAATTGTTTCCTTCCATTCTAATTTAAAATAAAACAGATATGAATATCTTGAAGTGTGTGTGTGTGTGTGGGGGGGGGTTGATACGGGTAAAAGTTTGTCAATTAGCTGATTGATGTTACCTTCAACATCCCGACTCCAGAGTTTCGTAGGCAGACATGTCTGTCCAGCCTTCAAGGGTTAGAAGCAATTTACTGCTTATTTTTTTCCCTTTGTTAACATTGAAAGTATTTTTCTTTTTTTTGTGCGTGTGCAGCCATGCGCCTTTCTCTGCAGGTGTGTGTTTGCATGACTGTCTGTGCAGATGTGTATACATGTAGGGTGTTATGATCATTTGTTTTACATTTTTTTTTTTTTTTTTTTTTTTCCTTGCTTTACTCACTCTAGCTTTTTCTCTTTTTTCCTTTTTTTTTTTTTTCCTTTTTTTTTTTTCCTTTTCTTTTGGCAGTTACCATTTTGGTGTCAAGTTGTTTCAATCTTTAAACATGCCACCAATTTTAATTCTTAGGCCTTCTAGTTTTTTGATTTTTGCAAGGGAAATTGTATATCAATTTTTGCATAATTGATATTAATGTATAAATAATAAATATTTTATACACACACACACATCGTCATTAGGCTATTATTTCATTTTTTTTAATTTGCTTTGATGGTATCATTAGTATTAATTTTAGGAAGTTAGATTTATACATGCATGTACATATATACATATAAAACACAAGTACACAGGTACATGTACACTCATACCTTTGCTTTGTTATTAATAAACTAGTGCTTAAATGAAGTGGTTTTTTTTTTTTTTTAGGATATTAATACTGGTTGGTTGGGTTAATAGAATTTGTTTTTGAGATACACACACATGTAATTGTTATATAGTGGATATGTATTAAAGTAATTTGATGGTTAGTAGTTTATTTGTTTTTGCCTTGATTTTATATATTGAGGTATTAATTATGAGGTTAAGTTTGTTCATTTTTTTTGTGTGTGTGTGTGTATATATATATATATGCACACACACACACACACACACACGTGTCTGTTTAATTGTTCATTTATTTATTAATAAATTAAGTTTACATTGTTTTATTTATTTAAAGTTTATATTATATTTACTTTATATTCATTTGTTTATTTTTAATTGGTGCTTAGATGACAAAGTATTTATTTATGTGTCTACATTTACCCATTATTTCAATTTTCTTGTTTAAGAATTTATTTTGGTTTTTAAAACTAATTATTGTTAATTTTTCCTCTAAGCATAATTTACAATTTTTACTGTTAATACTGTATAGGGCTGCACTTTTATAGTTTCCTATTTGATTTTGTGGGGATATTGTTTTTGTTAGGAGCTTCTTACTTACTTCTCCCTATAAATGACGATAACTCAAAATACAATGGACATATGTCCCTTGTCCACTAGTTTGACTGCATCACTTCTGAATTCAACATGGTGATAAGCTGACACACACATGGAACTCTTGGCTTAAATCCAACAAATCCCTGCTGTTCTCAAGCAGTAAATGAATAAGTTATTTTATTATGTGTTAAAATACACTTATTTTCATTCATTTTTGTTTATCCCAACAACTTGGGATATAATAAATTTTTGGCAACGAGGACTCAAAAGCAACATAGCAATTTCACTGGAGATGCTTACAGAGATTTTACCAACTGCAAGAACAGTTTCAGAAGTCACAACAACAGTTATTGACAGCAATGACTGCACAGTTCCAGAACCAACTCAGAATTACCAATTCAGCAGATATCTTGGCCAACAACATCACAGAATTCCACTATCACCCAGCGAACAGAAAAACATTTGCTTTGTGATTTAAACATTAGATGAATACCTTTCATGCAGACTTTTCTTACAAAGATGAAAAAATTGAAAATTTGTCTCCCAATTCATAAATTGGGCACTAAGGAACATGACTGTTGTACGAATTATATTTTACTAAAGCAGGCAATGGATTTCGCCCTCCATTGAAACAACTCAGTGAAGTATTTGGAGAAAAACATTCTGTTTAATATTCAATTCAACTGTTTAAAGCTAACGAAAGATGACGCTGACAATTATGTGACATTTGTTGGTTGCGTTAGTCAGGAAAGTGAAAAATTTAAATTAAATTTTTGATTTTTATCGCAGAATTAAAATCTACTCGTGATTGTTTGATCCTGATTTCTTTCCAAATTGGTACAGCACAAAGACATTACCTTTAAAAGCCTTCACCACTGAATGCAATAATTTATTAAGCATAAAAAGAGACACTATGCTGGCTAAAAAAAGATTAATCAATAACCGGCAGCATCCATGTGAGAAAACAGCAGTGATGGAAAGAAACCTCTGACTGCCATCATGTATGCATTTGACTGTGCAAGAAAACCTGTTGTATTTGTCACTGAAATAAACATAAAGAAGGAATTTGCAATCATATATTCATACACACAAATTCAACCTGAAAAAATTCAACCTGGAAAAATTTAAAATAGGCAAATTGAAAAGTCTGGATATGTGCAGATTACTTGACCAGTTTGAATGATTCTTTGGATGCACATTAGTATCCACTTCCTGTGTCAGAGGATCTTTTCACAAAACTCAGCGGCAGAATTTGCTTTATAAAGGTTGATCTTTCTGATGCTTTTCTTCAACTGGAAGTTGCCAAGGAGTCCAACGAGCTCCTTACTATTAACACCCACGAAGGGACTATTCAGATTTAACTGCTTTAACTTTGGTGTCAAACCAGCACCAGCCATTTTCCAACAGACAATGGGCACCAGTTGACTGACAGGAGTTGCAGCATTCATCAATGACATCATTGTTGCAGGAACAAATGAAGATGAACTTTTGCAACATTTATTTTTTGTTTTCAACCAAATTTATCAATATGGATTCTGTGTTAAAACTGAAAAGTGAATTTTTCCAAGGACACATCAAATATCTTGGGTTTATTTTTGGCAAAAATGGTAGACGACCACACCCGGAAAATATCTCCACAGTAAAAAAACATGCCAGCACCAACAAATGTAACAAAATTACATTCTTTCTTTGGCTTGGTTAGACACTACAGTAGTTTTTTCCTGAACTTCAAGTTTGTGCACCCGCCAACAATCTTTTGAAAAAAGATGTTACATGGGAGTAGTCAGGTAGCCTTCAAAAGGGTAAAGTCCTTACTTTCTTCCAATCTTTTGCTGCCATACTACAACCTATCCATGGATATTGTGGTGCTCTCAGATACTTCCAATTATGGTATTGGAGCTGTCATTTCTCACCTTTTCCAAAAGGCAATAGCTCGTGCATCAGCAGAGCGTAATTATAGTAAAATTGAAAAAGAAGCATTAGCAATAGTCTTTGCTATTAAAAAGTTCCGCAAAATGTTGCACAGATGTCATTTCACTCTGATCACAGATCACAAGCTTCTTGTTAGTATTTTTGGATCTAAAAGAAGGCATCCCAGTGTATACAGCAAAGTGCACCCATTGTAAGAGCATTGCCAGTCACTCCTACAATGATCTGTGAAACCAAAGCTGCTAATCCAGTGTTAAAAAAAAAAAGTGATATACTTCCATTGTACAAAATGGCCAGAAGTATGCACTGACAAAATAATTCAGCCATTCTCTCAATGTCAATCTTCATTGTCAGAAATCAACAGCCTTCTTCTTTTTGCAGAACATGTGATTGTCCCATCTTCATTACATTAAAAAGTGATAAAGTGATTCCATTATGATCATCAAGGTATTAGCCATATGAAATCCCTAGCATGCAGTTATATTTATTGGCCAAACATGGACAAGCAGTTGGAGGAATTGGTATGCACATGTTCCAATTACCAACTGGCATAAAAATCTCTCAGGAAAACTGCACTCTGTTCCTGGCCTCTCCCTGAATCACCCTGGTCACACCTTCACATTGATTTTGCTGGACCCATCAAAAGCCGTATTATTTTGTCCTCATTGATGCTTAAAACAAATGGCCAGAAATTTTTCAGATGAATCGCATCATGTTGGATGAAACATTTCCCAAGTTAAAACAAATCTTTAGTTGATTTGGAGTCCCACAGATACTAGTTTAAAAAGGCTAAAAAAGGGGAGGCGTTGGGCAGTGTTTGCTTACTTCCCCTATAAAGGATAACTCCAAATATAATGGAGTTATGTCTCTTGTCTACCAGTTGGACTGCGGCACTTGTGAATTCAACATGGTGAGAAGCTGACATGTACATGGAATTCATGGTTTAAATCCAAACAAATGTTGTTCTTGGACAGTAAATGAATAAAAGTTATTTTATGTTAAAATACACTTGTCTTTTATTTTCATTCATTTTTGTTCATCCCAACAACCTGAGATATAAGTCATTCTATGTCAAATCAACAAGGGTCTGACCATCACCGACACAGATTTGTTAAAACTTTTATAGAGCTTCATGATAGAAATTGAATGGTACCTGTTTTACAACTAGGTGAAAGGGTTTCTGAGATATGACCCTTTGACCCTTGCCAGAAAGGTCAATTTCGGAAAATAATCAAAGTTTAAATATCAATATCTCCGGGTTTTTTCACACGCAAAGCCAAATTATATACCATTTTAAAATACTTGGATGGATCTAAAAGGTAATTTATTTATTTTTTTTGCTTAAACATCTAATAAGATAATTTGACCTTAAACTTTGACCTTTAATTTCTCAAAAGATATATCTTTCATTTTTTTTATTTGACAACAAACTTGTCTGCTTTATTGCAAGATATGTACAAAATTTTGTGGTGGACTTTTGACTGTGGCCCAAATTACAAGGGTTTTACAGAGTGGATCCTCATTCAAAATGGCAGATTTGCACAATAATTCTGACATTTTCATATCTTCCAATATGGTCAAGTTGTATATCTTTAGAAAGCTTTTTGAATGCTGATTAATATTCACCTGAAAACTATGATAAAAAATAAACAGAATTTGTGTTATTTGTGATTAAATGTTGACCAATTCAGTGGAAAATATACAATCTTATTTTTGGTTTTGTTTACATTTTTATTATATAACAAATAGATTTTTATATGAAAAGTGATATAATGAAAATAATTATTTAAAAGTGCCATGAATTAATGTTAAGATAACATAAAATAATATGAAAATGTGTAACAAATGATGTTAATAGCCAACATGTTGACATGGTACACTAAATGCACAAAATGATCAAATTTTCAGTATTTTGAATTTGAACCAACTCTGTAAAACCCTTGTAACTTGGGCCACAGTCAAGTCCAGCACAAAATTTTGTACATGTTTCCCATAAAGCAGACAAATTAAAAAAAAAAAAAATTGATGATACATATTTTGAGAAGTTAAAGGTCAAAGTTTAAAGTCAAGGTCAGTTATCTTATTTGATCTTTTTAAACAAAAAAAAAAAACAAATAGATCACTTTTTAGATCTATCCAAGTATTTTAAAATGGTATATAATTTGGCTTTGTGGGTGAAAAACAATGGAGATATTGATATTTAAACTTTGAGTATTTTCCAAAATTGACCTTTTTGGCAAGGGTCAAAGAGTCATATTTCGGGAACCCTTTGACCTAGAGGTGTAAAACAGGTATCATTCAATTTCTATCATGAAGCTCTATAAGTATACCGAATTTGAAAAATATCCGAGTCAGTGATGGTCAAACCCTTGTTGATGTGACATAAATGACTCGACACATTTATTGTTAAGTGAGCAGTTTTCTTTGTTTCTGCAGTTACATTTATGTTATTTTGCTGTATGCTATTTAAGTGTTATTGGTTTTGTTGAGTATGTTTGTATTGTGCTTAGTTAATATTTTCTCCATATTATCAATGCAGCTGAAACTAATTTTGATCATATTTTTGTTGATAATTTGCTGTTTTTAAAGAAGTGTTTGTCAATTATTTTGAAGAATATTTTCCTTATTTTTGTTTTTATTGTATTGTGAGGAGGAGGAGTGAACCAAATTGTATTTTTTTGTTGTTGTTTTTGTTTGTATTGTTTTAGGTTTTTTTATTCTAATTTGATTATCTGCTGTTTCTTAGGGCGGATTCAGGTTTTTTTTTAGTTTTTTATTTTCATTGAATAATTTTAGGCTACTAGAATTTGTTGAAATTCTTTTATAAATATGGGTACTTGTTTGAATACATCTCACACACACTCTCTCTCTCTCAAATTTGTCAAGCTAAGTTTATTTTCAGCCAAAAATGTAGACATTAAATTCAGTAACATAAGTTTTATTATTCACACACTGATTTGTTTGAGCATAGACTGTATACTTTATAAATATCTCCAAAAAAACAATGCTGTTCATCATACTTCAAATTTATTGATAGCAAACTTCTTTTTTTTTTCTTTTCTTTTTTTTTTTTTTAAAGTACTATAAGCTTGTTCAGTAAATTAGATATTTTTACCAGATATAGAAAATACTTATTATTTTTGCATGTTCTACTGATTTCCAGTTTTAATGTTAGAATAATTTAATTTTCATTATCAGAAGTGAATGCAAAGCTCTGAGTAATTTTCCAAATTAACTTTGTAATGTTATATGACTTTCCCTAAACTGCATGTAATTTTTTTTCAAGTGGCATTCCTTGATTGTAATATATAGCAGACATAAATTGAAATAACTGACAGTTTAGGGTTAGAAGTTACTTGAATTCTTGAGAAAAAAAATTTAAATTTCGCCCCAGCTTATCACTGTTGAATTAAAAAAAAAAAAAAAAATCTTTCCTCTCAATGGATAGAGCTGCAGAATTTAGATTAAAGTTTTTGGGGCTTTTCTTTTCAGTTACTCTTTATTTTTCTTTCTCCCTCTAAAAATGAGAATTTCAGCAAAAACCAGAATTAGATTGAATTAATTTTGCCTGAAATGCAAAGTGCATTTCTTTCAGGATTTTTGTTTATTGAATGATAGAGATAGTCCAGCTTGTTTGGCCAGCTTTCTCTCTCTCCGCAATCACATATGTTTCAGCAATTATTTCTTCTGTTGGGAGAGAATATATATATATATATATATATATATATATATATATATATGGCATGATGGATAAATTGTCTAAATTATTAAAAAATGAAAATAACACTGATCCCATTTTAACAGATATCTATCAAAATTACACAAAGATATTTTTAAATACTAAAGAGTAAATTTATTCATTAAAATAACCATTGGCTTCAACCACAACCTCCAGACAACTTTGGAATCTCCTGCATCTCTTCTAGACAGTCTCTTTGTTTAAGTTTGTGAATGTTGTCATAATCCTTGCCTTCAGTTCATCTTTGGTGTTACAAAGAGTTTTGTTGGTCTCTCCGTCAACTGCACCCCACACATAATAATAAAGTGGGTTGCATTCTGGGGAGTTAGTGGCCAGATGTAAGGTGTCATGTGGTTGCAGAAATTGTCTGACACCCATGACTAGTTTCTCCTGCTTGTGTGGAATGGTGCAGAGTCCTGTTGCCAGACATAGGGTCTTCCAGCAGCCATCCTCTTAAACCAGGACAGTGCTACCCTCTCAAGGCACTTGATGTAGGCCTCCGAGTCGAGTCCGGAGCCCTGTGGGAAGATGAATGAAGGCATAATGTCGCCATCGTTAGGGATCACTCCAAACACATTCATAATCCCCGTTAGACTCATCCAACTCTTTTCGAATCCTCTGTACTGTCCTCAGGTTAACACTCAAACGCTCTGAAACATTTGTATTTGAGCTCCCAGCACACATGCTAAGTAGTACAGCATGCTGGTTTCAAATTTCTGGGGCAGAGTGAATTGCGTCATAGTGCTCTTTTTCTTACAGACGGTGCCCAACTGACCCTACTGTACTGTGCAGTCATCAAAATCAAACAACACACATGTGCGACGTTAAAAATATAAAATGGTGGCAATTTACCCATCGCACCCTGTATCTACTGGGTATGTAACCATTTTAGCTGGTGTTGCCATAAATTCTTAAATTCCAAAGATTGTAGTATTTGTTCAAATCTTTGTAATAGAATTTGAACTCCTCCACAGTTTCAAACATATTTTTTGTCTGTGATAGATTATTCTTTATTTAGTTATATCTTAGTCACCTGATGCATGCATTTGTAGCTTATCTCTCATTGAGTAAAGATGTGTTAATCTTCTTTAAAGGTTACTTTTTTTTTTTTTTTTTTTTGTGACATAGCTTGTACACACAAAAAACAACTTTCTATTTTTGTTATTTTTCTTATTTCATATTTCAGGGAAGATACAGAAATTATTTCATGACTTTAAAAAAACAAACTACTTAAACTGTATGTAGGCAGTGAGTGCTGAAAAGTTCTCGAGTCATTTCTCAAAAATCTGACCACATATCAGATATTTTATGGGCTTGGTAGGTCAAACACTTTTGGCATTCTCTCATATAAGAAAATAGGCTCATCTTTCCTTGTATCTATATTAATTTTCCTTTAACACAGCACAGGGCTGGAATATTTTTTTAAACTTCTCAGTATTATAGAGATTTTACATCTGTAGGCATTTGTTCAAACTTTTTGTCAATCATTTTACCTGTTTGGAAAATAAACCTAAAAATCATTTTGGATCACAAAACTTAATCACTTGTATTGTTTGTATAAAACTTATCATTCTCTCCAGTAATTAAGCAATTCCTATATAACATTTTTCATGTGTCTGTTTTCTATTCATGGGCATATGATACAAAGAAAGCCACTTGAGTAAAATTTATAATTTCAAGTTAAATAAATTTCCTACTAATGTTTTAATAATGTAAAGTTATCAAAATAACAATGGGTGTTCCAACTTTTATATTGTTTGCTTAATGTTTATCAGCTTAATTATTACTGGAAAACAATTTCATCTGTATTTGGATTTTTACTACCTTAACAGTGTAAAAGGGGTTGAATACCGTAGAACTTATCCACCACCCAGTAAGTGAAGGCATGAGCGACAAGTGTCACCAGACTGTAGTCCAGTGACTGCAGCGAACAAAAAATAATTCTTGGAACATGGAATACAAAAAACATTAAACCAATGTGGCCAGTTAGAAAATATAAAGCTGGAAATGAACAGGTTAAAGGTTAATATTTTATGCATATGTAAAACAAGGTATGCAACAATGAAGATTTTGTCAGTGACCAATACAGGATAATATATGCAGGTGGAGAAAAAATGAAAGAGGAATAGGATCAATATTAGACAAAGACCTAAAGAAATGTATTCTGGGATGTTGTCAACCATCTGAAATAATTATTTTCATTAAAATGAAAGGAAAGTCCTTCAGCATATCAATCATAGCCGTCTGTGCACTGACAGCACAAAGCACAGCAAAAGAAATTGAAAAGTTTTCCTAGATGACACCAAGCCTCAATGCAAATCACAAGACATTACAGTCATCATGGGTGACCTGAATGCCAAAATATAGACAAAGAGAGAGATGGTGAAAGAGTTGGCAAATTCAAACTGGGAACTCATAATGAACCAAGAGAAAAATGGGTCCAGTGGTGCACAGCAAATGATCAGGTAGTAGCCAACACCTGGTTTTATGAATACTGAAGATGTATATGGACATGGAGAAGCCTAGGAAGAGAAATGAAAGACAATATCAATTATATAACTATCAATAAGAGATTCAGGAATGCAGTTTTACATTGCAAAACATTTATATGTAAGCTTAGAGTGAAACTACAGAAATTGAAGAGGGCTAAGGCAGCACCCAAATTACAATACAACAGACTCCAGAATGAGAAGGAGTCAGTGTTAAAAGCAGATACAATGAACAAAAGGAGGAATGGAAACTCAAAGTGGGACACATTAAGAGAAGTTTTTGTAACATCGGCAATTGAGACCATACCAAAGAAAATTAGACAAAAGAAGAAAAAAAAACAAATGACAGATAAAATTCTCAACATGATAAAAAGGAGACAAAGAACAATGCTAAGATATGACACAGTATAGGACTCTACACACACGCACGCACACACACACACAAATTAACAAATGCAGGTAGGCTAAAGAGGAATGACTCAATGAAAAATGTACAGAAATAGAATGAATGCATATCACAGATAAAGCAGATATGCATAAAAAAAAAAAGAAAAAACTGACAGGACAAAAGACATGCTCAACAACAGGATGTATAAAATCCAAAGACAGGACACTGATATTCTAGAAAGCAAAAAATACTTCAGAGATTAAATAAATAAATTGGAGAACTCTTCCGCAAGGAATGAGAACAACTGACAGTCCACACAAATACTGGAGGACTAGAAATATGAAATGGAATCAGCACTAGTTAAGTTTAAGAGAAAACAAAGTAGCAGGACCAGATGGAATTGTAATAAAGATGCTGGCAGCCATAGTTCATTTCAGTATTAAGATTACAGACATAATAAATGAAATGTATCACAGTGGGGATATGCCAGAAGATGGAAGTAGACTCATTTCCATAGCACTGCCTAAAAAGCCAGGTGCTAACAAATGAGAACTGTTGGACACTCAGCTTAATGAGCCATGACAAGACGTATCCAAATTCTGATCAATAAAGCGTGCAGCAGAATCAGACTGGAAATAGGACAAGTACAGTGCAGGTCACTTAAAAAACAATGGAAAAAAAGAATGTGATATTTATGCTCAGAATGATATCAGAAAGAGAAATACAAATGCAGAAGGGTGTGTATCAATGTTTTATAGATTATGCAGAAGTATTTGATAAAATATGTCACAAAGAACTGTTAAGTAACTTTGACATATTTGGGAAGCATATTAGATTAATGCAGAACTTATACTGGCAGCAAAACACCTGGAGATATGGACAGAAAATGTGAGTAAATAAACAAAAAGCAAAAAGGACACTTGAACAGTTGAAATTTCTAGGACACAATGTGGAAAGAGGGCTGAGAAATTTAGATACTCACAGGATATTGAAGGCAAGAGAGACAGAAGAAAATAGCCCATAACCTATCTAGTGGGTTTGGGAGAGATGGCGAAAAGACAAATTTATTGGGAGCTACAAGGGACAGGAAGTTTCATATAGCCATGATCGCCAATATCCTGAAGGGACACTGTACATAGAACTTAGAGCCGAAATCTAATAGTAATTCAAGCAGGATTCTAAGAAATTTAATTAATGCATATTTAATTGCTAAATTTTCACCATTAATTTTTGTTTTTCACTGGATGTAATTTTGTTTTCAGTATTTAAAAATAGACAGCTTTAGAATGTAGTCAAGCCAAATACATACAGGATAGAAAGTGGGTGTGGAAGTCTTAATCATCTAAAACATATTTCATTTAAATGTCTCAAAGTGCTTGAGACATTTAAATGAAATATGTTTTTTATGCTTTAAATTTTCATTCATAAAAATTGTTTTAAATTCAATTTTTCCTTGCATTTCTTCTTGAAGCTGGATTGAAACAAACAAGTCTCTTACAACTGTTATGGTTACTTTTTAATATAACAAAAAATGTAATTTAAAATCATTTAGAAAAAAATTGAATTATATATAAATTTATTTGGAAAAAAAAAAAGAAAAAAACATGAAACTATTTTTCCTAAAATATTTTAAATAATTTCTAAGAGACTTTAATTACTCTTAGTTTCTCATTTGCCCAAAATGCTTTTTTAACTTAAGTTTTATATGTGGGGATTCTTCAATATTAATGTCATGTTTGTTTGAAGAGAATATTTATAAAATGGGCTCCCAGGCTATTCATGCCTATATAATGACAATACCTCTGCTTGCTCTATCAGAATTTCATTATTTTTTTTTTCTCCTTTTATAAAGAACTACATTGTTGTGGCTTCTCATCCATCATGCTCACTGGATTTAACTTCATGGGATTTCTATAGTTTTTGTTTCTTAAGCTCATCTGATTATGGATTAAGAAAATATTGTTTTCATAAACTCAAGTATAAATATTAAATAATAATTTCAAAAAGACAAAGGCAGAAAAAATTCTGACAAAAGTTATTTTTTGAAAGAATTAAAAAAAAATTAAGGCAAATGAAAAATTTCTTTCTATGTAATTCTTTATTTCATCCAACCGTATGTAGAATGTAATCATTTTAAAAGAAGACTTGCATGAAATGTAGAATGTAATTGTTTTAAAAGAAGACTTGCATGAAATGTGTGAATATCCTGAGAAAGGTTGGTTTTTAAATATCAGCTCAAGATTGAATAGATGTGAAGAGTGCTGGAAAATTAGTTTCCAACCACATCGGTCATATTTTTGAAACTGGGTCAGGCTGAGAACTTTCTTGCATCTCCTTCATAGTACAGGCAGAATTGAAAAATATTTATATTTTTAGACCATGTAAAATTCAGAACATTATAAATGAAAAAAATAATGAATTTTCAATTTTACATTGGAATATTCCTTTTCAGCTTGAATATTATAAGATTTAATTTTTCTTTGTACGTAATGTTTTAAAATTGGATCAATTTATATTTTTAAATTTCATTTACTTTCAGAGTTGTCAAAGAAGAAATAGTGGATGATGAAGCACACTTACCATGTTTTAATGGCAGAGTTGTCTCTTGGGTAAGGTTCTCTCTTTCTCAGCTACTTTCTGACATTTTAAAATTTAACTTCAGTTTTTCATTTAGCAGAGTAGAATTTTATATTTTAATCTTTTGAAGCAATTGATTACCCTCTTTACTTTCAATATGTTTTGAATATTAACAAATATTATTTTTTTTTTTTTCTATTTGTTTTTGAAAAATATAAAATTTTATATCAAATCAAGAAATTTTCTATTTCATAATTTTCTCATCATCCAAAGCATTTCTAAATAATCCACTTGAGTGTCACTTAATTTCTCAAATGCTTTTAAGATATTGCTCTCTGCTTCTTGATTTTAATGTTTCAGTTGCATGAGAACCTACTCTCTGGTATTTCTGTCAGATCTTGGCCATTGTATTTCTTTTTAATCTTGCTGTTTATAATATTGGTGCATTATCATTTATATACTCTATTATTACATTATAAAGCATTGATGATATTAAAAACTATGCATTTGAAGTGACAATATTAAATATTTCTTCACAGCTGTCAAAAGAAAGTCCTCTACATGACCAACAGTTTTACATTTGAAACTTTTCACTTTTGAAAGCACTCATTTCTTTCTATACAACAAAACCTATTTATCTTTCTAACGCCAAATTCCTACACCTTACCATGAATAATTCATACCTATCAAATTAAGAAATAAGCATTTTGAATACTTAATTTTATTCAGTTTGTTGACTAGACATGTCCATAATAGACTTGTGTATATGGGCAATTCTTAGCATATACATATACTTTTGTTTTGATAAATTAATGGTTTTTATCATAGACATGGAAAGAAAGTATCATTTTATTTGCCTTTTAAAATTTTTGGTCACTTAATAAATATTTATAAACTTGAATAAATAACTTTATTCAAGTTTATAAAATTTTGCATAAATGTAAAACTGGGCTTAAAAATTAAATGATTTAATTTCAGTATATTTTATATCATTGTTAACTAAATTGCTTAATATTGCTCTTACTATTGCAATTGTTTGATTATAATTTTCTTTGGTTCATGCTCATGAAATTATAAATCTATTTGGATAATTAGCTACTTCAGTGAGGCAACACATTGTGGTATATCCAGATCAAATACATGGCAATGAAAGTATTAAAAGGATTAATGTGGAGAATGAACTTCCAACAGTTGTTCATTCTTTCTTCTTAACAATCAGATTAAGTGGGTGGGGGATTTGATTACCAGAAGTATTACAGACCGATGGCAGTTTATCAGTCTCTTTCTTTAACATTTGTTCTTTGGTAGCTGTTTAGTAATGAACAGTTAAGTTCCTACTGTTTCCATCTCATATGTGACATATGCTAATCATAAAACTTTAAAGGATGTTTATTTTTAACATTCTTATTTATAATATGATTTAAAATCATGGTTACTACCCAAATTTTCATATTTCGGAACAAGTGTAAATTAACCAAATTAGTATAATTCATTGTTAATGACTATTTTCCAATTTAAGCAATTTTTAGAAGTAACAGCATTTACTAAACTTTGATTATTCTGGCAAAAGGCCCCACATGTGAAGCATCCATTGATGGTCAAACTCACTACACTAATGATGGCCTATGAAACTAGTTAGCTACCCACTATTTCACAATAAACTGTCCAAGTTTTTCTCAAAGTATGTCTGTCATTACTAAGTGTATATTTTTTCCAGAATGTTTATTAAATGAGAAATCATCTCCCTAATGATGATCTGTTCATTTCTCTGTCTCATCTTGGAAAGAAGTCATAAAATACAGTATCTACTGCTTTCTTACCACTCTGTGAACCAGCATTAGCAGTTAGAAACAACTCCTTTTCATTACAACTACATTGGCTTCTCCTGCTTTTAGACAGGACCCCTCTCCACACACACACACACACACTCACTTGGACTGTAAGCTGCCTGTAGCTGCTTACCTATACATAATCATTCTTACAATTGTAAAGATGACTTCAAGGTTTAGATAGGTCTTTAAATACTTTGTTTTTTAGTATATTTATATACTGTAGAAAAAAAATTAATTTTTTCTGTGTGTATGTACATCTCTTGCTTATCTCCTTAAATTGCTCTTGGATTTTGTGTTGAAAGCTATTTCTAGTAAATCTCTGGTTATTTCTGAATAAAGCTGGATTTAGCAGTGCTACAGCCCTCTCCATTATAGCTGAAAGTATTTTTTTTCTTCTGTCTTTTGATTATTGCCAGCATTGCTTCCTAAGCCACAATTTCTTTCCCTTCTCCCCTCCAAATGATCCATGTTCTATATATTTTTTTCATGGAGTTTAAATGTAATCTACTTCTTGAACTTGGAGGCATCAAGGAAACATTCAGTTGTAAACATGTCATTTTTATATTTTTGCTATATAATCTTTGTTCATGTATTTCCAGATATTTTTTTTAAATTTTAATTTTACATTATTAAAGTTAAACAAATACATTACACTAAAATAAGTTTCTTAAAATTATATTATAGGTAAACAATAGTTTTTTTTTTTCTTTTCTTTTAAATTTCAGACAACATAGAAATGCAATGAAGAATTGAATAAATTTTGTAACATATTTGTAAATCACTTTATTTCAGTGAGCTTTTTATAGAATGTGAATCATTAAATCTTGTCAGCTGTAGTCCTTAAAGAACTTAGCAGCTTTAACTTGTTTTGGAGATTGTTTAACTTTTTCTTTCTCAAAGAGAATTGTTAGAATTTAATCTATAGCTTATTGGAGAGTCTAAACTATTCTCCCAGAATTTTCAACATTATTGGTTTCCTCTCTCCTGCTCTGTTATAAGGAAAGAAATAATGTGCCTGTTTTTGCTATCATATGAATTATTGAGAAAGGAATTTCAATTAAATGTATTTTTTTTCTTTTGCTACCATCTCTACAGTTCCTTAGTAGACCCTAAATAGTTGTGGTAGGAGCATGTAAAGAGGCTCCTCTAACAGCCCTGAGCCACCTTCCTATATCTCGTTACTTCTACAATACAACTGCTGGTTTATAAATAGCTTCTTCTTTTTTTCTTTTTTTAACTACTTAAACCCACTTTGATGCCTGCTTGCTAGACTTAAGTGTAGGACTCTTGTTAAGAAAGTAGTGTAATGGAATATTTTTAAGTAAATTATTTAACCTTGTTCCAACAAAGGTTTAGAGTTAAATGAGATTTACTTTGTTTTTAAACAAGGTTTACTGTCGTGTATATCAGTTAGTGAAAAAAATACATTTTTTTTTTCTTTTTAACTAATGGACAGTTACTTGTTTATTATGATGCCTTTCAACAATGAAATTTTGCTACAACTTGAAAACTTAGTGTCTCAAAAAATTCTAATGATGGGAATTGGGGTTATATTTTATACTTTTTTTTTTTTTTTTTTTTTTAATGGAAGAGGACTAAATTTTAATTCTACTTGACTATATTTTTATTTTATTTTTTTTTACTCTGGAACACAGGCATCCTGTCCTAATACAAACCTGTAAGCTTTGCTGCAATCTGGAATTGCAGGAATGTAAGGCAACAGAAATTTGTTCTAAATTCCTGAATAGTGGCTGCACTGGGAAAGCAGGTATTTGACATTGGTCTGGGTAGGCAGAACCCTCTTGAAGTGTCTAAATACTGCACAAGATAATGGCTTGTTAGTGTTAAGAACTCTATACTCTTTGAAGGACAAACATGTTTGCTATATTTTACAGATGATTTTTTTTTAAAGCTATAGGCTAGTTTGCAAACAGTATAAAACCAAAATATGATGCTTAAAAGATTATTTTGTCTGTGTGTGCATGCTCATGCACACATACACAATTTTTATTTTTGTCCTGTAAATACATTAAAAAAAAAATGGGGAGAAAACGGACAAAAATAAAACTAGAATATAAGGTAGCAATCATTCTACTTCAGTTCTGTGTTATATAGAATGAAGTTGTTCTGCTTTAGAGTTTGCTACTTTTTTTTTGTTATTTTTTGGTTTCTTTTTGTTTTTTCTCTTCATTTCTTTTTCTCTTCATTTCTTTTTCTCTTCATTTCTTTTTCTCTTCATTTCTTTTTCTCTTCATTTCTTTTTCTCTTCATTTCTTTTTCTCTTCATTTCTTTTTCTCTTCTAGTGATAGGGGGAGGGGCCATAGGACAGAATTGCATGATTTCTGCATCACTGTTTTCTCAATGATCAGCTATTGTTATAACTGAAATCCAGAAGAGTAAGCTTCCTTTGTAGAGAGAAAACTGATAACATATTGTAAATAACATTCTTATTTCTCTTGTATTTTTCTTAAAGTTTTGAATAAAATATTAACTTGGCATCTACAATTTACAGCATTCAATATGTTCAAATTATTAGTCAAATTTTGAAAGTGTTACATATGTTTGTTCCAGGAATGGAAAGAACAATTATTTTAGAAACTGAAGCTATGCCATTTTTATTTTATGAAAGCAAAAGGAATTTATGTATGCTTATTGAGTAAGCTTAGCATAGTCAAGCACAGTGCTGCTGTAGTGAGGCACATAGGAAGCACTGAACTCAGTACATAAACAATTACAAATACTAATGTCAGTGTTCTCATCCACAGATTTGTTAAAAGTAAATATCTTTAAATCAATCAATTATAAAACTATCATTTTGTTCAGAATTTGGTAAGTTGTGTCAAATATAATTTTATTCTGGCTTGGAAAAATATAGATGATTACAGGAGACTTTGGATATGTATTAAAATCTTTATTAATTAAAATTGTTATACTAGATATATAGTAGAACAGTAATTTTAATTAATAAAAGTTTTAATTTTATATTTATCTACAGACATACACACTAGCATGTTTTGGTAAAATTGGACTTTTAAATCCAGTGAAGTAGTAGCCTTTTTATTGTTTTAGTGAGTAGAGATAACTGAATGTAGTTAAGATCCTTTTTACTCCTTATTAACTCAACAGATTTTACTAAGTTGTTAAGAATGACTATTTTCTTAAATTCTGTCCTCAGTATCTTCTTGCAACTTGAATATTATATAAAATACAAACTATTTTCAGATATTCATATTCAAACTATAAGGTGGTGTTACAAAAGGAATACCACCTATATATTGCTATGAAAATATATTCCATGAGCCCAATAACTGTACTGGATAGAGCAAGCTTTGTTACAAAACACTATTGCTAATGTATTTTTATCAACAGTAAACAAGATCTTGCATGCTATGTTTGTAAACATTACTGTCACCACTGCTGAAACATGTTATAACTGTGCTCACATCCTCTGTTTCATCTCCCAAAATATTCTGTGAGCATTGAATGTCAATTTCTGCATGGTGCACTTCTACTTTCTATGCACTTTCATGGTCAGGTGCATTTTTACTTGACTGCCACTCAACAGCATCTGCAACAAGACAAAACTGGTTTTACAGAAAGGTTCAATCTCTACTGGTATACCACCAAATATTTTGACAGCTAAAATGTTTTCCTTTTTCAATTTTGTCTAATACTTTTTACTTAATAGCAGGTTTTAATTTTTCAATTACTTTATATAACATGCAAATTAGATAATACATTTGTCACATGAATGATCATGTGATAATTCACTTTTCCTAATTAGAAGTGACTTATGTTCAACTATTTTCTTTTTTATACCTATTTGTGTTACATTAGCTATGTTAATTGCCCAAACTCTTTCCAATAACATTCCAGCTATCTTTAACTCTACTTACAATCTTGGCTGTTGTGTAAAATACCAATCTTCCTCATAGGTACAATAAAACAAGGTTTTTTTTGGGGGGGGGGTTCTCTCTCTCTCTCTCTCTCATTTATTTTTGTCAGTATGGTTTATTTGGCTTATTGTCCTTCAGATCTGGAATTTATTTTCTAATAATACTGTTTATAGCATTTGATTTGAATAGCATAAATTACTGTGCATTTTTGCAAAATTAAGAAAACACTCTGTGTTCAACAGTCAAAAATTGAAAGATCATTCCTTTTTTAATTGATTTAACTCTTGAGGAATTATTAGAATTGTATGCATAAGATACAAATTTATGTGAATTGATCAGATAAATACTAGCTTAAATGTTAATAACAAAATACATTAATAAACCAGTCTCATAATTCAAACATTAGCCTTTATTTTATTTTATTTCTTAATTGGAATCTTGCCAAGCAAGACAGTAATGACACTAAAACACAAGAGGTTACAGGGCTTGGAAGAATTAGGAACAGAAACATTAATGATGAGCAGAAAGAGAAGATAGGAATCAGGTGGACAGTAGATAGCAATTGACATTGCATTTAAATTTTTGCAGATTAAAGTTGGCTTAAAAGCATGGAGCCAGAAGAGTTCCACAAGTGAGAAAAGAAACTGTTAGCATGTAACTTAGTTACATTTAGCTAGCTCAACTGTAAATTGATGAGATCTTGACACCAGTCTAGTACTGCGCTTAAATTCATAAACTCTAGGTACCAAAGTGAAGAGCTCATCTGAACAATTACCATGAAACTATTTATAGAAAAGACACGGGGAGGCAACCTTATGATGGTGGGGAAAATGACTGGAGCTGATCTGCCAGGTCAGGACCAATAACATTGCAGATTCTTCTTTGGATTTTATCAAGGAGCTCAAGGTCAATAGCAGTAGCACCAGACCATATGTGGCAGAAATATTCTAAGCATGGACAAATGGTAGACTTATAGATATGCATGATAGATTCTGGAGAGAAAAATTGTTTTGCCCAATATAGTGAATATATATCTTAGCAACTGGCCTAGCAATGGATTCAATATAGTCTTTCCATTTCATATCAACAGAGAACATGACCCTGAGAAGGTGCAATGAGTCACTTTCCTGGAGGATAGCATTGGTCATGCTGGTGGAAGGTAGCAAGTGGGGTCTCGGATGATTAATGGAGAGAAGTTTAGTTTTGGAGGCATTAAAATTAGTAAGCCATCTTTTGCCCCAGTTTATTATGAACTTGAAGTCGTTTTGGACATCAGCTGCTATTTTGACCATGTCAGATTGATAATCCTTACTATCAAGGCAGGAGTAAGTTGTTGTCATCAGTGTAGATACAAAATAGAGAGCTGTTGTCATCAGGAAGGTCATTGATGAAAATTAAAAATAGAGTAGGACCAAGGATGGAGCCCTGAGGCGGGGGGGGGACACCTGTGTTACTAGGAAATGATCTAGCTGAGTGCCCGTTTTGTTTTCAACTTGAAAATGTCAAACTCAGTGCAGGATATTTAAACATTTTACATGTGGTGCTGAGTTGTATGTTCATACCAAAAGCTATCACTGTTAACTGTAACTATGCTTGAGTCCCAATTATCACTTTACGATTAATACTTCATTATACACATCTATCCTGTCAGTTTCACAATTTGAGGTTAATAATCGTGATTTGACTTGTACTATTAAGTACAAGTCAAATCAAGATTATTTAATTTAGTCAGTAGTTTTCTATATTGTGACAAGATATTTTTGATAGTAATTAACTGTTGGTAGCTGGCTGGCTTAAACAGAGCATTTAATTAAACCATTTAAAGAATTATGTTCCTGGGGGTAAAATGTGATTGTGTGAAGAAATATTAAAAGATGAAACGAAATGATAAACTGTTAACAAACTTTATTAAAACGAAATACAGTTTGGATGGTAAGTGGAGCTACTGGATGTGTAATAAGATGTGAGCCTCAGAGATCTGTCCAGCTCACCTTGGTTTGTGGCCAAACTCTGTACCCAGAATGACCTGTGCCTTTTTTTTTTTCCTTCATCCCTCCAGGCTAAGGGTAGTAACTTTTGCTTAAAGATTTTTGTTAGGCCAACTGTGCTCTAACACCTCCCTGCTTAAGTATTTAGATATACCATGCACACTTAGGATCAACTTTGAAAGTGTCTCACTCTAGTGCGATTGCACTTTTGCCTCTACTTGTTAGGTGTCTCATGATTCTCATTTCGGTTTTCTTGGAGGGGGTGGTGAAGGAGATGACAGTTCAAAAGTATCCATCAGTAGATCAAATGGAATAGTTGGCCTGTCATTTTTGGTGTATCTGGGATGTATTTGATTTTTGTGACATGCCCAGAGTTGATTACCAATTTGTACATATATATGTATTGTGCCTTTCTTTTGTGAATGGCGCCAGGTGTCTAATTCTGCTGACCAGACCTGTAATTCCTGGCAAACATTGGTGTGCCAACTGGAAATCTATTTTCTTCTTTTGGTTTATGTGGTGCTGTTGTTGATGTTACTGTAAGGCATCTAGTGTGGTACGGAGCTTACGACCCATGAGTGCCTCTGCTGGTGATGGGCCATTCCTCACTGCTCCATTCAGTGTTGATCGATAAGAAAGGAGGAAAGCGTGCAGTGTCTCCTCTGTTGTTGCTCCCTCCCTCCCTCTTTATCTTAAGGAGAGCACATTTGAGCGTGCCCACAAAACATTCAGCTTGACCATTGGATTATACATGCTAAGGTGGTACCCAGATGTGTGTAATGCAACATGAGATGCAGAATTGACAGAACAACTCCAGTGTGGATTGTGACCCATTGTCTGGGACCAGTGTCTCAGACAGGCCATGTTGATTAAATAGTCGTTTGAGAATTGCAATTGTTGAATGAGTGTCTATCATAAGATTTCTGGGTATGTCCCTTGTGAGTCAACAATCTGAGGTGTATTTTTCTGTGCTTCTATGCATTGGATGTAACTCTTAATGACGTTCTATGTCTATGTTAGGCTAATGTACCACATTGTAGGGGCTATGGCTTTCATCTGGTTAATGCCTGGGTGTCCTGAATATAGTTTCAGAGCTGCCTGTCTGAGATTAGTGGGAACAGCGACACAATCTGCAAGCATCAGACTATCATCAATGACTGATAGTCTGTGTCATGCTGAAACTGTTGGACTCCTGTGGTGTCAGGGTGCTATGAATGCCCGAGAAACATTTTGTATGATTGTGTCTTGTTGTTTTTCCTGTTTTATGTCAGCACTTGTTACAGGAATTGTTCTGATGCAATCAGTGAGCATGCATTTGAAGTCATCTTCAATGCTGATGACAGCAATGACGGTATAATCGTCTGGCACTGTTTGTATAGTGATTAGGCATAATAAGGCATCAGCCTGACCAAATTCCATTGTCTTGCAGTACTGGATGTTAAAATCGTACTCCAATAGTATGGTCGCCCAACATTGTAATTAGCTACCTTGAGTATACAGGGATCCAATTTTTTTATTTTTTTTTTTTAGATAAATATGGAAAGTAATGGCTTGCACTCTGTCAGGAGTGTGAAAAAATGTTTAAATAGCATCTTCATTGCAAAAATCAGTGCAAAAGCTTCCTTTTCCACTTGGCTGTAGTTACATTCAGCAGCTGTCAGGGACCTAGCTGCATGCATGGTAGCTTTCTCAAATATGTGTGAGATCACTGCTCCCACACCATGATGAAGCATCAGCTGCCACCACTATCTTCTGTGTTGGGTTGAAATGTGTGAATAGTAGGTCCAAGTTTAATAATGATTTGATTTTGTCAAAAGTCTACTTGTTAACATCGTATCCATGATCTGCTGGAATATAGCTGGGGCTGTTTTTACTCCAAAAGGGGGCCTTGTAAATTGGAATAAACGACAATGCATGTTAATAGTAAGCAGTTCCCTGGAGAGTTTAGAAACTTCCACTTGCAAATAGGCCTCTGGGATCTAGTTTCACAGAGCAGGTTCTGCCATTGAGTATGGTAAAGAGATCATCTGGGACTGGTAATAGGTATTGGTGGTCCTCAAGTGCTTCAGTTGAAAAATCAGCGCACAATCAAATTGAGCCATCGACTTTTTTAACCACTACAATTAATGCTGCCCACTGTGAATATACCACAGGTATGATGACTTTCTTTTCTTCCAAATGTTTTAATTCCTTGTATACCAGTGGCAAGGTAGTATATGGTATCAGTCGTTTGTGTCAGAAGACAGGTTTAGTGGCTGGTTTGAGTGACAATTTAGCTTCTGCCTGAGTGTAACATCCCAGGTCATTAGTGAAAACTGTAGAAAATTTACCAATCATCTGTTTGGTTAGGTTATTAGTATTAGTACCTTCCCCTCCTCTTTCTGGAGAGTTTGCCAACCTACTTGACTTTGTAGCACTGCCAGTTCTTTAGTATGCTTTCTTTTTCTAGAACTTTGTCCTTGTAGGTTCCATGACTTGTGGCGATGGCACATCAAAAACATCACATAGCATTTTTATCAGTTCTTCCAATGTTTCGGGTCTTTCATCAATGAAACTTTTTTTTCAGCTGATTACAGTGTTTTCATGTTCAAATCCTTTTTCTTTTAACATGTAAATCAACGTCCTGATTCTTGCTCATATGCCATCTTCCCATGTTTCTTTATCATCCTTATATGTTCTAAAGAACACTTTATCACTGACTTTTGGTGGTGTTTTTCTTACCCATTCATGTTTTTTGTCTTAGTAATCACTTGTCAAACACCAATTTTAATTTTCTAGCAAACATTAATTCTGTCAGTGACATGCCTGATGGTGTATTGGGTTAGATGTTACACTGTAAACGCTCAGAAAATTCCTCATTTACTTTCTCAAGACTTGCTTTCTTGAACGCTCTTTTGAACCTTCCCACATTTACTTTCACATTCACAAATTTCCTTTTGTTTTCTGTGATCATCTTTTCCATCATAATGCTGTGTAAGAATTTCTTTCTGTGAGAATTTTTTTCTTGGTTTGATTTTGCAGTGTGACTTTGTCCTTGTTTACCACACTTGTAACATCCTGTGTTTTTAAATAGACAGTCTTTTCCAAGATGTAATTTACCACATCTGAAACAAGGACTTATTCTTTTTGTACATTTGTCCTTTGCTTGTACCAAATGTACATAACTTTTTTCTGAATTTCTTCAGCATTGTGTTTCAGGCTTAGAATTGTCTGACACTCATCCACTATTTCTTGCAGTGTAATATTACTATTTGCTTCAATTTTTGTTAATATTTTTGCTCGTATTTCAGCATCTTTTATAGCTGTTAAACCTTGAACAAAAATGAACTCTTTGAACATATCTGGAGTCATTTCCTTTATTCTAAATTTTTCACATTCTTTGTTGACAATACCAACATACATGACAAAATCTTTGTCCTCTTTTTTGGTTATTCATGCACCTCCAACGAGCATTAAACAGAACTCTTGACACTAAAGATTTTCATGAAAATGTGAACAGGGTCTTCAAACCTGATTTCACTTGAGTTTTTTTTTTTTTTTTTTTTCTTTTTCAGTAATATGTAGGTGCAGTATTTTTCATACTCTATTAGAGCTATTTTCCTCAACAACAATCTTGTTTTTCTCTCATCTTCCCAGCTGTTACATCCCTGACTGAATATTTGTATATAGCTATGAAAATATACAGAAAAAGTCAATCCCTCATCAGGATTGTATAGAAATTCTGATATGGTGTTTTGGACAGCATCTGGCATATGACGTTGAATAATTTTTTGTTTTCTTCAGAATTATATCCAACAACTCTTGTTACTGTTTTTGTAGTTCTAGCAACTGTTGATTTTATTGTTGTAGCTGTTTCTGTTGTTGAATTTAAAATATTGAAGCCAAAATTTGCTCCATATTCACAAGAATTTTTTTTTCTACACCAAAGAGAAAAAACAATTCTTTCTTCTACACAAGAAATTTTTTTTGTTTTAAACCAATATATTTATCACTCACATCCTTGTTCCTGAAGCAACAAGTATCCCCCCCATACTTGTTCATTCAGTATGAGTTTCCAAAATCCTTGTAACTCCAGTTACAACTCGCATGAGTTTCTGAATCCTCATTGCTGTTATAAGTCATAAGAGTTCCAAATCCTTGTCACAACAGTTATAAATTGCCTGAGTTTTGAATCCCTTGTCGCCACTGTTATAACTCGCTTCATAGTGCCGATAAGTAATGCTTCGGCTACTTGCCATGACACCTGTATTAATTAGTCTGAAAACTGTATTTTGGTAGTTTGTGTAGTGGTCATGTTCAGAGGGTCCAAGTTTCCGTAAAAGGAGTCTGACTTTCCAATCATCAACCTGTACTTTAAGTTCCACCTGGAAAAGATCCTCGAATCATGCAAACCATGGTGCAGAAAGTTTGTTTATCAACTGGGTTCCTAGTGGAACTCAGTGATTGAATACACCAGTGCCTCTGTTGATGTGTGTATTTCCGTTTCGGAAGGCACTGATGTGAATGTAGAAAATCTCTTGGAGAATAATTCCATCAAGCATAGTTGCTGTAACAGTTGTTGAATTGTTGAATCCATCTTTGTGTATGTCCGCGTTGTTCAGACATCCTCGTTGCCAATTTTGTTATGATTCCAGGGCATGAAATGTGATTGTGTGAAGAAAGATAAGATGGCATGAAAGGATAAACTGTTAACAAACTTTATTAAAATGAAATACAGTTCGGATGGCGAGTGAAGCTGCTGGATGCGTAATAAGATGTGGGCCTCGGAGATCTGTCCAGCTCACTCATGGACAAACTCTGTACCCAGAATACCCTGTGCCTTAAAACAGGAGAAGTGACAAAAATCCCTTCTTTTTTTTTTTTTTCATCCCTCCAGTCTAAGGGTGGTAACTTAAAGATTTTCATTAGACCAACTTTGCCTTAAGAACAACCTTTTATTTGGTTAGTATTCTCATATTATCAGATTATGGTATCCATATGGATTGACAATATCTCAAACATGTTAACTTGGAGAGAAATATTACTAGTCTCAATTTGTTGGTGTTGTCAGATTTAGTGAAATCTAGTAATTTGTATCTGAATTTTGAAAAAAAAATTGATTTAAAACTGAACAAGTTTGTTAGTCTTCAATCTTATAATTTTCAAGTGCTCTTTGTTAGAAATAACTTCTTATAAAACAATTTTGAATTTCATCAAGTATTTTTCCTGTATTAAATTTTATTAAACAACATATTCACTTTTTTTTATTCTGTCTTCTTTTAATCAACTTCATAATTCCATCCTCCTCAGTTTTGTTGTTTTTTCTTGGTAAAGATCTGTTTAATGTTTATTTTTTATAGTCTTCCAAAGAACTGAATTCTCTTTTTCATTAAGAAAATTCTATAAAGACCAGAGTAAATAGTAAATTTGAAGGTGCAATATCTGGTAAATGCAGCAGAGCCGTGGAGACTTTCCAGTCATACTGCAACAATCTTTGCCTGATCACCAAAGAAACCTGCAAATTTGATTAAATATTATGACCTTTCTATTTACTAATTGTGAATGGACACTTTACGTGATTATTACTTTAAACTGGTAGGAGCATTTGGTCAAATCAATTTTCTCCAGAAGTAGCTTAAAATAAAAAAAATACAAAAAATAAAAAAAAAATTTATCTTAAAATCTGACTTTGTGGTGGTTCATTTCACTTGTTCTTTATATCACATTGTTGTAAATTATCCACTGTTCATCACCAGTTAGAATTCTTTTTTTTTTTTCTTTTTTTTTTAAAAAGGAACATTTTTGTATCAAATCATGTATGAAGATATAGTCCATTATTATCAACAACTCCTCTTTTCACTGATGTAAAAATATTAATATAACTCAATCTGTTTAATATGATCTTTAACACTAGATTTGGATATTTTCAGTGTGTTGGTTATAAATCACATTATATAATGTTGCTTGTTCTCTTGTGATATCTTGATTTTATTGCTACCAATTTCAACTAATCTCCTTAAACAGAAATATACTAATTTTGATAATCTTTATTTTTCTTTAAAAATTAACAATAAAGTGAACTGTTAAAGTTAAAATAAATGCACTTAATGCCGTCTAATAATAGAAACTACTCAAGTGTTTTGACTAACCAAATATTTTATGTGAAAAGCTTAAAATCTCCAACATTGTTTATAGAAGAAATCTCTTTGAATTTTTGAGATTTGTCATGATCATTACCTTATAAATTTCAAAATATGTAGACCTCAAGTCATCATGGGAAAAGGTATAGGTTTGAATGGCACACACTGAAAAATATAAAATTAGCAAGCTTTTAAATAAGAACAGTTTAATACATAAACATCTGAAACTGTTTATACCCTAAAATAATTGCTAAAAGAATTATCTTGGAACAACATCATGTGAAGAAATGCAGCAACTGAAAACACATTTTATAGCTATTACATGTTTTCACTTGCTGCATAAATATATTCAAATTTCTTCATACAACGTTGTTTGAATCTAATTCTTATAGTAATTGTTTTAGGGTATAAACAGTTTCAAATGAGAAAAATAAGATGAAAAGAATCCTTTTTTTTTTTTTTCTTTTTTTTTTAAATATATATTATTTCAATGGATCAATTAGTCTATTTCAATATTTTAGTGACTCATGTAAAGTGATTACCAAGTTGATTGGCTCTGAGTATCTTTTATCACCATGGGTAATGTCTTTGGGTTATAAAAATCATAATTCCCTTTGACTTGTTCACTAGCTTTGCATCAAAACAAAATTGACACATCATCTTCCTGGTAGAAGCAATAATGAATTTCTGGATGTTCAAAATTAAAACTTTTTTTTTAAGAAATGCTGTCATTTGATTGAATTTCAAGTTTTGTTTTAATTCAACCTGAAAAAATATTTCTATTATATTACCTTGCTAAATAAACTGAGATATTGTATTTTGAGAGTTTGTATTTTGAATTCTTACCAATCTTAAGAAGAAAAAAATAAATTCAAGTTCAGTTTTTTTTTTTTCAGTACCATATTAGCACAAAACAGCTTTAAAATGTTCATGTTTTTCAAAACTTACTTCCACTCATTTCCCTTATGCATTATTATTATTACTAATTCAACTTTAGAATTAGTTACGCAAAAATCAAAATCATCATTCAAAAATTCCCTATTGTTTTATTTTCCTTGGCTTCATTGTTGTTGATATTTGGTCAGGTGTTATGCATTCTCTATGAAATCAGCTTCTGCTGCGTTCAAGTCTTCTACATTACTAAGAGCTAACTTAGTTGAGTCTTTCTATTGTAATGAATAGCAACTAATTACCATCACTTTTTATGCTGTTAATGTCAGTGATTATATTCATACTGCTATCAGCCACAACAGGGGAGGAAAAAAAAAAGCAGCTCCATACTTCAGCAACATAAATTCATTTAGCAAGTATTTTGGATGATTGTTTAGTCTCTTCCCGTGCCTCACATACCTTTTCTTTATTTCTGTATTCTTTTGGTGAAAAAGAAAAGTTTCTTTTAACCGATTTTGTGTGTTTAAATTATTTTATATTTTATTTTTTTATAATCATTTCATTATATTCATCTCGTTTTAATCATTTGCAATTTTGTTGTTGCTCTCTTTTATTATCTCTGTAGAGAATGTCTGCAATGAATGTTTTTGAATTCAAAACAAACATTTTCTGCCTCCCTGGGCCTTGAATTTGCATGACGTGTCAGTAAAACACAAAGCAAAATGGGGAGAGAGAGAGGAGGGGGCTTCTCTTTCTCTCCACTACTCTATCGGAAGTGGACCTCAATAGTTTAGTCCGGAAATCACCAATAATACACCAAATCTGCATCAGCTGTCAAGATTCACGTGATATGTTGACATTTTCTTCCTGGCAGCCAAGTAAGAAGTGGCGAGGGTGCAGGTATAGTGTTTATCATTGCTACTAGCTCTAACAGTTGTTAGCTTTAAGTACATCTGGCAATGCCATCTGTTATCAGTTGTACTCACAGTCAACCTTGCAGTGCTGCTCTTACAGACAAGTAAGAACTTTCATCCGATTAAGGTAGCCAATCTATACCTAGTTCTATGCTTCTCGACTCTTTTTGTCTATCTCTCTTTCTCTCAAATACATAATTGATACTTATCATAGAGAAGATTCTGTCGTATTTAATCTTTTCTAACTTATAGAAGAATTCAAAAGGTTTTTCTCCAACTGAAATGATTTCAGAGGCTTATGTCACTCAAAGCACATTGACTTTTGATTGAAGCTTATCGTTTCATTTCTTTTTCCTTTTTTTATTTTAAAATTGGAATCACTCCAACTTAAATTTTAAGTTTGATTTCTTTTTGGAATTATCTTAAGTAAAATGCATCAGACAGGCAATGTTTAAAAACAATGTATGAATCCAAGTTTCTGTTTCTACAAAATCATTTTTCAAAAATATTTTTTCAATATTCTTTTTTGAATTGGACAAATATATGTGCATATGTCTAGTCTGTAAGAGCATTAAATATAACAAATGGACAAATAGAGAAAAAAGTTCATAACTATTTTGAAAACGGATACAGTTGAAATATTTTGCTCTGTTAAATATTTGTAACTTTTCCTGTGAATTGTAAGTATCTTAAATTTTGAAGTGTCTAAAATTGATAGTACGGTTTGATAGATTTATATGAATACAGGTCTAAAGATTTTATATCTTTAACAAATTGTCACTTGACATCAACATTTTGTGGATAAACATGCATTGTGGTTGTGTATGCATGTGTGCACACCTCACAATTTAGGAAACTTGTATTTTGGCATGTTTTGCTGATAAATTGGATTCATCAGGAAAATGGATTTTATTGCAACAAAATCTACATTTACAAGGCAAAACAATTCATTTTTAAGAATATGACTGCTTGATTTAACAATCATTATAGAAACTTGAGTAATTTCAACTTTTTTTTTATTTTGTATCCTGCATTGTTTCATTTTATGTGTGTGTGTGTGTATTTGTATTAATCTTATATACACACACAAACTTTAAACTAGGGTTCATTCTCTGCTCGGAAACATTTTCTTTGATTTTTCCAAACCAATAGATGTCAGCTTTTATTATTATTATTATTAAGGAACAAGTGTTTTCACAAAATATCTTTCAAAATGATTTTTAACCATGCATTGTTCTTGTAATTCATTTTGCTAATTTTTTGCCCATTTATGACTAATATTCCCTGAATGACAAGAACATTTTTTTTCTTTTTACCCTTAACTTTTTTTTGCTACTGATTTACATTGCTTTCTGTTTAATAATGCTAAATTAGCTATGGACATTTTTTTTTCTCCCATTACAAATCATGAACACTATTTTAAGTATCTATTTTTGTTTATTTACGAATATAACTTTAATACTGAATTTTATAAGTTGTCCCCATTATTTTCCTTGTGGCCAGTTTTCTGAGTATTTACTTATTTTCTTAAGGAAAAATCATTTACTCAAATAGATATATCACAATGAGATAAAAGGTTAACTACATTGATGAAGTTTAACATTTTATGTACTTACTCTAGCAACATGACATAGTCTGAATAGTGTGTGTATTATTATTAATAATTATAAAGCCATTATTGCTATTAAAAATCATCACTATAAAACTGATGATTATGACAGATGTATAAATTTAAGTCGGATTATAATATTCTTAAATTAAAGCTAAAATTTTTTTATCTGAAACTGTTGCCATATGGTGCACCATGTAAGACATGTGCATTCTTTTTGTTTTTTCTTAGACTTACCTTCCGCTATGAATCTGTTAATACCAAAATCAATTTAAATTCAATATTTTTGCTACTTTTTCTGCTTTTTACTTCTATAGAATAATAATAATTGATGAATATTATGCAGTAGCATACAAGATATCTTTCTAACCTTTTTTCTTTATCCAGGCTTGTGACCAGGTCAGCAAGATTTAATTGCAAATAGCATTGCTTAGATCTTGTGAATATTTCCGAAGAATGATGATCATGAGAATTTAATTAGCTTTATAAAATGTGGAAATAACCAAAGTATTAGAAATATATAGTTTCTGCTTTATTTAATAAACATTCACTTATTTCCGTTAATTTTTGAGCATTTCAAATGTTTGGAAAGTTTTAAACTTTTTTTATTCAGTTACATTTTAACAAAATAGTTTGATACTGATATCCTTTTAAGTGTTTTGTTAAAATGACTCAACATAATTTACTTCTCTCATATCTTCATGGAATCTCAAAGCAGAATATTTTAACTTAAAATTTATAAATTTTTAACTTGCATAAATGGCATTTTAAATATAATTAAACTGTTACAATCATTTTTCCTGTTACCTTTACTTTTCATACCGAACTGTTGTATATTTATTAAAAACTTTAATTATTTTGAATTGATTTTATTTTCTATTTTTGATCCTATAAGGGTAAATCTAATCTTGTCTTTGTAGTTGGTCCCTGCAGAAAGTAGTGATAACCAGTCCCAATGTACAGACTCTCAAGCTGGGGATATACCTGCTGAACGATTAGGCGGCATTGGGGACAGCCGACCACCTTCATTTCAGTAAGTAACCTTCTTTTTCTCACTTTTCTTTTCATTTTGATATTTTCTTTTTTTTTTTTAAGCCCTTTTCTTACCTTCATCAACCATTTGGCTTCTGCTGTTGCATGTTGCTGCATGGTGGCTGCCACTGCAACTCTCATAAGTACCTGTTAAAGTAGATGACTTGGTTGGATCTCCTCGGTCTTCTACTTATTCTTTCATATCTTCAGCACTGACAAGAAAAGGACATTTTTTTAAAATATTTAATGAGGAGTAATAAAATTATCACATTTGATTATTTTTAACATACCCTTAACTGTAAAAGTTAAGTAGCCAGTACAAGATCTTTAACTCTCTATCCTACCAACTAATAACCATACGCTTTCTACAGAGAATGCATTTAAACTTTCATCCATGAGGATTATAAAGATTTTGCCAATCTCAGCCGTTATGTTTAGGCTGAGCTTATGCATGTTTTAGTTTCACTTTTGATCCTTGATAGATTTTCATTTTTAACTCTGGAGATGTGTGCGTGCTTCCTATTCGAGGGCATAAAATTTCAAATCTGTACATGATAGAAACTTGGAAAATTCTTTTCCTCTCTTTCACCACCCACCAAGCATATAGAAAATGATTGAAATATATCAAGAAATTTGGCCATAATCCTTATATTCCACGTCTAGTGGCCATATTTAAAAAAAGAAATCACATTTTTCCTTTTAACTGAAGTTTTGAAAAAAATAAACTAAATATTTTTAGGTCTAACTTATACTTTAATAAGCTCTGATGGTTTAAGGCAACTTGGGATAGATAATTTATTCAGGCATTGTTACAGATTGGTTTCAAATATCACACCCTCATGTAATTGTTTGTGGTCCTCTCTCTCTCTCTCTCTATATATATATATATATATATATATATATATATATATAAATTGTTTATTTTTATGTTTAATGTTTCTTATAATTGTAGTTTGCCTTTACTTTTTTTTTTATTAATATGGTATATTTTTGTATTGTCAAAAAGTATTTGTCAGACTTTTATTTATTTTGAGGGTTGGTTGTTGTGCAATTTAATAACTGTTATTAGAAAAATGCCAAGTTAGTCTGCAGGATAATGTAGTAATTTTGTAAATAATATATAAGTTATTGGAATTTTTATCATTATTAGAGTAACTTTCTCCCAAAAATCCATAGAAATTAGTTTGAAATTCTGATAGTTGTTTGGTGTTGTTTTGTTTTGTTTTTGTATTAGGTTTTTACTTAGTTTTTCTCAATAATTGATACATATCAAGTCTCCATCATTATTTTTTCTTCTAATTTGTAATTTATTCATTTCAGTAGATTAATTTAATAGTTATTTGTTTGTTACTGTCATTTATTTTTCCTAAGGTTGTTAGTTTGATTTCTTTACATGTTCTGTGAAATTATTTTTGAATTATGTTTTGTTTTTTTACAAGTTCATAAAAGATATTGTGTGAGAGAGGATATTATGCATGCTATATTTATTAGATTATTTATCACTATTTTGTATCTATATGAGCATTCACTATATCAGTTAAATAGATCTGGGTTTGTGTCCCAGGGAGGGGTTACGCACACCAAAAATGATCACTTGACATTTGAATACTAACATAACACATAAATAAATTTAAAACTAAACCTATTTTTTGCTAAACTTTTGTCTGTATTCTTTGTACTTTAGTACAATTAAGGAAGCGGTTAAATACAGCAATTTCATTATTAACTTGAGATTTGGGCTGTTCACCACACTTCTGTTCAATAAATAATTGAATTTGCTTCATCAAAATGTGGGACACAAACTATAGAACCTATTGAACTTTTAATGTACCCTTTTTTGAGCCCTTATATAAATTATTGCATGCATTAGCTTTTGGCTGGATATAAGATGGCTAAATATACATAGAGGAACTTGACACACACACACACACACACACACACACACACACACATATATATATATATATATATATATATATATATATATATATATATATATATATAAGAAAAAAAAATGAAAAATTCTCTCATTTTTTTTTTTATTCATTTTGAAATTCAAGTTGATTAAAATCACAAATGACTGAAATGATTGGAAAAATAAACACTAAAAAATAGTTATTTTTAAGTATAAGTAACTAGAATAAAATCCATATTTATTATAAAATATATAACTATGCTTGAAAATTCAAAACATTTTTTAATTCTGTTTAGTCATTACACTCTCATGAATTTATTCATTTTATAAATTTTAATTTCTCTTAAAACCTTACAAAATTGTTGTCAAATTTGAGTTCTATGATAGTCTGAATTTTTGGATAGCCACTATTTTTGCCTTCATGAAATTTAAGCCAATGCATTTTTCCAAATGGTGTGCTCATCTCATTTTAAAAATTTCTAACTTGAAAAGGTATATTTTTATACTTCTTCAACAGTATTGATTCAAAAATATGTATATAGCAATTTTTATATGCAATCTAACTTTTCATTTTTCCTCAGAGACCAAAATTAGTATTTTGGTCAGTCATGTTGTAGAAATAAACAAGAACTTGACACTTAGCTTTTATGCATATCATTCTTACTATTTTCCTAAGAATGAAAGTGCAAGTGTCATTTTAATTACATTTAACTTAATAACTGTTTATAACTCTTAATATTGTGCAATTTAGAGTTTATTAAAAATCAAATAATAAGCAATATATTTTTTCTGTCTACTCTTTCCATTTTTTTCCATTTTTTTTTTTAACAGAAATATTAACTCTGCTTTGATAACCTTTCAGAAATTTCCTTTAATGTCATAGTCAGCTCATCATGTTGTCACTTACTTTTAGGAATTATTTACTATAGAATTTTTTAAAAGTTATCTTACTATTTTCCTCTCTTTATTTGGAATTTTCAATCTTTTTAAAAGAAATTTATATGCATGTTTCTTTTAGATGTAAAATAACACTTGAAAAAAATTGAGTTTCATATTGTGCAAAATTAACTAGTATTAGTTCTATTCACAATAACATACCAAATACTTCTCTCATGACAGTTTATTACTCTAATATTTATATGCTCAAACACTTGAAGTGGGCAATGGATTTTTAGAAATATTTACTTCAAATTGTGAATAACTTTTTTTTCCTTTTTTTCTGAAAACAATCTTAAGATTTTCATACTTTTTGGAGATATCTAAGAAGCTGACAAATAAAACTAAAACAAACACTTTCAGATCATCCAATTTTGCTAGTCAGATTTTATCGGTGTTGCCTTGAACTTTTGTTGAAGATCAGAGCAAAACATTCCATGGCCTATTTTTACTGATAATGAAAATGCAGAAGGCCCAAACAATTTGTGCTAAGGTGTTCGTCGTTGTTGTTGTTTCACTTTATTAATATGAATAAATTTTAAGTTGAAACTGTAAACATTACTAATTTTCTGTCCTTGAAAAAAATCACCAGTCTATACTAAGAGAAGGCATTACCCTAGCCTAATTAATTTACATAAATTAAATCCTGTTATGAATACATAAAATATACATTATACAAGAAACAAGATTAATGTAAAATGTTTTCTTTTAATCTTCATATTTTTATTTTATGTATGGTTGAAAAAGAAATCTACTCCAACAAGAGAATTGCAAGATGTCAAGCATGTATTTTGAATTTTTAAAACCATTATTGATTTTTGAAAAATAAAAATTATAAATTCATTCTTTAAACCACATTGTATTCACAGCAAAAGCAATATATGTTTTCATTATGTAAATTATTGATGAATTAAGCAGCAAAACTACCAATAGCACTTTTTTGGTTAGGTTGATACTATGATTCTATTAATCAGCCATATAATATATATCTCAATCCTAATGAGCCACGTACTACCTACCTTGTTTTTATCACATGCGATCATCAGGGTGAAATTTAAGGTGCTGGATGATTGCTTTCAATTTGTTTGGAGGTTTCTGGTCCTTTTATTTATTTATTTATTTTTTTGTTTTTCAAAATTTTTTCCCTTGGATGCCAATTTATTTGTTTGAAAATTGGGCTATCCAGGTTTTATCACCCGCTGAGTTTAAATAGATTTACATTTTATATATATATATATATATATATAATTACAGTATAGACAAAGATGTTGATTCATTTTTACTATCTTCCTTTCAACTAACTTTGACAATCAATCATTAGTCACAGAGGGCATGAAAGAACTAGTACCATCATTGTAGGATTAGCCACTTGCCTAATCATACCCAGTTCAGTTACTTAGCATTACAATCACTAAGGCATACAAATTACTAATTAAGCAAGAGAAAATTGGATTTTTATTAGCTCTTTAATTATTTAGTGTATTTTAGCTTTTTCACCTAATCCAATATATACCCTCCCATTTCATATGTAGTTTTCAACAATCTTGGATAGCTTCTTAAACAGGATAGTAAATTTGGCTAATCACCTACTATTTATACAACAATATTCAACAACTTGAAAATCTTTTTCTTAGTATTCTTTTATCATAATTGCTATTTATGCACTTCATTTTAGTCATACTCCCAAAATCTGTTTATGCCAAAACTGATTTTTTAGGAAGTTAACCTGATTGAAATCCTTTGGGTATTAGTTTTCTCTTTGGATTTCTCAAAAACACACTCATAAATTTTAAGTTCTTGTTTAATGATTTTGATAGCCCATCATATTTTTTATTTGATTTTGCAATTACATAAATATTTGGCTTTAATAGACATTTGCTTATGTCTTCACCTGGCTCAATGTCCATTAGTAATGGCAAACCAATTTATAGAGCCTCTGCTTAAGCTATTTTCTTACTCTATCACTTAAGGCATTGAAAAGCATCTGAGAGGTTTATGTTCTCTTGTGTAAACAAACAACATACATCAAGAACTTTCTTTTGGATTGGCATCTCTCCCTTCTATTGCAGTGAAGTTTGGTGGGGGCAGCTCCAGTAACCCACTCCCTACCTTCCTTTGAGCTCTTTTGTATGATCATTAAACTGTTCTGCCAAATCTTGTACTCCAGCCAACAAAGTTAGAGCCCTCACGTAGCTAGTGAGCTGTGCTCCCTGTCAGAACCTTCCATTGGTTGAAATAAATAGCTCTGATGCATCCCATGTTTACAAAATAGCAGACACAATGCCTTCTGCTTTGAAGATGATGATGAAAGAAAACTTTCTTTGACTATTATGTGACTGGTTCTAACTGAAGAATGATGGATGTTTTGATCTGGAGGCTACACATTATTGAAGTAGTATAGATATAGAGTAAAGTGATCAAGACATATTTTCATTGTTGTTTGCTTTATTAATAATTACAGTCAGGGACAGGCTGACCATAAAACACCTTTTTTCCCCTCTCTTTTACATTGTATTTAATTATTATGAAAGTTTCAATTACTATCTCATCAGAAATCAACTTCCAATTAGCTATAATGTATAAATACATTTAAAAAAGCTTCAATCAATAATTATAAACTAGAAAACATATTTTAATATTTTGAATTACAAAAACTGTGTGTCAGGAAAATATTGCTGTTTAATATTATAGGAAATCTGGTGCATCTTTCTCCTGACCTGTCATTAATGTTGTTTATCAAGAAATATTTTAAATGGCATTTTTGTATCCTAGCTGGTGTTATTTGTCCATACAAAGTAGAATTTTTGTTTTTTATCTTCTGATAGATGTTCTTCAAAATTAAAGTAGTTGGTGTTAGATATTACCAAGTAAAGGTAAACAGAACTCGCTTGTCTGGCACAAGGAATTTCATCTATGAGGAAAAATAACCCTTTGTTTTGTGGAAATGTTTACCATGTGACTTTCTTTTTCCATGTTCTATAGAAGAGCTTCATTCATATCATAGGTTTCTATTTTGTTCACCCATATAGCTTCTGAAGAATTAATGGCTAGCATCGAACTTAAATACTGACTTTTGCATTTTTAACACCTTGATAAGCTTGTTTGATCCTTTTGAAGTGAAAAATGTATAACCTTTTAGAGATATCAAATAACTATTTTGCCTGTCTGTTGGTTGTCATTTGAAACAACAAAGTTCTAGTATTTGAGAGAACTCTTGTTTCTGTAGTTTTTATCCACTTTGCCTTGCTATTAGTCACTGAAGGCAATGTCTGTCATCACATTTTATCTAACTGGACCTCTGTAATGTATCAGTCAAACTCTGTTGTTCCTGAATGAGTGACATTCTAATTAGTCTTTTCAATTATTGATTTTTGTTTTGAAATGGTCGACAAGGAAAGTGATGGCTTTTTGATGTGCACAAGTTAAATGAAAAGGCTCACAGAGGACTATTTTCTTTGTAGCAGAAATGGATTCAAATGTCTTCAAGGAATTACTATGGAAAATTTGAATATTGTGGATGCTAGCTTCTATACAAATATTAAAACATAGTTGCTTTTCTCTCTCTCTCTCTTCACTCTTCTCTCTGATCTATGATAAAGATCATGGCATTCATTGCCTAAAATAATATTTTGCTGTAATTCACCCAATGTCTTATTTATTTCTGTCTATATTTCTGAGATGAGGTATTGTAACTAGTTACACTATTTACATTGTTCGAACTGTTGTCCTTATCTTTATTGCCATATTCACGACATTTTTTGGGCTGTTGTATGCTCCAACCTTCTGCAGGTGATAATTTCAAACTGAACCCTTTATTTTAGGTACCTCCGCTTTTTCACAGGAAAACTGTATAGCATAATGAAAAAGGCCACAAACTTAATAAAAATAAAGTATTATCGTCAAAATGTTTATTAAGATGAAAGACCAAAGTATTTTTTAATTATTTTGGAAATTTTTTAATCCTTTCTAAAATGTTCAAAATTTTAGTTAAAATCTTTTGTTTTTATGTCATTACGGTGGCATAATAACAGCATTTACCTTTTTTCATTTTTTTCCATTGAGAACACATTGATTTCGAAATTCTTGTAAAAATCAAATAATTGTCCAATTTTAATGAAATTTTCAGAACTTATTCACAAATGAAATTATTATTTATTTTTTTTATTATTTTTTTTTTTTAGAAAAAATTTGGAATTTTTTTTTCTTTTCTCTTTTTTTTTTTTTTTTTTTTTACGTATGTTACTCCCCACTTAATTTCATAAAAACTTTATTTCCTGAATTTTTTTTATTCATTAAAAGTAGGACTCCTTGGAGAATCTAAATTGCCTAATCTTTTTTTTCAAACTTGCAATAGTCTAACTGAAAATCTGCTCTGAATTGAAAAATAATGACTGCAATAAAACTGACATTATTTAATTAGAAAAGCTTTTGTTTTTGTAAATAAGTTATAGTAAGGAAGAAATGTCTGAAGAAATAAAATTTTTCTGATGAATAATGAATTTTTACAAGAATTTTTTCTTTTTTTTTTAAATTTTAATTATAATTTATAATAGTTTAAAATCAGGTAAAATTCTGTATTGGACTATTTCCTAGATGTGGACTAAATTAGGGTTCAGTTCGAAATTCCAACATATATCATCTGAAGAAGGTTGGAGCATACAATGGCTGAAACATGAATATGGAAATAAAGATGAGGGCAACAGCCTGAATGATGTAAATAGTGTAGTCTTTTTTGTTTGTCTGTCATTGTTCAATTCAAGAATGGCTAGTGCTATGACTATCAACCAGAACATGTTTTTCACATAGTTTTTGAAAATTCCAAAAGCATGGATTTTGATTTACAAAATTAGTATAATGCTAAACTGGACCCTTAATTTGTGTTAACTAAAGCAAATGTTTATCTTTTTGTTTCACTGTATAAAGTAGATGTCTTGCTTGAAATTGCCTAATTGGTCAATCAGTTATGATCTTTTATTTTATTAATGACCATTTTTTTCAGTGATTGAAAAATTAAAACTTTTATTGTTTAAATTTGTAGTACAAACAATGGTCATAGTTCAGTGTTATCACTAGGTTTATTGCTGCAACATTAATCTTATTAAAAAATAACATTTTCTTAATATGGGTATTTGAAATCTTTGAAAATACAATCTCCTGATTTTTAATTTAAATGGGATCCAAAAGTTCATGGTGTTGATTTTCACATAAGATATTATTTAATAAATACCTTGTTCAAAGGTTCCATTTCAGTTTTCTACAGAAACAAAAAAAAATCTTGCTTGTTGGATGGGACATTTTAATGAGCTGACAGTTCATTAAAATGATTTCAAAGGGCTCTCTTCATTTTGGTTAGCAAAATAATGACAATATACATATAAATTAGGTACCTCCATGAGATCGCTAAAAAAGAGCGTAGCATGATGAAAAAGATGCCAAACTTGACGAAAACAAAATTTTATCATCTAAATGTTCATGTTATTATTAAAGAGGAAAGATCAAAGTATTTTGGGGGTATTTCTTTACATTTTTTAATCGTTCCTAGCACGTCCGAAATTTTCGTTAAAAATCTTTTTTTTTTTTTTTTTTTTTTTTTTTGTCATCAAAACTGACAGATAATCATTTTCAATCATTTTTTTTCCATTTTATAAAAAAGATGAAAATCTCACTTTGAAATTCTTTTAGAAATCAATTATCATTTTTTCAAAACTTATTTTAATAAAATCAGAAATTTTAATGTTTATTTAAAATATTTTGAACCAAGCTTAACTTAGCTTTTGCACCGAAAAGATGTAATTTGAAAATAAAACAAAGCCGGTCATAACCTTTCACGTCACTTGACAAGTGACGAAAGACACTTTCATGACGTTTAGATAGCTTACGTGAGGATAATTCTTTCTACGGATGGAGGGAAGTGAAATTAGATTTAAGTGAACAAATTATTTACCTCGTTATTTTTAAGGAAAACTTTCAGCGCTCTAAATTTTTTTGTACTTAGCTTTCACCTTTACGTTTACGATGCTTTATGGAAAATATATTATAAAGAAATGAAAAACATAAAACTGTTAAGATTGAGATTGAATTTCATAAGAAAGGTGTCTCTAATTAATTTATAGGTACCTTTCTTATGAAATTTTATCAGAAGTGTACATAAAATACTATAATTTTTATATACATTTATTACATTTTACTGTGTTGTTTGTATTTCCATTCATTTTATTATTAATTTTGATATTTTATTTATGGAAAAATGTCATAATTGAGATTAATATAAAAATAAGATCATATAAATTTCATAAGATGATAGTGATACTTTTAGGCACCCTTCTCAGTTGAAATTGAAAAATCAAATTAACTTCTCTACATGTGTTTCGCAAAAGTAAAGGCCGTAACAGCGGAGAACAATGCTTAACTCAAATAACGCAACTTAATTGTATTCTGGTTGGTCTTCCGTACTTTATAATTACAGCCCGATTATAAACACAAAATTACATTTCTTAATTACTGCGGGTTTTCTGATTAGTCAAAATGATACAGTTTACAATGTGCTAAAAAAAAAGATCTATCTCATAAGGACACTTACAAAACCTGATGCGGCTTTTAACTAATTTTATAATATTTTAACAACTTAAATGTAAAAATCTATTATAATTAAAGAAATGACAAATAATTGTATTAAAAATTCATCTTTCATCGAAAAAATTTTTTGCTTTCAGAAAATATCGTTCATATTCGTAAAAACAACTAAAAGCAAATAAAAGCATTTGAAATTAAATAATATCTTTTGTTTTATTGAGTTTTGTATGTTACAATTCAGAGCTGATTTTCAGGTAGAAGGGGTCCAATTAAAAAAAAAAAAAAAAAAAAAAAAAAAAACATGATTTGCATTCCTCAAAGCCTTGTGCTTTTATTGTAATCACTAAACCTGGCACGATCGAATTTCTAGCATTTTCATAAAATTAGTTATGGGGGGGGAGGGTAATAAATAAAAAAATATTTCTGCCATGACATTAATAAAAAAAAAAAACATAATAATTTCCATCATCTATGAATAGTTTCTGAAAGTTTCATTAACTTCCGACAATTATTTTTATTTTTGCAAGATTTTCCAAATTAATGTGTGTCATACAAAAAATAAAACATGCTAAAAATTGTATGTTATTTTAGTAGTTCCGGTGATACAAAGAGAAACAAGGTTTTTTTAACCAAAATTTAGAATGTTCTAAAAAGAAGTAAAAATTTTAAAAAAATAATTAAAAAAAAGCTTTGGTCTTTCGTCTTCATAATAACATAAGCATTTAGATGATAAAATTTTGTTTTCGTCAAGTTTGGCGTCTTTTTCATCATGCTAAGCCATTTTTTTAGCGATTTCGTGGAGGTACCTAAGGAATTTCGGTTTTTTCCCCCCCCGTTTTCAGTATAGATTTCTGTTTTTGCTTCATCATGAGAAAGTGTCACAATAAATGCTATTAAAACAAGAAAATTAATGGAATATGAAAAGTTTTATTTGCTGGATAAGTTGCTTCAGCTTGATAGGCTTTCGTACCTCATACTTCAGACCATAATGTGAGTTTCTGAGACAACCCTCGCAAAGAATTCTACTGTCCTAAATAAGAATTAAGTGAAAGTGGCAAAACCTACAGAAAAAATAACATTGCAATGTCATCTACAGACAAAAAGCTACATTATCGTTTGGTCACATTATTGAAATTATTAGATAATATTTTTTTTTTAAAAAGAAAGTCTTAATTCGTAAAATTTGGTTTTCTGAAATGACAAACTACCCCACATCCGTCACCATGTGTGATAAGAAAAAGGAAGGCTAAAACAAAAAGCCGAAATTTTTGTTCTCCTACCACCCCTGCTACAAACTTTTATTTTATTAAATCAAGCAAACTTTGTAAACCTTGGTTTCTAAATACCCTAACCTGTAGGGATACAGTAGGTAAGGGAGACATATTAAAACATTACAGATTTATCCTTTGATGTCTGTCGGATGAGTGAGTTACAAATTAAAATAGCAGTTGGCAAATCTGTTAGAAAAAAATGTCCATTTCAAAATTGTGATTTCCGTTTCAAGTAGGTCATTCTGTTCTTCTGTCCGTTTTTCCATTTTCACGGAGAATAAGCCTGTATATTTTTCAATACCTAAGCCTTAGGTATTGAAAAATATACAGGCTTATTCTAAAGCTAAAAATGAAAGCTTCATTTTAAACCTTTCATTTTTAGCTTTAATTGAAATCTAAATGATTAAATTTACCGTTTCTAGTAAGCAAAATACTCTGGTGTATTTCAAACAAATTATATTGATTGGGATCGGGGTTTTTTGTTTTTTTTGGGTGGGGGGTTAAATTGTTCTAAAATAGCTGATCAGCACCTTGTTTAGTTGTCTTTCATTGCAGTGTAATTCTCAGGATTAAATAATCTTCCAAAAATAAAATATACTTTTCTGAAACTTTGAAGAATATTAGCTGATTTAAAGTATAATTAATCTGATTTGAAAAAAATATTAATACTTTAAGTTTAAAATAGCACAGAAATGTATTTTAAACAAAATAGTAGCTATGTTTTTATTCGACAGTAGCTATGTTTTACTTAATTGACAGGTTGTGTCGTAATGATTGTTGTTCTACAGAGACTTTATCTGTAAAGCATAATTGAAGAAAATGATGTGAGCGCCTTTTTTATATAATTTTTAAGTACTCAGTAATCTTTAAAATGTTGGAAAATATTCTCCGTAATCTAATTTTAGGGATGTTGACTTTAAATTTACTAATCATTGCTTTTATTTTCTGATAATGTCCTGTATGGTCGACCATACTTTTAAAAATCAGTACATTATGTAATATGTTATATACATAAAACAAAAATTAAACTTTATTTTAAAAATCTTGGTGAGAAATGATTTTTATTAAGCTTTTCAATTTTTGATTAGTAAATATAGTTTTCACTTAATGATATCACTTAACTGGATGAAAGTAATGCAGAATTTTAAGATTTATATATAAATTATTATGATGAAAAAAAAAAAATGAAAAACAGTTCTTGTAAAAATTCATTATGCTTGGGGGGAAAAAAATAGTATCCTTAATAAATCTTGCTTATAAAAGTAATTAAAAGCTTTTCTAATTAAATAATGTCAGTTTTATTGCATACAGAATAACTCAATGAGCATCATTTTTCATCGAGTTTATTGGAATATAAAGATATGAACTAACACATACTAGCCTCTATGATATATATGTAGGAGAAAGTCATATTGAATCAACATACCACTTGTGCATGTTTGCTGTATTGTTATCTGCCCTGAGTTCTGCTGATGGTTTTCTCTTTAACTATTCTAAAGGTTTAAACGTGCTTGTTTCTTGATTCTACTAAATTTAAACCACTCTTTGAGCTCCATATGATTTTATATCTCAGAATACAGAAACTTTGTAAAGTTTCAAAGAAGCCTAGAATGTATTGCAAATAAGTAGGTACTTTGATATCAAGCTTAAATTTTAAAGATTTTTTGTTTACTTAGATTATTCTCCTTGTATATTTCAATGCCTTAGTGTTAAAACTATTTGTAGTAACATTCAGACTAACAGATAACAATACAGATTTAGGTGCAAATGCCAATTTTAATTTTTTTTTTTTTTTGTTATACAAATTTGACATACACACACTTTTAAATAGCATTAAAAATTGACAATTATTTTTTTCCCCACAATAATTCCTAAAATCTTTCTATATTTCAAAATGTAATTTAAAAAAATTTTTTTAAAAAAGTTTTGGCCAAAAATATAAACTCTTAGCTAAATATAAAGTTTGTTTATTTTATTTTTTTTCTCTAGATGGTTTTAATATATCAGCTAAGAAAGGATATATTTATGTAATGTCTTTGACGATATGTATCTATTCTTTTATTGGTTACAAATATCTTACTCAAGCCAGTCATTTTGCAGCAGTGAACATATTACAAGACTGACCTTGAAAGATATTTTTCTTTTTTTACCTTTATTTATGGAATATTTGAAATAGGAAAGAGATAGAAAGCAATGTAATAGAATTAGATGTTCATAGTTTGTGTTTTTTCATTAAATAAAGAGTTAAATATCCTCATAGGATTAGAACGACAATATGGAATTTCAGTTTGCATTTTCTGAGGGAGAAAATGTTTTTGAAGAGTATCATTTTTTTTGCTTTGAATAAGTTGTTTTCAAAGTCAGCATTGGTGAATACAAATATGAATTTTAAGTTGTTTAAGGCTACTGTTTAAATTGATTAAAAAACATTATGCACTGTAATAGGATCTCTATGATAAAAATGTGGCTTCAAGATTATCCTATATGCTTACATATCATCTTTGATAGGTGCATCCTCATTTCCACAGAGCATATTCAAGAAAAATTGTTTAGTTTATTTGAGCATGTAATCTTTAAAGCAAGCTATAATATAAAACATTACCGTATATAAAAAGCAGGCTACTAGTGCAACTGAACATAAAGCAAGAAATCACAATGTAAACACATTTGCTCATTCACCAGCCATTCTTATTTGGCTGCCTAACATAACGGACACAATTCTCTGCAATTCCTTAATGTTATGTTTCCCAAGTTAGTGTTTTACCGTTAATGTATTACTTTACACTTTTCTTTTCTTTTCTCTTTTCTTTTCTTTTTTCTTTTTTTTCTGAGTATGAGGTATATTTGAGTATGATAAAACAGCTGGTACTGACTAATGTTGCTGATACTTTGCTACAATAACTTTTTTACAGTACCAATCATGATAATGTCATTTGAGTAAACATTATGGAGTTGGGTTAAGTAGAAGTGACCATTTGAGGTAAATTTATAGTGTACCTTAGTGAGTCATGAGCATTGGCAATAAAATTACCCCTCCAGGCATAAAGATACCTTTAACAGATCTCAGGATAATTGACCTATGTAATAGTTGTATACTAAAAGGAACATTATAAAATAATTGTATATTTATGATTTCGATTATAAAAAAAATGCTGCTTGTTTTCATAATGCTGTTGAAACTGAAATTATCCTTACATCAGGTATTGTTATAAAATTAACTGCAAATGTTTGTATCAAAATGTAAAATGAGAATTTTGATATGCGCATGTGTGTAACCAAGAAACAGCTTTTGTTTGCAGTTAACATTCCCTATCCAACTATAAAATATTATATGCCATTTTAAGTGTATAATTTTAAAACTCTGCTGTGAATAATTTTCAGTATGTTTCCTTTCTTACATGTGTTTATAATTTACTCTAGCACTGGTAGAGCTTTGTCTATGCTGTGATAGGGCTCACTATGTCTGGGACAAACTGACCTGTGCTGTAGATCTTGTGATACTGGCTTTCCAAATCACTTGCCTTGTTGTTTTATGTCATCTACTTTATTTCTCCCCTGTCACCTGGTCAGTGGCCAAATGCTGCCACATCTCCTACAATTATTATTATCATCATCATCCTCATTATTTGTCCTTCATCAGTGATGTCTTTTGGCTCTGTTCCTTCTGTTGCTTGTCAGTGCACTTGTTTTCTGTGACCAAACCTGCATTGGAGGACTCAGGTTTGTAGTTGCTAACTTACCTTTTGTATTGATGTAACTACACTGATGATGCACATGATATGTTCTTACTCTTTCTTTACATGTTTACTTATTGGAGGAATTGCCATGAACTTTTTGAATGTACTAATCGGCCTTCTAAAGTCTGTCCTTTTCTCTACCCAAATTCTCAGTATTTGTGAAGCTAACGTCAGCCTTTCTGTTTTTTTTTTTTTTTTTCTATTTTTTTTTTTTTTTTTTTTTTTTTCTCCTTTCTAAAGGAAGAAGTCATTGGAAGCAGGTCATGATCTCAGGCATAAATGCAGGTATATCGTTAAGCAACTCCCAATTTAATTAACCTTACTGGAATGTGAAATGGTTCACTCAATTCAACACTGCGTGTCCTTCACCCAGCACTTTTCTTCTCTACTGTCCTATAGATATTGTCTTGTTTGTATTGTCATGCTTGTTGTGCTCTTCAACTGCAACCTGATGTGCTGACTGCACGTGCCACTGCTCAGCTTTTAATGCCTTTTCTTTCCTTACATATTTATCAGGTATGTGAACAAATAACCAATAACTTGGTTTTGATTAAGCAAAAGAATTCTACAGAATGCACAATGTTTTATAATTAGCATAAAAGTGAAAATGTTATTTCCTTTGAAAAAATCCAATTTAAAAAGGAAAGATTAATAATTACCTCTGCTTTTCTTTAAGTTCATATTTGTGCAAATGAAAATCTTTTTTTCTGCAAAAATATAGGATAGATCTTTATTATCATTGCATTTTAAATCTGAATTTCTGTCTAGCCTCTTTTTACATACACACACAATCTTTGGAAGCAGGTTTTATTAAAAGCTAATTAACAATGGCTTTGCAAAATATACAGTTGAATAAATGGAATAAAGTTTAGTATCTCTAGTGTTTATTTTTTTTTAAATTTACATATATATACACACACACACACACTGGTCAATTAACTACACTTTTGCCTTGACTAATATACCATTTATCAGACAGTTGTGTCATAAATGCTTGTTTTGGTCAATATAGCATGCAAGGCCATTATATTCCTACCAACAGACTTTTGCAAAGTGGATTGAGCTAAGAACTTTCAGCACCTATGTCTATATAAATTATCATATTTTGAAGGCTGTCATAAATAAAGAAATAATCAGAAACTAACAAAAGTAATTCCTGTAAAAGATGTTGGCATTATGTAAATTGCTGAAAAGCATAAGATTTTATTGGTAGCCTTTCACCAAAGGACAACCCCTAAAAAATATCAACATTTTACAGGTTTTCATGATGCTCTTATTTTAACTAACCTATGAGAAGTTTTATTCTTGCAAAAAATATTTTCCATAATTTTGCTTTTTATCACAAATGATGTTGTGTATCCAAAATGTTGTTTTATAGTTTTTAGTAGATAAGTCTAGGTTTATGTTTTTAAAATGATTAATATACAATTTCATAATTTGGTGTTGTCTATTATCACTGTTTCTTAGCATTGTAGTGTCAACTCCCTCTTTTTTTTTCTTTCTTTCTTTCTTTAAGCCTTTTCCTTAATACAAAACTGAAAAACATTTTACTTTAATTCTTTTACAATTTGTGAGAAAATTGAAATACTGTCATCCATGAAATATTGATATATTTTTTATCTAACTCCTCCACAATTCAATTTTCATTATTTGAGAAAATAGAAATATTAACCTTATTTTTTTTTTTTGTTTGCCTCATTGATGGCTTCTATTCTTTAATCTATTATTATTATTGCCACTGCTTTCTGCTCAGCTGTTCTTATTGTCTCTAGCATGCTGCATATATATTTTTTTCTTGACTCTTTACTGCTTTTAATTACAAATTCTTGCTGCTTTTATATTGCATCTCTTGTAATAAAATGTTGCATTTATTAAGATTGCAAATTAATTTTCAGTGTTTAAAAATTTACTTAAAATTTGAATTGTAGAAATTTGAACATTCTTTATAATATGGTATCACATCATTTATCTGTTAGCTACATCAGTCTGTTTGTATTCTATTTATCTATAGAAAGGAACACAGAAAATCTATATCTATTTAACTACTGTAACAAATCAATTATTGTATATTTTCTAACAAGATATTAATCATAATATGAGTAATGTTCAGCCTATTGCATACCATTTGTCACATAGTACAAGTTCTTTTCTATTAATAAGAAACTGCAAGATAAATTTAACTTAATTACTTATTCATTTGACATTTATCTTGATAATGAGAGGTTCCCTCGAGAATATTTTAACCATCAACCAACCAACAACAGCATGTATTTCTATAGCTTGTGTAGTCAGTAAGCCTTCATTTATGCTGTTATTGAATGTTATAATGAAAATTTGTTTTCATTTTAATTTTGAATCTTATTTTAAAATAATTACAATTCTCAAAATTTTTTTTTTTAATGCTATTGCACCCTAGCTTTTTTTTTTTTTTTTTTAAGATTTATTCATGTTTCACTTCTGCTATATTAACAAGTAGCCCAGCATTGTTGTTGTTTTTTTTTTCTTGTTGATTTCTAGTCAGCATACTAGTAAAGGCATAAACAAATTTTTCAATTTATTAAATATGAAGCCTGTATTCAGATTTCTAATTACCGAATAAATTTTGTTTTATCATTTCATCCCCAAGCAAGGCAATAAAACCACTGTGATGCAAGGGGTTACAGAAGAAATTCTATTAAGGAGAGAGAGAGAGAGAGAAAACAATAAAACAACATTAAGAAGACAAGATAACAATTGGCATTGCACTTAAATTTTCAAAGATCAAGGGAAGCAAGAAGCTGGAAGAGTGTTCCACAAGCGAGAGATGCAATAGAATCTGTTATCATAGAACTTACGGTTACATCTAGTCAGTTCAACTGTAAAATGATGAGACCTTATTGCTAATCTAGTACTGCATTTAAATTTATAAAGTCTAGGTACCATAAAGGAAAGTTCATAAGAACAATTACTATGAAAGTACTTATAGAAAGGGGATAGGGTAAGCTACGTTACAGTGGTGGGAAAGTGACTGAAGAGAAGATGCCAGATGCAGATTCTTCTTCAGATTTTATCAAAAATCTCTAAATACACAACAGAAGCACCAAACTAGATGTGGCAGCAATATTCAAAGCAAGGATGAATGGTAGACTTATAGATATATTATAAGATAAATTTTGGCAAGAAAAATTGTCTAGCACAAAACTAAGCTGCATTTACTTGTTTTTTTTTTTTTTTCTTTTCATCAAAGGAATATTATAATATGACAATACATTATCAACTGTAGAAGTTTATTTAAATATATATATATATATATATATATATATATATATATATATATATACACACACACACACACAAATGCAACAACAGGGATCCTATGATTGTGTTTTCATGAACAGTTGTATTATTGATATAAGTTAGATTTTCAATTAAACATGCCACTACCATAAAATATTGGTTCTCAAAATTATACTAAACATTTTTACAAATTTCTCTATACACAGAAAAATTACTTGAAAATATATTTTTATCATTGTGGATCAAAAAGTTAAAGTTGGCAGAATAATTTTATCAAGTATAGTTATATAAATTTTTAAATGTCTATAAATGATCTGTGTAAATATCAATCCTTTGTATGTATGGCATAAACCAGACATTAGTTAATTTTTTTTTTTTATGTGATCCAAAGATGATAATGGATCTCCAATTCTACCAATACATCCAAAAGTATTAAATTATTTTTCCCCACCAGCAACAATACAATTCATAACATACTTTAATTTCATGTATCAATTAAACTGGCACCCATCTTCATTGTTTACATTAGGTGTTTTCTAATCATGTTTATACTCATACACACTCTACTATCTTTGGTTGTTCTCTCCATAATTGGTCTATATTTACTCCTTGTTTATTGGTTTAAGTCCAGAAAAGGTGATAGTCTAGTAAAACATTCCCTCAGTAGATAAATAAGATTTAGTATTCAAGATGACTAATTATCATTTATGCAATTAAAATAACTTCATAGAGAAGATTATATTGGATAACTTCACCTGTCTCGACATATATTAATGTTTCTGTTTTCTTTTCTTCTGTCTCTTGCTGACAAAATATCTTGAAGGCTGCCACTATCTGGGAAAAGAAATGTAAGGGAATGGGTCTATCTTTTGCATTGGAGTCACTCTTGAAGAACTATATCAAGTAGCTTTTTTCTCACTCTTTTTTTCTTTTTCTCACTCATTTTTTTTTTCTTTTTCTCACTCTTTTTTTTTTCTTTTTCTCACTCTTTTTTTTTTTCTTTTTCTCACTCTTTTTTTTTTTTCTTTTTCTCACTCTTTTTTTTTTTTTCTTTTTCTCACTCTTTTTTTTTTTTCTTTTTCTCACTCTTTTTTTTTTTTTCTTTTTCTCACTCTTTTTTTTTTTTTTTCTTTTTCTCACTCTTTTTTTTTTTTTTCTTTTTCTCACTCTTTTTTTTTTTTTCTTTTTCTCACTCTTTTTTTTTTTCTTTTTCTCACTCTTTTTTTTTCTTCTTCTTTTTCTCACTCTTTTTTTTTTTTCTTTTTCTCACTCTTTTTTTTTTCTTTTTCTCTCCCTTTTCTTTTTCTCTCCCTTTTCTTTTTCTCTCCCTTTTCTTTTTCTCTCCCTTTTCTTTTTCTCTCCCTTTTCTTTTTCTCTCCCTTTTCTTTTTCTCTCCCTTTTCTTTTTCTCTCCCTTTTCTTTTTCTCTCCCTTTTCTTTTTCTCTCCCTTTTCTTTTTCTCTCCCTTTTCTTTTTCTCTCCCTTTTCTTTTTCTCTCCCTTTTCTTTTTCTCTCCCTTTTCTTTTTCTCTCCCTTTTCTTTTTCTCTCCCTTTTCTTTTTCTCTCCCTTTTCTTTCATGCCTGTTCATTATTTTAGCTTCATACCTTTTTTTTTATTCTTTTTCAAAATGGTGATTCTGTACTATATTATTGCTTATCTAACTTGAAAAAAAAATAGCTTTTGATATCTGATGGAATCACACTATAATATCTGAATGGTAATGGCTTTTACATTCACTAAAGAAAGTCTTGCTAAATGTTATCTGGAAATGGATTCTTTGGAGGTAATGTAAATATAAAAAAGAAAAACACTTTTTTGCATAGTCATGAGTCTACTGAATTTTATCCTTTGTTAATCAAAGGATTGAAAGCAATACTTTTTATATCAGCTCAATTTATGATACTATTGCATTTTTATCTGATTTTAAGTTTATTAATGAATCTTCGTAAGAACAAGTCCTACAAACTTTTCAATTGTACTAATGTTTCTGCCCAGTTGTGTTTTTTGTAAATTATATAGAAAAATAGATCAAATTGTTGTCATAGCAAGGATAAAGCTGATATCATAGTAATTGTCTTCCCCATGATTTGTTTCCATTGTTGCAAATAGTCTCTTTTTATATGTATGGGGTACTTGAAACCACAAGTTAAAATGGATAATTAATTTTATAGTAATAATTAGGGTATTAAAAATTGAAATGATTATTAATTTTGAGTTTCTCATCTTATGATCCCTAGTTTCTATTTGATACAATACTCATTTTTTTTATGCATTAGTGCTAAGAAACTTTATAACACTATAAATTGTATCTAATATAAATGTTAATTATTTGTGTGTACACACACATACTTATAGACTTGCAGTTGATATGACTAGATTACTTTTTCTAAGAAAATTTAAATATGCATTTTCTTTTTAGCTACAAAACTGAAGAATTAAGTCCTTCTCATTATAAATTCACACAATTTTTGTATATTTATTTGTAAGGTCTTTTAAACAAATAATAAACAAAAATGCTTGCATAATCTGTTTTTTTTTTGTTTTTTTTTACATAGCCAACTACTTTAAAGCAAATAATAAATTGAAATACTTAAAATTAGAAAAATTAATCCAGCCTAGAATTTCTATATTGAAAATCATTGCTATTTCTATGTTGTAGAATGTCATACATGGTTCAATGATTATTAATATAATTGAACAGTGGACTAATTTACTGAATAGTAAAAAAAATTCTTTTTGAGAATAAAATAAACATTTTCTGGATTGATCACAATTTTTTACTCTTTCACCTCTAAAGTCATAATGGTAATTCTGTCAGGGTGAACCATAAACGTTAGTCAGGCACCAACACTCCTCTATATCTTATGATATCTCTTGGAGATTCCTTATCAGTTGAGTTTTTTCCTATTTACCATCTCTGTGAGGGACCAGAGGTTTGCAGAGGAGCAGATGATAAAGTATTCCTCTAGTATAGAGTTACCATATGAGCATACACATAACTTTGGCAATCAGTTTAGCTTCCAAGCAAATAGCTTAGGAAAACATTCCTCATCTTCTGCCACTGATGAAGCATATCCACCATCAATCCTCCACACATTACACACTCACTTTTCTTAAGGGTGGAGCTATTTCAAGATAAAATTATCTTAATGGAATATACATTCCCTTAAACACAGTGGTAAAATTGCTTAGTTACCTGAGGCCTTTGCAGTTTGTTATTTAATCCTTAAATCCTCAAAGTTTACTTATTAATCCAGTTTTGCTCAAGATTCTTAGGTTATCTTTTTATATTTATTTTAATGAATGCAAACTTGGAAAACATTTAATCCTTAATCTTCTTTCCAAATAAGGAATTAACATTTCAGTGAAAAGTAAATCTTATCACAATATAAAAACTAATGATATTATAATGTACACCTGAAAGAAATGAAAGCTCATTTCTTTAATACTCATTTGCTTTATGTTGAGAGTAAATTCAAATTTAGTAGTGCAGATAACTGCTATTTTAACTTGATAATCACGATTATTGATTGGGTTAGAAATAAGTTTTAATTTCCTAATTATCAGCATAAGTTTTTTTAAACAAACATCTGATGTTCTCACACACACACACACACACACACACACATATAATTCAAATGTTTTTTTAGTGTATGAGTAGAGGCCCTGTTTTTCAAACAGTGTCTGTTTCGTTTCCTAGCCTACTTACTAAAGAAAATGAAAATGTGCTCTCCAGCAGGGTTTTAATCTGCATTACCCCACTAGGATTAATGTTTGAAGTTTTTATATATATATATATATATAATATATATAGTAAAGGTAACAAATCCGTTGGTATATAATCCAAGTGGATCTTAGTTATATAAAACATTAAAACTGATCTACAAAAAGAGCTCAATGTATTTAATATTACAGAGCAAAAATTAATACACAATAAAATCCAAAATCACCTCATATGGGGAATAAGCTTATTTCGACAGCCAAATATAATTTGTCTGTCTTATCAACCTGGTATATTGAGTTTGTGTTGGAAATAGAAATTCAACTGAAAGCTACAAAAAAAAAAAAAGAAAAAATCAATAAACTAATACAGAATTCATCCATTCCAATGTTTCAGTCAGATGAAAGGCACAAGACCGTGGTCAGGGGAGAGTGAAAAGTACTTATCTTAAAGGGAAGAGGTTTTATAAAATTAAACCCCGATATTAGCTTATGACATTAAATTGGGGTTATATGAAGAATGAAATGTTAATTTAAAACTAAGAGAGGAATAAAAAGGGGTTTAAAAAAACTTTAAAATATATAGATGAAGTTATATTTAAAAATAAGATGTATTAGGATATATATTTAAAAATATAATGAAAAAATAAAATAGTTATATTTAAAAACAGCCTTAAAATATATAGATAAAGAGTTGTAAATGATAAAAGGAAAGACTTCTTAGAACAGGGGACAATTTATAAATTATAATTAATATAGTATAAAGATGGGAATATTGAAATTAAAATTAGTTATGCATTCAGCATCTTAAGAGTTAGAGAAATATAGTAGCTAATTAAGTAAAGCCTATATTATGGAAATTTGAATTTGTTATGCCGGCATTTTAATACTAATTCATTCCTCTGATTCAAGAGTTGGCTTTGATTATTGTATTTTATTTTTTCTTCTAAATATGTCACACCTAACTCTAAGACTGTTATGAGTATGTGCAGAGAATATATATATATATATATATATATATATATATATATATATATATATATATATATTGTGTGTGTGTGTGTGCATTAATACTTTTTGTTTGAAAATCTTTAAAAAAACAAAAAAAAAAGCATCAAAATTGTTTTAAGTTATTTGTTGTAAATTTGAAACAAAGAAGCAAATTTTACAAAGCTACACTCAGTTCATGCATCTTTCAGGTAATGAAATTTCTCTTTTATTATGGATGTATAAAAAAAATATTGTGGAGGTTAATTAATATTGAGCATATCCGGTTTTAACTTTAATAACAGTCCAACGGAAATAGTCGGGTATGTATGATAGATATGTAACAGTTGCAAAAAAAAAAAAAAAAAAAAACTCTATTGACCAATCACAAATCTCTTATTCAAAATTTTCTTTCACTCGTTCTTTTCTGAAATTAGCAGAACTACCATCAAGTTGGCATTACAGACAACTATTTTAGTTAGAAAGTCTAAGAGTTATGTTTTCAGTTAATAGTAGAAATTTTATACAACCTGAAACAATGCAGTCTTTCAGATTCTAATTACTTTTCTCTAGTTTCTCTCTACTTTTTCTCCTTTTATTCATCAAGGCTGAGTGTTTACCAGAAATGCTTGAATAACACAAAAGCACTTCAACAACTGATTGACCAGGCATTCAGATGAAACAGTTGTTTTTTTAACTACAATTAATTTCTCAGTTGTTATCCACTCTTTAACAAAAATCTCTACAGTTATTTATGTTGACCATTAACAACAATCTTTTTTTGCACGTGCATAAGAAGCCATCAACATTATGTAATGTTTAACAAGTGCAGTAACAGGGTTTGCAAATAATTAATATAAGTTATGATTTATGAATTAACCACAAATAACTTCCCTGCATCATATTGTATCTTAGATGTTTCTGTTCAAGCAGTTCTCATGAAATGTTCTTTTTTCTCTAACTGGAGACCTTTTTTATTCTACCAATTTTAGACTTTGAAATATTATCTCTGGAGCTCTTAAGATTCATTCAAATGAATATGTTGTAGATTTTTATAACCATAAGTCAGGAAAAATTCTATTAAGATAAAACTCTCAAGCATGAGTTTGCCGCCTTTCCTTTTCCGATTGTACTTTAATATTTTTAATGCTGAGAAAGAACAAACATAATTCATCAAAAAGCTTACTCTTTACTTTTGTTGCCATTGCTAATGTAAGTTATATATAATAGTTATTTTTCAAAGAATTTGATTTTTAAAGCTGCATATGTAAATTATCATTTAAAAAAAGAAAGGGGGGGGGCTAAGTTGAACAAAAATATGCTAGGTTAGCATTTAGATCTACAATTATTATTAAGCTCAGTTCCAAGGGTCTATCCTCTCAGTACCGCTCCTTACTGGGAGGGACTAGGGTTGATCCTTGGAGTCTGAAGCATTCCAAAAAGGGGAATTGTCAAAGGAGCTTGAGCAAATTTTGATCTTTAGTCCTATGGGACTAATGACCTATAGGACACTCACTTTAACTTGGCCTTGTGCTATATTTTGTTAGAGTTGGTGCACAGATAAATCCTTTGCTAAAACTGCTTTTATTTATCTAAATGCACATACACCCCTTTCTGTATATTCAATTTATTTTCAGGGTTTTGAATGAGCACAAAAATTTTGAGCTTTATATATTAAAGACATAAGAGAAAAATAAAATAATAGTTTTACATACAATGAGTGGATACTAAGTTGACAAGAAAAGTTCAATCTTGTGGTTAAAAATATTATCTTAACTTTTCCCATTCAACAATAAAATAATTCTTAGTGATTTGAAATTAATTTCATCATATATTTAAGCAGTGGGATGGTGAGACTTGGTTTATTATTAACCACAGATACTTGGTCAGAATTAGACTTTTAAAATGCCTAGAAAAATACTTAAATTTCATCATTTTGCCATGTGCCTTTTTCAAAGATACTGTTCGCTTCAAAACTAATGGGCTACATAAAGTTTGTTTGGTTTATTAAATATAAAAGATGTTCTTGAGATATAACATATAAATTTTTTTGAATAATATAATTACCTTATTTTGTTCAATTATTTTTTGCTATTTTCAGACAACTTCTTTCTTTCTGAACAAAGAACTTCTTGATGTGTCTTTTGCAGTCTTCTAGTGAATTGAAATTTTTTTGTCATTTAAAAGAATTTTGTAAAGACCAGAATAATGGGTAATCTGAAGATGCAATAGTTGGCAAATGAGGCACGATGAGTAAACACTTCCCAGCCCAGCTGTAACAACTTTTGCCTGGTCATCCAAGAAACATACAGTCCAGTGTTATCCTGATGGAATATTATGCCCTTTCTGGTAGCATTTTTCAGCAATTGCTACCTTCAACTGGTTTAATTGGGAACAGTACTTGAAACAATCAACCTTTTTGTTCTCTGGAAGGAGCTTCTAATGAAGTACTCTCTCCAATCTTACCATGACAACTGGTCTTTGGTATTGTTAGTAGTGATTCATTTTACTTTCATCACTATCTTTTGCATTCCAAGGTGTTGTAAAGTATCCACTTTACATTATCTCACATATTTCAGAAATAGAACATTGTTATATGGAAACTACACATTGAAGCTATTAACATAACCAAGCTGATAAATAGGATTTTCAGCACTTTATTTGGATATTTTGAATATGTCAGCTCTGTCATATAACATTGATCATTTTCAAGTAATCTCTTTATCTGATCACTGTCAACCTCAACTGGTTTGCTCCACCATAGAGCATTGTTCAACAAGAAATTACTTGTACACAGCTTTACAAACTATTTTTGACATATTCAATCATTTGCAGTACCTTTTCAACTACACAGATTTGTATTTTTTTACCTTTCTTAAAATCATAATATGCTAAAAAATTTCAGTATTAAAATTAAACAAAAAAATGACCAATGTTGATTTTTTTTTTTTTTATTTTTTTTTTTTATTTGCACTAATATGGAATTTGTCAAAAAACAATCAAGTGGTATTAAATTATTATTAAAATTGATCCCCCCCCCCACCAATGCCATCAAATGCCACTTTTTAACCAACCCAATACAAATTTTCCTCTGCCAAAATAAATAAAAAGAAAAGGCTTAATGATATATTATTTAACTTAAATGTCTCTGCTTAATGTTTTGCATTGTATATTATTGTTTTATAACTTCATAGTTAAATTTAATGTATGAAGATTGAACAAAATAGGTTTAAAATATGTGCCAAACAGATATTAAAATAAATATAGAATGTTGCTTTTTATGAAATCTAAAAAATGCTGATATATGTTGACTGGAAATTTGAGGATGTTTGTATAATAATAATATACAGAGTGCAGCAGGTACTTTAGTGGGCCGTAAATGTTTACACTATGTGACAAGTTTTAACCTTTTCATTTATCTTTCAGATGTATTGAGAGCATTAACAACATGGCAGCTTCTAATCTAATAAGGAAATGCCATGCCATACTGATGACACTAGCCACCAACCACAGCAATTTGGTGGTGATAATAAGCATTTTGAAAATGAATGGGAAGAATAACAGGTGGCTCGATGCATGTGCCACACAAGTAACCACAGGGATACACACCAAATTCACATTGTCTGCCTTTGGTCTCATGAGGGCCGTGTTAGGCAACACCACAGATTCAGTGCCATGTCTTGCATCGAAGTGCTAGAGTGGTCAAGCCCTGGATTGATGGGAGTGTTTATTTGTGTTCCAGCAGCACTTTGCCTCCTCCTACATGGCTAACATGACAGCTGAGTATTTGGCTAATAATTTCCATGATCATGTCATCTTTTACCTTCAACAACATATGACTTCCAATCTCCCTAATATGACTAATATGATCTATTAAGTCAAGAGGGAGACTAACCAGCCATCTTACGATACTAAAGACTTGTTGAAAGTTGCCTTCATCATAGATGTGATGGCCAATATGTACAAGAACCATGAATAGGAAAACTGAATCCCAAAATACACACTTTCACTTTAACTCTGTTTATTTTATAAGTTCCGCTATATAGCTTACATTTATGTAATCACGATAAATGTCTTCAAGCATAATTTGAACTTAATTCAATGTGATTCATAGTTTCATATAGTATTTGTCAATTTTAGATATAGATTAAATTTGAAATGTATAATTTTTGTTTCAGAATACATAGATAATAGATTTTTTTTTTTTTTATTATTCACCTATCTCACAGAAAAAAAAAAAGAAAACTAGTTAAGGATACTTATTTTCAAATCTTGGTTTCATATTTTTTAAAAGTAAATTTTTTTTCTTCTTCTTACTAAGAAAAAAAATAACACACCACTTTCCAAATTTCTTTTGACAAGGTTAATCTGAAGTTTGAAGCTTAAAAGCAATCTCCAGTTTTGTTTACTGAAAATTTCCCTTGGCTTTGACATGTGTGTTTTTGCTGCTCTTTTTCCAAAAATAAAATAAAGCTATATTTTTACAAATTCTTTAAAAAAAAAAATTTCATTCACAGATGGAAATAATTAAAAAATAAAATTAAAAAAAATAATAAAAGTATTTTTCAATTTTTCTTTCTTTTTTCTTTTTCCCTGTAGGTATTTCTTTTAATCAAAAATATCAGATGTATTTAGATTTTGAAAAATTCATTACCTGATGTTGTTTTGCTAATAACAATGGTTATAAATAGATTATCAATAGTTGTTTACCTTAACACTTGTCTGGACTGTTGCTTACAATTTATGTGAGATAAAAATAAATTGAAAATGGTTTGTCTTGGAAAACTATTTTTTTTATTTTTGAAATGACTTTATTTCCTGAAAATTAATGAAAGGTCTATTACATTTGTCCTCTATCTGAAAAAAAAATTGTGTGCAAATGATTTTTTGGCTGGGGTTAGAATAAGTTTTAAGGAGAATAGATACTGCTAACAATCTGGAGACAACTGAAATTTTTGAGACACATCATGAGAAAAGAAAATTTGGAGAAATTAACACTCTCAGGGCGAAACAGCAAGTAACCTATGTAACAAGTTTAAGTGAATGAATGACAGAACAAAGATCAGTAGTGAAGTGGCAAGAGTTGTTTAAAATAATAAGACAGGAAGTTGTAGAGAACCATTATGGTTTACATCCTGAAAGGACATGGCATATATAAAGATTGTTGCTCGTGTAATTTTAACCACACTTAGACAATTTTTAGTAAGCTTTGCAATGACTTGTCATTTGGCTAATCATCAATTACAGTAATTCTAGTTTTCATTTGATTAGTTTCATGACATGTGTTCTTTATAGTCTTTTCATCCAGACATTTTGTCTTCATCAAAGATAAGACATTTGAGCTTAATAATGCTTATAAACCTTTTACAAAGATAAAGTCCATTTATTTTCTGACATGGCCTCCAAGGTAATTACTACAGCAATATTCTGCAACCATCAAAAGAAATGTTTCTATCTGCTTAGTCTTCTACTCCTTTATACATTGATATTTATATCTGTTATAATTGCTGGCCTATAGGACAACATATGGTTTGCAAGTGTATTTAGGGCAACTACCACTCACTCAAACAAGTTTCATAGCTGTCTATATTTGAACCTTAGGAGATGTAGATGGACACTGAGTAAGAATATCAGTACATTGGTTACAGTGTAAAATTTTCAGTTTAAATATAAAGTTGCATTGTTGAATATAAAAAGGTTAAAAATAATGAAAATTTTTCCATTTTTAGTCTCTATCTTTCTCTCCCCCGACCTCCTTCATCAAATGCTCTATTTGTTAGGTGGACTGAAACCTCTGGACCAATTGATCCTCAGATTTGAACTTCTTAGCTATCCATTTAAGAATTCCTGGAGAACAGACAGAAGCATTTGATCTTTTGATGTTAAAAAAAATAACTTTCAAAAAGTTTATTTTAGTTTGTTTAAAACATTTCAAATCCTTATTAAAATGTTCTAACTTTATATAATGACTTCATTGTTGTGGTTTTCATATCCGTAAGTAGTCTCTTATATTTGATTCCGTTTGTTAGCGTTATTAGTAATTTTTTTTTTTTTTTTTTCTCCAAAAGCAAATTCTCTTTCTCATCAGCCTATTTGTTAAATCATCAATATTATAACTTCTGTTTTGAGCACCGACTTCTAATGTGTGTGATTCACTCAACTGTTCCAAATTATTTCTTATTTTGAATAGTCAGGTGAATCCTCTACAAAATGTTTGTCACTCTTTGGTCAGTGAACATTATTATGTCAACTGGAATAACAAAGTTGAGAATAACTTGAATGAATGAAAAATGGCATTCTATCCTGAAATGTCCTTATTTTATACAATATTACTCTTAATTTATAGCTAAAATCTTTCCATAGAATATTTTGGCACATCATTTAAACAGTCACAAAAAAAAAGGAAATTCTGCAATAAAAAATAATAATCCTTTATCAACTTGGGAAATATTAGGTTTTATTAAGGTTTTATTTTAATTTACATTCTGCTTAACTTTAGTGTAATCTAACTTATTCCTTTTGTTTTGCATATCATAATTGCTAGCAATTTTAGTCATTTTTTTATATTGGATTAAAGTTTGTTTTATTGCAGGGGGTGGGGGGTCACAATATTTTGTTTAATTTTTCTCTTTACATAAGACTGGGTAGTAAATCAATTATGTCATTTTGTCTTGTTTTTGAATGTTTCAAAATTATGAAGAAGAAAATAAGGATGACAATCCAAATGTCTTGCTTTTCTTTCTGAGTTTATAAGTTTCGAGAATCATTGGCTGGAAATATTCCTAAGAGATTTGAACATGACATTATATTTCAATTTTTATCTAATTTATCAAGCTTGAGTGTTGTCAAAAATAATCCTAAACTTTGAAAACTGCCTTACGTAATAAATCTAATGGCTGTTAATAGTTAAGTTCATAATGTATATCATAATAGAAATCTTTAAGATGACAGTAATTGATAAATTTTATTTCATCAGTTTGAAATTATTATTTCAGTTACTGAATGTTAATTTGACCTCCTCACTTCTTTTACAGATATGATGATGATGATGTGAGTGAGTGAATGTGGTTTAATGATATGACAAGCAATCAGATAGGTGGATTTGTGTCCACTGTTGATATCAATCAATATTTTACTTGCATGTTTTAGCAGCTTCTCTTGTGGTGCCATTGCTACCATAGAATGAAAACAGCTTCAAATTCATTCCTATTGTAAGCATTTTTATTATGCCATCTTGCTATGTTATGGCTGTCGTTGCTAGAATGAAACTCTTCTTTGGTTCTTTGTTAAATATCTATACCAGGAGTTAGCACATTTTCTGAGTATACAAATAACTAAAAAAAAAAAATGGGCATAAGATTTACACTTTTTTTATTTTCAAAAATAAACTCCATGTTAAGATGGATTATAAAAGAATTAATATTCAATTCCATAGTCATAGACCTTCTTTTTTATTATTATCATTATTATTAAAAAAAAAAAAATACAATTCTGTAGAATTTTTAGGCATATAATCTCATATGTGCAAACTAGTATCATTTAAAGAAAAATATTTTGTGCTCAATCAAGATTTCATTCTATATTGCAGTATGCAATAATCAAACCAAATTATCTCAAATCTGACTGTTAGTGAAATTTTTTCCTTAAGTTTTTATCAACATTTTAATAGTGAAGTGGTATAAGTAGAACTTCTTGTCAACCTCTCTGCCTCTGGGCAGAGAGAAACCCAGACGAGGCTATGCCAAAGGGCAGTCTCTTGTCTGGGGAGGTAGACAACCACCTGACATGTGTATGCAGTGTCTACAGGGGAATTTTTGCCCGAGCATAAACTCTCAGAATCCCCCACATTAAAAACTGGCCTTATGCCACATCCCGCCTTGTTGGGAGGCTTCAGATAAATACCGAATTGGTATAGGTATATGATTATTTTGTAGCTTTTCACCCTTTTAGTTATGTACAAAAATCAAATTCTAATCAGAATTATTCAAATCACTAAATAAAATGTTCTATGGATTTCTTTTTCTTTTAAATGATATAACGTTAACTGATCACAAACAATAAAAAATATAAAATTTTTTTTAAAAAAACCCTCTTTAATCCCTCTTTTGTTTTGGAAGAGCAATTGCCTATTTGCTCACTGCATGTGAAGCATGAATTTCTGTTTTCTATTTCTCAGGGAAGAGACTTGTGTGTGAAAGAGAGAAAAAAAATCTGCCATCCACATCAGTGTTTAAAGAAAATATTTTGAGTTGTATAGCAAAAAGATCTTGATTTGATGCACTTTGCCAATGATACGCATCACTTAAATCATTACACATAAGTATTTGTAAACAAAGAGCTATGAGGTCCTTTGCTTTGCCATGTTTAGTTGCTGCTGGCTCTTTTACCTACTGTTACTCCCTTAATTAATTCCAGACAATTCTCATTAATGGTTCAAGTATTATAACAGTTACTCTATTGTATAAGACTGTATCATTTGTTTTCCACATGTGAAACCTACATTTTCCCCTTAAGTCCCATTTTGCACTTAATTTCTATAAGTTTTCTGCTCTTTAAAAACAAACATGATTTTGCTTAATTTTAGAAATGGACAGAAATAGAAGTCATTTTTAGTTTCTGTAAATTCATTCCAGCTGTCTCCATGATGAAACAATCTGATTGTTTGATTTCTTGTATATTAAAGGCTTCCGTCTTCCAAACTTTCTTGGAAAGGCCTCATTTTTCAAACACTTACTAATTTTATTTTATATGTGTGCTATTACAATTAGTTTTTAAAATCTTATGTACTTAATGCTCACTATGATATTACTGATTTTACTTTCATATCCAAAAATCAGAAAGCTAAAACAGAGACATTTTGAACAATAACTCTGACAAAAAATGGGAATTTGTATCTTGTTAATTTTCAGATTATAATTCTGGCAAATAAAATCAATGAAAGTATAAATGATAATCAATATATGACTATTTTACCTTTTGTTTTAATAAACATCTATTACTTTGCCACTAATTTATCATTGAGGTTTAATGGTTGTAATTGATGATTTTGTTTACTCTTGTAAATTCTTAAGCTTTTCAATTAAGAAAACTTATCAAAATAATTACTCATCAGAAGAGAACTAACTTCCTATACATTGCGATATACAACTGAGAAACTTATTTGCTTATAGCTTTTTTCATAAACTTTCAGCAGCCATGATTTAATTAAAATTACCAAAAATGTCACTTAGCAATTATATTCTTAATTGCTATCATAACTAAAGTTAGTTTATTTCTGTCCAATGAAGGATGAAAACTCACAAAGAATTGTTATGAAATTGAAAAACATAAAATCTAAAAAAATATCTTTACAGCTTTATGCCGGTTTTGGACATATAGATTTATCAAGAGACGTACTTTTAAGAAATATTTCCGTTACATACTTTGATTTATGTATTTAGTATGCAAACTATTTGTTGTCATTAAACTAATGTAACTCATTCTGATATTACTGTGAAATATGAAAATGTCAATAATACACTGAATTAATTCTTCTTATTGTAAAATTTGCAAAAGATTTTTTTCTTAAGTAGGGAAACTGTTCCCTATTGTATCATGCTTATTGCTGCTGGTTCTTTCCTGTGCAAATATTTTCCCATTCATCTGTCCTGTTGATTAAATAGGTTTACCCATTTATTTAATAAGAATTGAGAATAATCTCATTAATATATTCTTGGACACACTCTGTATGACTAAATAATGGATTAGAATTAAATTTTTCTATATATTGAGATACAAATAAAACAATTTTCCACAATTAAAGCAATCTTTATTATGCTTTAGCCAACAGTTCTTTTGTTCTGCTACTTATAAATGAAGGCTTAACATTAATTTGTAAAAGCTGTATTTACTTTTGAAGTGATTCATTCCTCCCCCCCCCATAACAAAAATGATAATTACTATAATTATTTTGTATCATTATTAGTAAAAATAGAAATTGTGAACACTATTTTAATTATGCAATTTTTGTGCTTTGCCTTACAAGCAAACTCTTTTTATTGTGCTATTTTGTTAAAAGGCATTATCTGTAGATGACATTAAATCATGTCTTCTTTTTTCATTGTCACCTCTTTGTTTCCTACTCCCTATAAAAGCTGTACTTTACATTCACTGCACACCTTTTATAAATTAAACGGGCAATCTCCTTTTTTTTTCCTCCCTTTTTCTCTCTCTCTCTCTCTCTCTCTCTCTCTCTCTCTCTCTCTCTCTCCTTCCCCCTTTTCTCTCTCTCTCTCTCCTTCCCCCTTTTCTCTCTCTCTCTCTCTCCTTCCCCCTTTTCTCTCTCTCTCTCTCTCCTTCCCCCTTTTCTCTCTCTCTCTCTCTCTCCTTCCCCCTTTTCTCTCTCTCTCTCTCTCTCCTTCCCCTTTTCTCTCTCTCTCTCTCTCTCCTTCCCCCTTTTCTCTCTCTCTCTCTCTCCTTCCCCCTTTTCTCTCTCTCTCTCTCTCCTTCCCCCTTTTCTCTCTCTCTCTCTCTCCTTCCCCCTTTTCTCTCTCTCTCTCCTTCCCCCTTTTCTCTCTCTCTCTCCTTCCCCCTTTTCTCTCTCTCTCTCTCTCTCCTTCCCCCTTTTCTCTCTCTCTCTCTCTCTCCTTCCCCCTTTTCTCTCTCTCTCTCTCTCTCCTTCCCCCTTTTCTCTCTCTCTCTCTCTCCTTCCCCCTTTTCTCTCTCTCTCTCTCCTTCCCCCTTTTCTCTCTCTCTCTCTCCTTCCCCCTTTTCTCTCTCTCCTTCCCCCTTTTCTCTCTCTCCTTCCCCCTTTTCTCTCTCTCCTTCCCCCTTTTCTCTCTCTCCTTCCCCCTTTTCTCTCTCTCTCTCTCTCTCTCTCTCTCTCTCTCTCTCTCTCTCTCTCTCTCTCTCTCTCTCTCTCTCTCTCTCTCTCTCTCTCTCTCTCTCTCTCTCTCTCTCTCTCTCTCTCTCTCTCTCTCTCTCTCTCTCTCTCTCTCTCTCTCTCTCTCCTTCCCCCTTTTCTCTCTCTCTCTCTACTCTCTTGTTCCCTTTCTCTTACTTAAAGTACTTTAACCTTAAGAAGAGCAAAAAGATTGCCCAGTCCTGCAAATTCATTCTTTACTTGTTCACCTGATGTGTGTGTGTGCATTTTATTGACCAACTCATGTCAAGTGCGTTCAATGTTACCTGTTGATTTATGCTTGGTCTCTGACCGAGGTTTACTTCTAAATTAGAATTTTAAGGTAATTTTTTCCTTTCACCTTTCCTTTCTTGTGCAGTTTTTGGACAGCAACTGCTAATGTTGAATCGAGGCCAATGTTTAAATCATCATTTTTTTTTTTTAATTTTATACTGCTTATTTACAAAGGTGACTGATGCTGACAATATCAAGCTGCTGTTCTTACTTTACAAGTTTACAATCAACCTATCTCACATTCTGAGTCTATTTTCCATTTAAAAAAAAAAATTATTTCAAGTGAAGTCTGAAATGATTTAAAGTTCATGAAAGATTACCTCTACCTTAGCACACAAGGTATTTCCAAATTTGTCACATTATAGATTTGTAGTACATTAAAACTCCTATCACTAGGCTAGTTCTTGTCTGCACAACATAAATGCTTTTCTTCAAGAAATTGGTAATCCTTTGGAAAAATATGCCTTCATGTAAAGTATTAACATAAAATACTCCTTTTTTATTTTTTTTATTTGAAATTTCTTCTAACATGTTTTTCTGTAAATTTACTCTGGTAAAATTACTTAAATGGAAGAGAAGGGGGGAAAAAAGTGAAATAATTTTTTGAGGGTAGGGAATTAAAAACCAGTAGTTTTCAAAATGTGTGCAATATACATGTACAACTTTTCTTTTCTAATTTTTTAAATTCTTACACATGTGACTATAAGAAGTTGGCCATGAACATATCATTGGGATACTTTCTTTTTAATAGATTTAGATAATTGACTAGCATCTTTTTAATTTAAACAGTTGCTGGATAAGCTGCTATATCTGCAGATGTAGAGTAATGATGTAAGTTATTTGTTGTTCAGCTTCTGGCTGCATATTTCGTAATAAAAATTACAGATTGACAATTCAAAATATTATCTCTCAAATAATTACTTCAGTTAATAGACTTCCTGCAATAATCTCCATCTTTCAATAACAGTACTTATTTTCATAACAATGGTATAAGCTATATAGAACTAATATTCTTATAAACATTGTATATATTTTATTTCACTCTTGTTTCAGTGCCAATCCTCCTCACCATGGCAGGGAGAATGAACCATGTGACACGTGTACAGAAACAGAGTCCATTTTAAGTAGTAGAAGAGGTAAGAAACTGTAACTTTTTCATATTACTGAGCAATGAATATTTAAATATTTGAAAACATGCTAAAATACTGCATACCATAAAATGATCTTGTGATTTATTTATAAAAATTATTTTATTTTTAAATCAATTACAGTATAATAGATTCCTTTAAAAATATGGCAAAAAATGTGGAAGTATTAATTGGCCAACTCAGATGAAGTATTTTCCATGAAGAGAATTTTGATAACTGCTTTATATAACTTAACGCTCTTTTTTCCCCCCACAGCAATTAGATATTATTGGTATGGTAGTAAGTAAAACCTGGGCTACCATCGACAAGTTATCTCTCGTGTGGAAATCTAAACTTCCAGACAACATTCTATTTTAAGCAACTGTTACTACTGTTCTATTGTACGACTACTCAGCATGGACCTTTACCTCAAAACTGGAAAGAGAATTACACTAAGAGTGGCTTTGAATGTCACTTGGAGAATTGTCTGACCAATGAGTGATTGTATAGGAACTTTTGTCCAGTATCAGACATCCTCAAAGAGCAAAGTCAGATTCGATGGAGAGCTAAAGACAAATTTTGTTAGGTCTTTTGTGGGAGTCTACTCAACGAAGAGTGAGCAGAAGGCAACAAGCCAAGACCTATATCAAGCAGACTTGTGACAACATAAATCCCTCTGACCTGCCAAACATGATGGAAAATAGAATTGGATAGTGAGAGAGTCACGGGCATCCACACAATTAGTACAGCCAGTTGATGATGAGCAAAAGTTAATCCTTCCTATTAATAATGCCTAGGCTTATTTTACCTTGTTCCAGATCAATCTGACAAAATGACATCACAACATGAAAGGGTGTATGAAACGGAGGGATATTATTGAATTCCTCCATGCAGAAAATAATTGCACTCATTAACATTTTCATCAACAATTGCTGAATGTTTATAGATCCCAAACTAGATCGTGGGCAATGCATTTCAGTAGTGGTTATAGGGATGTGTGTGACTGGACATATTTGGGCAAATGAAAGGTCTTTTCCTGGCATCATATCTGCTATGAAAAAGTAGAAAAATCGTTTTTTTAGCTGAACTTTCTCTATCCAACATTGTTATTGGACTTCCACTATTTGTTGTAGTTTCCAAGGAAATAGGTTTTTACTTTTGAGGCCACCTGCATGAAATTTTAATGTATTGGATTGTAGGCAATTATGATTTTAAATTGGGTTTATTTATATATGAGAAAGCACGTTGCATGAATAATTTTTCATTTACAGTAACTTTTGTTAAATGGTTTCTTATTTAGGTCCACCTCGCATCAACGGGCATGCTAAACATGACCGACACAGAGACCCTCGACAGATCTATGAATCTACGTCCATGCTTAGCAGTGATTTGGAATCTACAAGTTTCTTTGATTCTGAAGATGATAGCAGGTACAATATTTTTGCAAAATTATTACTTACAATTCCAACTTCCTTACACAGCTATATTACATGATTATTTAATTGTTAAACTAATACTTGAAAATCTTGCTGTGTTTTATAAAATCTACCATAAGAATTGCCCCCATGTTCATAAATGGTTCTTATCTTTGTCTGGAATTCACTTGGCAGAATGACGGAATAGTCTCTGTTCCCAAAAAGGACGTCTAACAAGTGCAACAAACTATAGGGATATAATTCTCATGCCAATTGCAACCAAAGTTTATAATAAGCTTCACTTCCTTCGCAATAAGCGGACTGGATTTAGAAGACGCGGGTCGGCAGCTGCTCAAATCCTCTCCATTCAAAGAGGTCGCAATCTGTTTTGTTGACTTTCACAAGGTGATTCCATCAACAGATCTCATTTTTCAAATCCTCCAACTCAATGGTATACCTTCCAGAATTGTTGAGGCAATCAGAGCTCTGTAGAGAAACACCACTGCCACCATTGTATCGCCTGATGGCGAGACTGATTCCTTTGAAGTTAAAGCAGGAGTTCTACAAGGCGGCACCCTGGCCCCTTTTCTGCTTATAGTTGTTCTGGACTATGTTCTGTGTATTTATCTCGACAACATCGAGGAAAAAGGACTTCTTTTGAAACCTCACTAGAGTAGTCGGTACCCTCCACAATATTTGACTTTGCCGATGATCTTGCATTAATTTCTCAATGTGTCAAAGACATAGAATCCTTACTGCAATCACTTGAGCAAGCAGTGAACCAGGTAGGTCTCTACTGCAGCATGAGTAAGACAGAATATATCAAAACCTCCCCTGAACCATCAGAGTTGAAGTCACTCTATAATACATCCATCAAAAGAGTTGAGAACTTCAAATATTTTGGATCTCACATAATAGATTTCCAAAAATCTTCAACATCTACAAAACTCTTGCATAGGATGTATATAACAAACTTCACGAGATTTGGTGCTCAAACCTTCCATCCTCCTTAAAAGTCCAAACCTTTTGAACACTGATTGAACCAGTTCTACTGTATGGATCAAAAACTTGGACATTATCTGTTCGTCTTGATGGAATGTATACAAATCTACTTAGAAAAATCCAGAACATCAGTCGAAGATCCCATGCAACACTTAACACAATTTACAGAGAACTGTGACCAGTCTCTCTTAAGCTCAAACAAAAATGATTACAGTTTGCTGGGCACTGCCACTGAGTGGATAGGGAAATTGTCTCATCCTTATCCCTGTGACATCTTTCTGTGTCTTCTCATGAAAATTGGCTTTTCCAGACACCATACATAGCTCAGGACTCTGGGTTGGACATTGGAAATCTGGGGACAGCAATACAGGACCGAACAGTGTGGAAAAGGATTGTCAATGGAGTTCTGACCAACTATAGGAAGGTCGAAGGATGATAATGAACTTTTAACCTCTGTTAAATAGTTTCTAAAAAAATCTGTTTGTTTTTTTAAAAATTACTTCATCACAATATGATTATTAGTCATGTTAAAGAGTGATAGGTTTGAGGTGAATTCATCCTGAAAGGTGACAAAACATACTTGGGCATTTTGTACTTCTAAATAGATAAATATTTTTATGTTGTTCAACTTCTTTATAAATTAAGAGCAATACAATTATAATACTGCTTATTTTAATTTTGGTACAAGTCATATTTTTTTTTTTGTTTTTGTTGCTTTGTCATTCATGAATTAAACTTAAAATAAGACTAAATTTAACATTTTCTTTAAATTTTTTATTACATTTTTAACATGACATTTGAAAATTTTAAAAAATTACATTTAGAAGACTTAATATTTTCCACTTAATTTCACATGTAGAATACTATCCAAATGGATATATCATTTGTTTGCTTATCTTCAATTCAGAGGTTTGAATTTTAGTGCTCATGCAGGTTTTCACTCAGAAAGTGTAATGTATCTACATATAAACAAGCAGGTCTCTTATGTATTCGTTTTTTTTTGTTTTGTTTTCTAGTTCAACATTTTACAAAAAAAGACTTTATTATTACTGATGACAAAGTTGATATTTCAGAAAATAAATATTTCATATTAATCAAAATTAGTTAAAATATCAACAACTTTTCCAGTCTCTCTGATCTATTGCTATAAATCTGAATGGTTTAGCAAAGATATTTCTCTTCATGTAAGCTTTTAAACAAATATTTGTCTGAGATATATATATATATATATATATATATATAGCCATCTAGTCACTTGCACGAATTCTGATAAGCTACTTCCTGAAAGCTATTCTTCCTATAAGATCACCAGTAAACATGTCTTCATATAAACAATCCCACATATTGGTTGGCTTTTGCTGTGATTTTTAAAAAATCTTTCTCTGAAATTATTCTGCCAAAGAGACTACATCAATTTGATAGATAGGTCTTTATGTAAAGCAACTTAATCTCCAATGTTTTGCTGAACATTTATTATTTTATCTAGAGAAGGAATTTATTACTTGTCATCATTTTCACTCCACTTGGTGAATATAGTAGTTTGGTAAGGGCTGTCACCAGCTATGCTAAATTATCTCAAAGTTAATCAAGCCACAGCCCATCTAATTTAATTTTTTGATTTGGTAATTTTTCTCTTTTTTAATTTTTCTCTTTTTTAATTAAAATATGAAGTTCAATCAAGCCATCACATGTTTTTTCCTGGTTCTGTATCATAAAATTAAGCCTTTCTATATTTAACTTGAGTCTGAGTTTTTCAATTGCTGTCAAACCTCCTTGGGGCTCTGCCCATACCATCACACTGCAGTGATAATTTTTTTTTTCTTACCAGGAATGTTGCTAATAACAATCAAACTAGTTTGGACTACATAAATAATTTCTGCTAAATTTTAGGCTGACCCATCTTTTTCATTTAGTGGTATTTTATTATTCATTGAGTTCATTCTTGAATTGAAACTTCCTAATAGAAAACTAGAAAAAAACAAAACTTATCAGATAAGGCTTGCAAAATAGTCTGAAGCTGAATCTATAATGATACAATTTGTGAGTTTGTTACCGTAACACAGCAAAAATGGTACATTCTAGTGATATTTTTATTAGCAAAAGCCTGTTAAAATCCTAATTCAATTTATAACTTAATAATAATGTGGAGTCTTCATTTGTGCTTACCCCCAATAATCTGATAACACTAGTCTACAATGTTTCACAAGTTAATTACTTCAGAAATTAAATGTGCCAATTCTTATGTATTTTGGCATGTTGAATTCGAAAATGACCTTCAAATTAAATGATTGGCTCTAGATTTAGAGATATTTAGTCAATTATGTCATACTCTGTCTAAATTTCAACCCAAAAGAAGTTTACAAATCTAGGGACCAACAAAGATGCCTTTATCTTCACTTATCCTGGGAAATTTATTCTGCACATACTTGAATGCTGCCTTTGTTTTGTCCATAACCTTCACAAGAATTTTCATAAAACCAAGCTTCATGTAAAGAGGTGGCAACTAGTGGTGGATGCTGAATATTTTTCCTCCCAGGTTTTGTCATAGTGGGCAGTTTCTCTTGATGTATTGAGAACTTCAGTCTCAGCCGTCCCTTTCACAAAGAAAACAACAAGCAAGAGAACAACAACCTTCAAATCTATGTAAAGTTGCCAATTATTTTGATCACAGTTAATACATCTCGGTAGTTGTTTTATATTGTCACAAGTTTTTCATATGGGCTTCATGACCAACTGGAATTGAAGGTAAAATATTACTATTGTATAACAAACCAGCTTTGAGAGTTGTCTTCAAGCAATCCATAAGCAACCTCCATTCTTCTGGATTGTAACTGATGTTGAGTGATTGCACAAGACGACGGATATCATTGCAGCACACCAGATCACCTTCTATATGGAAGAACGGGACTAGATCCTTGCTGGAACCTAACATTTCTGCTTTACTCTTGGGAAATTCCAAATCTCTAAGTCCTTTAGGTCACTTTCAGTTAAGAAGTGTGGTTCAGAAACTGATGTCAGACAATAATCTTGGTTATATGAAATTGATGGTTCAGGCTCTAAGGTTTAACTTTCTTCCCCCTCATCTGACTCAATTTCTTATGATTCCGGTACTTTTGAGACTGGTATGTCTTCATCATGGGGGACAGGACACAAAGCAGATGGAATATTTGCATTTTTTTTTTTTTTTCTCTCCTTTGATGGTCCCTTGGCAATTGGCGGTACGATGCAGAAGTAGCAATCAGTGGCATGAAAAATAGATTTTTTTTTCTTCCTAGTTAGCCATTGACTAATATTTGTTGCCCATCTATTACAGCATATGTGTGGTGCCCACTTCTTGGCCGCCAATTTTGCACCCAAAATATAGTTGGTAAGCTTCTCTCACAAGTGTTATATTTCGCTTTCGTGATGCAAAAGTCACTTTGCTACACACATAGAAGCTATCAGCTTTGTTCAGACATTCATACGCCGTTTTTCACAGGTCAGTTAAATGTGAAAATCTGAGTGGAAAGGAGAATAATTATATATAATAAAATTATTAGGAAAATAATAATTAATCTGGCAAGGACAACAATTTTGATGAAATATCCATTAACACTAGTACCGTATCTTAAAATCTAAATTGAATCAACAATTTTGGATTTTTATTTTATTTCCAGTGCCCAAATTAGCTAAGATTGGCTATTTTTGTTTTTGAAGTTTTCATGTTGTAGACCAGTGTAGCCTCAAATATGCTAATTATAGAAAAGTTTCCCTTATTTGTTTAAAAATCATGTCTGTATTATGTAGTCATCATGTTCAATGCAAATAATCTGATTTCTCAAGGGAGATAACTGCAGATATATTAACAAACAAGGGAAATAGCATTAATAATTAATGACTGTTTGCAAATTATAAATTCTGTAAATACAATTTGGTATCAAGCTTAATGACCACTGATGCTTTATTAAACTGAAAACTGTCTCCTTTAAGTATTAGTAATTAATCCCTTGATGTATTGAAATAACTGTTTTATTAATTCCACTTTGTCGTATTCAGAGATAAAATTACATATAGACAAGATTACATGAAACTAAAAGGAAATATGTTGGTTAATTTTAGTGAGATGGATAAATTGCCGTCTAAATTACGCAAAAATGAAAATAATACTGACATCTCATTTTACCAAAATTCCAACTTGAAATACTAAAGAGTAAATTTATTCAATAAAATCGCCATTGGCTCCAACCAGGGCCTCCAGACGCCTTTGGAATCTCCTGCAACTCTTCTGGACGGTCTCCTTGTTTGAGTTGGTGAATGCTGCCATAATCCTTGCCTTCAGTTCATCTTTGGTGTTACAAGGAGTCTTGTTGGCCTCTCATTCAACTGTGCCTAACACATAATAATCAAGGCGGTTGCAGTCTGGGGAGTTAGATGACCAGATGTAAGGGGTGATGTGGTAACAGAAATAATCTGACAACTATAACTGAGTTTTCCTGCTTGTGTGGCATGGTGCAGAGTCCTATTGCCAGACATAGGGTTTTCCAGCAGCCACCCTCTTGACCCAGGGCAGCACTACTGTCTCAAGACACTTTATGTAGGCCTCTGTTTTGAGTCTGAGAACCTGTAGGAAGATGAACGGAGGCATAACATTGCCATCACTAGTGATCATTCTAAACACCTTTGTAATCACCATTAGACTCCTCCAACTCTTTTCAAATCTTCTGCACTGTCCTCAGATTGACACCCAAACCCTCTGAAATGCTTGTATTGGATCTTTCAGTGCAAATTCCAAGCAGTACAGTATGCCGTTTCCAAATTTCTGGTGGAGTGAATTGCAACATAGTGCGCTGCTTCTTACAGACAGTGCCCAACTGACCCTACTATATTGCACAGTCGACAAAATCAAAATAAGTATGCATGTGCAAAATGAAAAGTATAAAATGGCAACAATTTACTCGTCTCACCCTGCATGTAACTCAGAGCTGCAGTTCCATGTGTGTGCATGTGTTGAGTAATCCATTGCTGGAAAGCTTTTGATTCTTTGTCCAAATTTCAAAGATGAGAACAATACTTGTAAATAGTGTAAATAATGAACTTTTTTTCATGTAGGTTTTCAACAGTCACTGATACAACAGCAAGGTCTTCAAAGTATGGCCGACACAAAAGGAGACGAAAAAGGCACAGACTTCCTCCACTTAGCAAGGTAACATTCTAATTTTTATAGAATCAAAAGAAAACTGTTATCTAAGTGTTCTGCTGCTTTGGGCATATCACAGAATTTATCTGAGGTGAATACCTTTTAATCTTTTATAATTCCTCAGAAAGTAGCTTTTATTCAGAACACCAATAACATTACATTTCTTTTGAGCTAAAATATAATTTAAAAAAAAACAAAAAACGAATGAAACATTAAAAGTTCTGGATAATATTTGCATTTACTGAGCTCATATATATATATATATATATATATATATATATATACACACACCTTTTTTTTCTTTTTCTTTAATACTGCAAAATAAATATCCGCCTAAAAACAAATCATATTTACTGATTCATTTTTAATTCATATGATCTTTGCTTTTTTCCTTGCTTTTATTTTAAAGATTGTCATTGTTATAAAAATGAATTTTTTTTTTTTTTTTTTCCCCCTTTCAGACGTCTTCCTTCAGCAGTATCACAGATTCAACTATGTCACTGAACATAATCACTGTTACGTTAAACATGGGTAAGCCTTTTCATTTATGTTTGTATTTTAAAAATGGCTACATTCGGTGAGCATTGATTGAGCAAAAATGAATACATTTTTCAGTCACTAAAACCTTCCAGAATGATTCAAATACAACAGATTTGATTTGCAACAGTGAATTGGTTACATATAATCTACAACCCTCTTAGTAACTATAAGGAGTTGGCCGCTGACAAAGAATATCTTTAAAACTTGTGAGGTTCCTCAACATTCATTATGAGCAATGTAATGTGAGCTAAGTCTCTTTAAAAATAATATCTTCATGTATTAAAGAAAGCTAAGTGGTTTGCATACCAATAACATTCTGAAGGGAAACTTGAAATTAATTGAGCTTATTTGAGGAGAAGATCAAATCTCGGAGTTTTTTGTATTTTTTATGAGAGAGATGATTTCAGATTAAAAAAATATATACCTTTTAATATAGACAAACTTCTTTTATCATTTAAGCAACTCTGAATATTTATTATTCATTTTACAATTTAAATTTTTCAGTTATGCTCTTTTGTTTTCTGGATTTTTCTTTATTTTATATATTCTGTAGTCTTTGTTTTCAACAAATATTTCAGCCAATATTTTCTTCATGTGCCTGTGTTTGGTCTAAATTCTAGAGTGAATATAATGTAGATCGACTTGAAAAAAATCAATGAATGGCCAAAATATTATATTAAAAAAAAAAAGATTTAAGATTATCATCCAAAAATGTAAGGAATAATATAATTTCATTGATCTTATATCATCTGTATGAACTGGCTACTTTATAATAATTGAAGTAATTAGCATCACTATTTTGAGTATACATTTGTTTAAATATTTATTTTTTTCATGTCTAAATAAATTGCTTGGTCATTCAGTATATTTGTTTGTTTTTTTTGGAGGGTGGGTGTTTTTTAACAACAGATTGAAAATTAATTTTAAAAATTTTTCTTAAACTTAGTCTTTCAAAGTTGGCAAATTAGTTCTATTCCATGTGCATTTTCTTTAACATTAATTTTTTTTACATAAATTTCTAGTAATGAATGGTATTTAGCATTTAAGATGAGATTATAAACTATAATTATTTAGATGAAACATAAATAATTCTGATTATTTAGGTTGGAGTAGTCCAAAAAAATAGTAGGCAAAAGTTGTATCAAAATATTTGTTGTGCAACATCTGAGCATTAATTCAGAAAAGAGGATTTTATTATGTGATGAGAGTGATGTGTGAAAAGTGGACCTGTAAAGCATAATTGTGCCAGTCTAAGTAATATGCAAAATATACATCTTTGAAAATGAGTATAAAGTTTTTTTTTTCATTATTTTATGATATCAATGTTCAAAAACATTTGGATGCATATCACACACACACACACACACACACACACACACACACACACACACACATATGATATAGATCCAGAGAGAGCTCAATGAAAGAATAGAGCAAATGATAATCATGAAAGCAGAGACTTTAGAAATCCATAGATTTCTAAAGTTTCCACTTTCATAATTATATAGTTTTGATTCTGTTATTATTCAATAAGATAAAAGCATTATTTTCAACAAATTACTGTTTTCTTTGCTTCTGCTATTAATGTAATCCTTGCTGACCAATTTTTATGCATATTTGCATTCTTGTTGTCTTGCCATGGCTCCTAGTAGTGAAGTTCCAGTTGAACCCGAATTCCATTTCAAAATGTATTGCTCATGAGTGGCTTGCACCTTCTTGCTCACTCGTGTTCAAAATCACCATTAACGTTCAAAACTTATCTACTACATGACTGAACTCCACCAAATAAGATGTGGAAGGGAAGGAATCATCTTGTAGTGGGCATATCCAACAACAACAAAGATGACAAATATATATTTAAACTGACTTATATCTAACGTAATACGTAAAAGGTTAATGATCAGAGTTGAATCAGACCAGGAAACAGTAGGATTAAAACAAAGCTCAATACACGTGTGAAAAAACGAGAGTAAAAATAACTTTCAAAATCGGGAGGTCAGTTGAATCCGCTACCTTGGTATCATCTTCAGGTGATTTTTATCAAATTTTTTATATATATATATATATATATATATATATATATATATATATAAGAACATGTGTTTAAATGGAAAATATTAAACATTGAAGTTTAATAAATTATTTTAATTTGTCCTTGCAAGACAAGAATCTTCGTGTTGGAATGTCATTTTCACTTCCACACCTCCCCCTCTACAGTGTCATCAGTTATTTCTGCTTCAGTTTCTCAGCAATCAACACTAAAAGTAATTAATTGTGTTCTCTATGACCTGATATTTTTCCTCATCTATATACATATACTCTCCTTCACATGTTAAACCTCAAGGAGAGAAAGACACTATTTTTCCTTAGACATTTATTGACTTTCATGACAGATTATGCCTGGCATTATCAACATGACTTGTGTATGTGTGTGTGTGTGTATATATATATATATATATATATATATTGTGTTCTTCCAATCTTTTTTGTTTCAATTTCACATGTAATTGTCAAAGCACAAATCTAGCATTTGTCACTCTATGCTCCTGTGTGTATGTTTCATGAATATTGTCAAATGTCTCTCTTGTAACTTATTAATTCAAAAACTAGTTTAATGTTTAATTGTTAAAACATTTTAAATAGTATTCCAAACTATTGTGATTAATATTCATGATAGTTGAACTGCAAAAATAAGTATTTAAAAATCAAAGTTGGTTCATTTTCATACATGATAGTATGTTAAATGTGTATTTCAAAATATTACTATGATGATAATTGCTACTGAATTGTCTATTATGACTTTGAATATCAGTCAGAAGAGTTTGTTTAGATGAATAAATCATGCAGCTAAGACTTAAATATTACACAAATAGTTTAATCACTGATATTGATCTTGTAATTTTTCAGTTTTAAGATAAAATCAGTTGTAAACCAAATAATCAAGACAACTTGGATAATCGACTGAGGAGTTTTTTGTATTTTTACTCATTTCATTGCAAGCAATGCAATAAAGTCACTAAAGCACAACGGGTTAAAAGTTCAGATACTGTTGATGGCAAATATTTTAAAACTGTCATCTAAAATTAATGAAAAGTAATAAGTTTATCACGAGGGATATTCTACTCATAATGCATACATTTATTCATATATTTTGTAAGATAGAAATTCATATTGAAATGACACCTTAAAATCTGTTGTGATGATGTAAATTTGCAGCACTTGAGCACTGAGAATCTGTGTGTGTGTGTGCACACCATGTCCCTTCAAGAATTGAACAGTCATGACTCTTTATAGTTTCCTGTCTTTTGCTGCAATACTTTCTCATTTATAATCCTTTTTTTTTTTTCCTTTTTTTTTCCTCTTTGTGATACTTGTTTTTTCATTCATTTTACAAAAGCTTGTCAAGTAGGTTATCAACTTTTTCTACTTTCAATGTGCCCAGTAAATGTTAAATTCTGTAAGCCTTGATAATGAGTAAAGAAGGCTTATTACTATAGAATTATAGGACAATCATTTCATGAGATTTTCTTTGAGGAGCTAAAATAGATTATACAATCTAAAAGTAAAAGATTTAATCATAAATTTCATCAAACTAAATCTTCTGATGATACTTAGATTTAATCTCTATTGTTTTTATTTCAGTCAACACAAAAATGGATTTGGGAACTTTTCTTCAAACCACAAAATTCTCTACATGTGTCCACTTAAGAATTTAATTTTAATCAGGCTCTGATTTTAAATTGTCATGTATATAAATAGAATGAAAGTTTAGAAAATTATTCCTTCAGGGGTTACAGGGGAGACCATTCATACATTACAATTCACACTAAAATGACTCATCTGTCATCAAGTGATAAAGCTGCCTTTTTGAGAAAGGCGAGGTAATCATTTGGTGTTTTTCTAGCACCCTTTTTGTAGAATGTCAAAAAAAAAATGTATTACGTGATATAATTTCTTAGTTTTCACACTAGTTTTCGAAATTCTAACAGTGAAAGATAAAACTATTTCATAATTAAACATCTGATTTCTTTTCAAAATTTGGTTTTATAGATCATTCTAACCGACATCATGGAACTCACCTGCGTAAGGGAGAGAACTTTTCTATTTTTATATGGTCTAGATTTACCATGATTGATTACCATTAAAAAAAAAATTCATGGAAATGAAAAAGTCTTTGTATCTATCAATTTATATGTTAAAACTATGTTTCTAAGAATCAGTTTACATTGTCTCTTTTCCTGCAAGCAAGTCAAAATATTACATTTAAAAGTGCAAATTACTGGCTGACTAAAACACAATTTCTTATGTTGATCAGATAAGTTTGTATATGATAATTTTAATAAAACTTTGCTCTTCTGTGCTCATGGGAATCATAATATTGAAGATTTTTACCTCTCTGTTGTTTTATGTGCCAAGTTTCATTTTTTTTATTTTTATTTTTTCTTCCTCCTATTCCCCTCTCTGTCTGCAACAGACACGGTGAACTTTTTGGGTATCAGCATCGTTGGTCAAAGCAACAAAGGTGGTGATGGAGGCATTTATGTTGGCTCCATCATGAAAGGGTTAGTTCAGTATTTATTTCTTGTTTCATATCAAAACAGTTCATTTTCTGTTAAGTAAGCATGTCATGGGTCCTGTGGTTTTAGTATTCAATATAAATTGAAATCAAACCTTTTCAAGGTTAACATGTTTATTTTATTATCAAAATTTTAACTTGTATTTTGTCTGCTCCTTTTCACAGACAATGTGTACACACACATACACACAGTATGTATGAAAAGTTTGTAGTTTATCAATCCTAAAAATGTCTGTACAGTTTGGTAAATATAAAAGTGATTGGAATATTTGATAAGTCAATATAATATTAATTCAAGTATATAGTAGTTAAAAAGAATTTCAAAGATTAGAACAATATTTTACTTCAGATACAAATGCTTTGTTAGAACTATTGCTCTGATTTTTGATAAATTAATAGTAATTTACATACGTATTGTATATTTTTAGGCAATTTTCTTTGTTGTGTGCAGCCAAGATTTTCTAATTTTAATTTTCTTCCTCCTCCCTTATTTTCAGTGGTGCTGTGGCTCAAGATGGCCGTATTGAGCCAGGAGATATGATACTGGAGGTGAATGGTATTAGTTTTGAAAACATGAGTAATGATGATGCTGTCAGAACTCTACGTGAAGCTGTCCAAAAACCTGGGTACAGAAGCTTTCTTTACATTCAAATATAAAAAAATTTAAATTCATTTGTTTATTATGTTTTTATTTTTTGGTATCCTGTCACATACACACTATAAAGGTTTTTGAAATATTGTTTTTTTTGGGGGAGGGGGGTATGAATAGTCTGTTTTAAATTTTATGTTGTAGCTAGATCCGCAATAAAATGTAACAAATAAATTTTATAGGCTAAATCTAAAATTACACATTATTTTAAACAATTTGCATTTAGACAGCAATTTTTCATTGATGCATGTTTAATTAAAAAAACTAGATAAGAATTTTTTACCAAAGTTAAATTGTTTCTTTACAATTGAGCATATGTTTAGATTCAATGGGTATAGAAAAGATTATGCAAATGTCATCTATCCTTTATTCAATACATTTTTAAAACTTTATGTGGACATTAATTAAACCCAATGTAACATCACCCACGTCATAAAAAGGAAGAAAACATCTATAAGAGTAACGTGAATAAAAAGCTTAACAATTTCTAGATGGCTAAAATTTTCTTGCCTAATTTATAAGACTTAATTTATCAATCTTAGAGCACAATCACATCAATTCACAAAATAAGTTTCTTAACCCCATAAATAACTGACTTACAAATAAAATTTAACTTTAAAAAAAAACTTAGAAATGCTATCCAATGTATCGAAAACAGATCTCACCACAATATAAAATGCTCAATCTTGACTAAAACCAAAATCACGGAATTTTATATTAACAGACATAAGAAATCATAAGAAATACATTAGTATTTCTAAGACTATGAGTTGACCAGATAAAATTTGTAAAATTAAAAGAAAAAAAATGCCATTAACAAATTATGAAAATATATCAAAATTATCTCTGCCATCAATGCAGAAATAAACCCCATCAAACTGCACCAAATTACCAGAAACTACTAAATTGTCATTTTTGAGTTCTGGAGTTATGTAGAGAACACCAGATGTTGAAAATAATCAGATAGATAATAATCAGATAATATCTGTACTCTTTGGACCCATTCATATATTCCCTGGTATGTAAATGAAAAAAAAAAAAATTAACAAAAACATTTGAAACTATCCTTGTTGGTCATTTTTCATGAAGCACATCAATTAGTTCTAACTGAAAACAGTTTGGTAGCAACATTTATCATCTGAAATATTTATTCATTTAAAAAAAAAAAAAATTTTTTTTTTAAATCTACACAAATTGATAATTTTATAATTAATGTAAAATCATTTTTGGGGGCTCTATTTGTAACTTTCATTACAAATTGATTATTTGTATTGTGGTTCTATCATAAAATAATGTGAATATCTGATTCCAATTTTAAATATCTGTTGATATCTTTTCAACTATATGAAATTTAAACAGAAGAGATTAATAATATTGCTTATCATTTATTTCATATGACATTAAAAAGGCCCATCACACTAGTCGTTGCCAAATGCTGGGACCCAAATCCAAAGGGCTACTTCACTGTACCTCGCCAAGAACCTGTGCGTCCAATAGATCCATCAGCTTGGGTGGCACACACCACAGCTATGCGTGCAGAATATATGGGGCGTGGAGCACCAGTCAGTTCTTCACTTAGTACCATGACATCTACCAGTTCGTCCTTAACTAGTTCAATACCAGAATCAGAAAGTAAGTAACTGCAGTCTTTTGTTTATTAGTATTTCCATATATACACTAGATAACAGATATTTTGTTTTTTATATATTCAGTTATCACAATATTCTTGTTGAAAAGAAGCATTATCTATCAGTCATTAAAAAAAAAAATCTTTCCTATGATTTTGTAGAATAAAATAGAGAAAGTCACATCTAGTAATGATTTGTTTTGATTTATTATAAAATACATTTTCAGATTTTACTCAAATAAATGTAATTCTCTTTATCCTTATTGCATTGTTATCTGATTTGCTTTTCTAAACAGTTGCTATAATGTTCCTACAGCAGTTGAACATTTTTATTGTTCAAGATATACGTATACACACACAGGCCAATTCGTAGATGCCAGTATTTAATATATTTACTGCTTATGCTCACATCCTTAAAACAGAAGCCAAAAATATCAATATGACTATTTTTGGGATCATAGCTTAAATTATTTGCTACAATTACTTTCCAGAAAGGCATGAATTAAAACATTTTAATCAGGGAATAAACAAACACAAAATTGCATGCTTCAGTCAAGCAATATCAGAATGAAACTAGATTTTATCAAATTTATCAAGTAAATTAAAATGGTAGCACATTGCAAATTATGCATGATACGGTGGCAATAAAATATACTGACAGTTCAAATTTCTCTTTTTATTCTTGGTTCATTTTTGCTGCAGTAAATTGTATTGTTCCAATGGGAAATAAAAAAGATAATCAGAAATTTAAAAAAAAAAAAAAAAGTCACAAATCTTGATATATTATTTTACATTTTTTAATTTATTTTTTCTTTGATTCTAATTGTGAAATTTCAAAATAGTAAACTTAAATAAAATACAAAAATGTTAATAACACATACATTCTAGTATATTTTGTATGCAAGATATTTTCAATGTCCTAATGTTTATCTAATTGTGGTTTATTTCAGGGTTTGATGATTTAAATTTGACTGTAAATACAGATATGGAATCCGTTGTAAAGGCAATGGCTCAAGCTGATTCCGGCCTTGAAATCAGGGATAGAATGTGGTTAAAAATAACTATACCAAATGCATTTATAGGTAAGCTGTTAATTTCTTGTGTTCATAAATCTAACATTATAAAATGCTTTGTTTTATTTAAAATAAAATAAAAAATTATTCTAATGCAAAGAAATATTATTTCATATTGTGCAATGTAACTTTTCATTAAATCATATTTAATAGAAATGCTTTGTCACAGCTTAGTTGATTATCGCTACTCTTTAGTTTGTAAAGATACTTTTGTAAGGGTGAAAGAAAAAGCATTAATATTCCAATATTGTTTTGTTATTATTACACTCTCTTCTATGGCTTTCTTTCGGTGTACAATTCATGTATAATAAGCAAAGGGGACTTCTTTTTTTTTTTTTTCTCTAATGAAAACCAACAAATGGTAGAAATTATATTGATCTGACCAACTCATTCACAGCAATCCATGTAACAGATAATTTCATATTTTTTATATACAGAGGTGTTATGCATTCCTTTCTTTGCTAAGCTAAAAAGAAAGAAAAAAACCCACTGAAAATATATTGTACAGGCAACACCTTGCCTGTTCGGATCTTTAAGTGTAAAAGAAAGACTGAAAACAGCTGCACCTAAAATATATAGACAACAAAAAGTGCTCAATACAAAATTCAAAATCGAATATGTAGAGCAAAGATATTTAAGAAAAGGCTAAAATGCCAACCAACCTTTTGTCTATACAAAAATGACAAGAATTTTTTATTTAAAAGTCACTGGTATAAAAACCAATAAGTTTTATACTTTAAATGAAAGCTGACATTTTCTAAGATTAAGTGAAATGTGTGCATATTCAGGTACAACTTGTAAATAGTTAAATACCAAGACAAAAGGAATAAAAGGACTATTGACGTTTTAAATTATCTTGAATTGACTTCAAAGTTTCAAACAAAGTAACGTACTCTACTGTAGTTTGTGGGGATTTTACTCGTACAAAAATAAAGGAAGAAGAATCTTGTGTATAAAAAAGATGATTCTTTAATTTGGAAGAATATTTTCTGACAATGTTAATTGTTAGCTTTATTTTTTTTTTCCCCCCCCCCAATTCATTTTTATTTTCATAGGTGCTGATTTAGTTGATTGGCTGTTTGCTCATGTAGAAGGCTTTACTGATCGTCGAGATGCCAGGAAATATGCATGTAATTTACTCAAAGTGGGTTACATTCGACATACAGTCAACAAAATCACATTTTCTGAACAATGTTATTATGTATTTGGAAACCTGTGTGGAAGTAAGTATTTTCAGCTTGTTCTTACCTTTTATCCAGATTTCAAAGCACTTTTTTTATTCTTTAAAAAATAAATAAATTGCTTGTAGGCTAAATAATTATCTTGACACACTGGAATTTCTGTTTTCAAAAAAGTGAAAAATTGATAGGACCATTAAACAAAACAAGACTATTGTGCTTTACAGTACATAAAATCAGATTTACAACTGCTTAATGCCACTATTTAAATAAAGATCTATCAAAGCCATCCACAATATTTGTTAAATCTCTCTCTTTTTTTATATATATATTTATTTATTTATTTATTTATTTTACAAAACAAAAATTTTAAGGGAATGGAAATCATTAGCAATATATAAATATCTCCAATGCAATAAAATCTGTGTACACGAAAAAAATTTAAAACCAAAAATTAATATGCATTTTACATAAAATTGAGGGTAGAAGTATGGCATTATCCAGCCTTTTACAAGAATATAGAAAAGGCCCAACCATCCATAAAAGGTACACCCACCCACTTTTTTTTTCTTTTTTTTTTTTGTCCATTTAATACTTTCATTATGCTTCTTAGTCATTTTTACACACTGTTATATTATTTTTACTAAAGATAATTTAAAAAAGAGAAAAGCCCCCTCAAACTTTAACAGATTTAGGCCAAAGTTTAGGTTTTGTGTTAAATATTTTTTTCTCCTCTTCATTATGCATTAACAGGAAATAATCAAGATTCCTAGCTGTACTTTTGAGCCTCTTTTCATGAAGCGATCATGTGAGATTGTGATTGATTTTTATCTTGCTTCACCCTTTGATAATTTCAAGATAAGCATGCTCCCTTTTACCATAAGCTGCCAAACTGAACTTATTCCCTTTGCTTAATGCATCTAATTCTCTTTTGTCTTTCTGCAGCAAAAACAGAACAGAAACCAAATCATCTTAAAGTCATTTTTATAAATATATACATACACACAAATAGTAAGAAGCTGAAGCTTAAAATATAAAATAAACTGAGGGCTCAGTGCCAAAGCCAATAGAGCCTAAATATAACATTATTTAATTCAATGATCACAAAATCTGCCACTCAGTTTCATGTGACAACAATCATCAGGTTTTTGCTTGATGATTGTTATCACATGAAAATCTGAGTAGCAGATTTTGTGATTATTGATTTAATATATATATATATATATATATATATATATATAGTCCTCAAAGCACATCAAATAATCCTACAATTCATGTTAACTATTGAAATTGGGTTAGATTTTATAAAATTGTTTCAATGTGTCTTTTCTTTCTTTTTTTAATTTTTTTTTTATTTCAATGCATTTGTAAAAACATTTGTTCTTCATCTGAAGAATACTATCAGATGGAAATACAAAAAGAGTAAAGCTTGCTGCTACTTTTCCCTGTGCTCTATTTTTCTGGGCTCTCCTTATCTGCTCTGACTTTAACCTGTAATTTCATTTATTCCTACCCAGGTAGAATTCTGCTGCTTTGCACATTGTACAGGTTTCATAATAAACTCCTTTAAAAAAAAAAAAAAAAAAACGATTCAGTAATAAATAAATTTAAGTTAAAAAAAACAAAAAACGAACATTTCATAAATTTATAGGTACCATTCAACTGCAATGAAATAATCATGTAAATCAGATGTAATATTTTCAATCTATCAGTAGTGCAATCTACACAATGTAGGTTACCCAAGAGTATTATAATTTAAATATTACAATATAATATAAATATTATAACATCCTGTGTATTTTTTTTGTTGTTATTCTCATTTAAAAAATAAAACCATTTATATTAGTTCAGTAGATTGTTTAAATCGATATTTAAATAACTGTTTTTGATTGGATTTTGTTTTTTAAGATTTCATTTATACTTGATCAATTTTCTACTTGATGCTGTTGTGTGATGATTTCTGCCTAATTAAGGCATTTGATTATATCTTTACATGAAAATCTTGCCTATATTTGATCAGGCAATATGAAAATATCTTTTGTTTTTTGTTTTTTTTTTTCTCTTTTTATAATTAAAAGTTTATATTTTTTTATTCCAGTGAATAGTCAATGAAGCCATTTGTAGCCTCACTAATTTTGTATTGTTGTATCAGTCTTGTTATTTTGCATTCCTCATCATGAATTGATTAGATCTACTCCTTGTCTCTCTTGTAATTTGTGCCTGCCTTGTTACCCTTGTAACTCTCACCCTTCTTGATGCTTGATGCAGCTTCATTGTATAAACATTTATAGAATTTAGGTCCTCTTTATGAATATGATCAGATAAAGAGATTAAAGCCTTAAATAATTTCAGCAGATTAAAAGTAAAATCTTTTCTATTTTAAATATAAGATTGGTATCCTTAACAGCTTTCTTAATATAGATTTTATCTGTATTTTCAAATTATATTTCAGTCATAGTAAATTTGTTGGTATCAGTAATTTCTACTGGTGTTTCATATGCTGTTTTTCACTTTTTCATAAATCAAATATGAAAAAAAATTTACAAATTAGGAGGAATGGTTCATTTCTTAAAAAACAAACAGCTGACTTGTCTTAAAATTTCTTTCTTTAAAATATCTTGAGATTTAGCTAAAGTGTAATTCTCACAATAATTGTAAAAATCTGGTGAGATGAGTTAATGTAGCTGAGAAACTACTTTTAATAATTATGTATTTATTGAATTTATATTAAAGAAAGGAATTGTAATACATTATATACAATTTGCCCATTTGATATTTTTATTCTGAAAAACATTTTTCTAAAAATAAATGTTAAACATTTTTTTACTTAGTTTTACCTTTTCATTTATATGGAAAACAGAGATACGTCTAATAATGCTTATATGTATATGATAAATTCTAAAGGAAAGTCTCTAGTTTTTTTCAAGGAGGTAGGGTGAGGTGATTTTTTTTTTTTTTTTTTTTTTTTTTTTATGATGACACTTATGGAACTTGTATGTTGAGTTGTTAATATTGTTTGGAATAAGCAATGTAGCCTGTCTGCTAATGGCAATTGTCTTATCATTTTGTTCCTCACCATCATTTGATATCACGTCTTTATAAACCGTCATCATTGTAGGTGTCCAAGCTCTTCCAGGTTAGTTTTTATGCTTCATCATCAGCTCGCTCTGTTTCTCTCTTTTCCTTTCTAATATTATCTCACTCCCTTCTCACTCTTCAGGAAGTGAACAGGGATGGATGCTCTGCTTTCAACCACCTCTCACATGCATTACATCATTAACAACAGGCATGTCATCTGTGACTGAATGTGATGTGTCAAGAAATAAATGATGCTAGAATTTTCTTAAAACAATTATATATTAGGTGTGTGCAAAAGTTTCCAGAATTTATTTTTTTTTTTTTTTTTTTTAAATTTTATACTGTGTATTCAGTTTCTTGGGGGGGGGGGGTAAATGTTGCTGGGAACTTTGACATACATCTAATATTTTACATATACCTCTTCATACACTGCATGTTTTTATAAGGACCCTGTCCAGTCACTATGGCCAGTCCACATTGCATCTGTGATTCTTTGACTAATAGCATGAAACTATATTAATATATTTTTCTTATTAAGTGCCTGACCATTATGCCAGAGGATATTGTACTCTTTGATGCTATCTTATTATAAATAGTACTAACATTAGGCACCACCATCTTGGACAATGCAAGAATGGTTGTCAACTTAGTTCTTTTTATCATGAAATTTCTTGCTTTTATCTTAAAGAAAGGAGTAAAATAACTTATCCAGATTACAAAAAAGTTATTTTCTATTAAATACTGTTGATTTAGAGCCACATTTTCAGCACCTCCTGCACACCTGGCACTTTTGCCTGCTCTTCTGCAAACCATATGCAAAACCGCTTCTGTATTACTACATTATGTTGTAAACTTTATTTTCGCTTTAAATTTTGATCTCTGTTGCTTCTTGATATTAGAAGAGGAAAATTATTAAAAATATCTTAATAGATATTCTTTAATAAAAGATTGCATCTTAAAATGACTAGTTATGCATTTTCTTTATATTTGGAGCTATTGTCAAGTGACAAACTGACATTTTTTTGCTCTCAACTTTTATATTTTAATAATATCGTTTTGTTTCTCTACCTGACAATTGGCATTAAGCAACAGTCACTCTCTGAGCTGTAAATATTTGTGCGTACTTGTATTGGTATGAGTTTTCAGGTTGTAAAATAAATGAGTGCATGTATGCTGTTAGTGTCATTGCTATCAGAACTTGTTCATAATAAAGTTCTGCTTTGTGATAAGGACACTTTTATTATGTATGTATGTGCACAATGCTGCTCTATTAATCACATGAATGTATGTTGTAATTGATATTTAATGTAATGTCAGTTCTCTTCTTGCTTGGACTGGAATATACCATAATTCAATGTACCAGCTTGCTTCATTAATTCATCCTTTGACATTCTGCCTTCATTTTCACATTGCAGATTTATTTTCATCTGTGTTTATTATTCAGGCAGTCATTACCAGACTTCATTTCCATTCATTTCTTTCTTTATAGCAATATTGTCATGTGTCACAAACAAGCATTCTTAACGAGAACCCTATGCTATTGTTACTAATGTAGCTGTGTCTAAGTAAAAACTGAAAAATAATCTTTATTTCGAAAAGATCGTGGTTTTAGAAAAAAATATGAAAAAAGATAAAAAAATTTGATTTTGATAATGTAAAATTTACTTGATTTGTTACAGTAACTATATTGTACCTTGTTTATAAATAGCTTGTTTCACTGAAGGTTTAACTCGATAATATAAAGATGTAGAAATATAAATTTTTAAAATTCAGCAATATTTTCAAGGAACAATTATATTTGGTGTTAATGGAAATATAAAAACAAAAGAGCTTTAAAAGGTGATAAAATCAATTTAAGCAAAGGATCTGAATTGTTTTTTCATACTAAACAGTAATCTTGCTCAAGGTCTCATGGACTAGTGTAAATCCTATATGCACCATTTTTAATGCTTTTTTTTCTTTTAACTAACAATAGTTTTAGCCAATTTTCTTAAAAGGGTAAGTATCTAGCTTGATAAATGTAGTAGGTTTTTTGATGTTTAGAAACTAATAAACCCATTTGTTTTTCAATTTATTTACCACAATAACCTTGCAATAAACTCCTGCATGCTTATTAAAGTTAACTCCTGTTTACTGTAAATTTTCTGTTATATAACTATTAAAAGACAGCAATGCAAACACCAGAGAATAATGGTGAAAAGCAAAAACTGGCTCTATTTCTGTACGATTCTGAAGAGATTTTGTATTCTCTGAAAGCTGTGAGAAATATTAAAAATCCCAACATGGAATATGATATTCAGAAGCCAAGTTTTTAATTTCAACTTATTCAGGTATTTGAGATAGGAAAATCTTCAAACCCCACAAAAATGTCCTCTCATCTTTTGTCACTGAGCAGCTGTGTGGAAGTCTGAATATTGTATTAAAATTCTGTAAAGTGGCACAAGTCAGTCACTCTAGTGACCAATCTTCTGATGGCATTGTTTAGGTCTGTCCAGAAAGTATCCAACCATTAAATATTAAGGGTAGAACAGAAGCACCCAAGTGTCCACTTCAGAGTATTTGCCCTTCGACCTCAAACAGTTTATCCTATTGTCTCTTCTTCCACTTTTGAAAAGTTTGCAAAATCATCTTCTGGGATTGTCATCAGTTGTCTCATTGTGTTGTCCTTAGTCCTCAGTGTTTCATTGATGATTTTTAATTTAAGTATGGGAAAAGCCAAAAGTTGCAAAGAGTTAAATCTGCACAGGGTGGGTGGGTTTTCCAAAAAAATAAAAATAAGGAAATAGCAGGAGGTGTGCTTTTCATGAAGAATCTACTCATTCTTTGGCCATTGTGGATGTGACAGTCACACAAATCCACTCAATGGTATCTCACTTCTAACTGAGTGGCTGTATAGAAGAGTGTCTGTTCATTCATGCCCAGTAAGGTTCCATCTGATTAATAGACAAGTTAATAGCAAACTCATGCAATCTATTCTTGTGACATTCAAAATGGTTGGATATGTTCCAGACAGACCTTGTACTCTAAATATTGTCACATTACCCGCTCAATAAAAATGGTTGACCTCACTCACCTAACAAGTTAGATAACTTTTACTGTAGTTATCAACTCCAAAACTCAATTTTCAACACTGGTGAGAATAAAATCTGTTTTCCTTTCTTCTTTCATAATTCCAGGTTATTCAGTTTTCTTTTTGACTAGCATTTTGTTTATCTCATTTCTGTTGCTTTTTAGCATTCTATCATTAAGTAAGCAGCACAGATTAGAAATAATCTTGATAATTGTTAGAAATGGTAATCTGGCAATAAAAATAAGATTGACAATATTTCATCTAAGAAACTTATATGACTAATATTGTGGCTTTATATTTGAAAAATATGGGTCTTTCAATTGATTTTTTTTTTTTTTTTTTTTTTTTTTGTGCAAATATTCAATTGAAATATATCATTCAAAATGATATTGTGAAAGAAACTTTTGTTTCTATTTTAGAGATTTTTACAAGTATATGTTCAGTTTTGTTACTTTTAATAATGCTGTCCACTTTGGGAATTTTATTATCAAAGGTTTATAAAAACTTTTCGTTTGCATCCAGATAATTCTCTTAAAAAAAAAAAATTATCAATTTTATATTCTCTTAAATCATACTTGTTTTCTTTCTCTTTTTTCTTTCTTTTTTTTTTTTTTTTTTTCTTCATTTATTTTTCTCATTATCCTTTTTCTTATGTATTGTCTTTCTGTTTATCTTTCTGTGCAGATTTCTCTTCTCTCAGTTTGGAAGATGTGGACTCTGTCTCTGAAGCTGATCGGGACACGTTAGCTCCTTTGCCTCCACCAACCTGGAACAACCAGTACCCTTATAGCAGTTCCAGTTACTTGCCTCAGAACCTCAGCTACGTCCCGCCATACTGCTACACCAGCACTGATACTACCAGCTACGTGGGCAGCTTCGTCGATGGTTGCGGACCGCCCAGCGCTGCTAGTGGTGCTGGTGCCGGTGGCAGTGCAGGTGGAGGTGGAGGTGGTAATGGAAGTGCAGGCAGTGTACATAGTGGCTCAGGTATGTCTGAGATTTTTTTTTTTTTTTTTTTTTTAAGACTTGTTAAATTTGAGCTCTAATGCATAAAGATAATTTGAATTTAATTCAGCCCTCCACCCTTGGATTTTTAAAAAAAATTCTTTTAATATTAAAGTCAGTCTTTTTGTAATCATTAGAATTGGTTGATGAAAAATTTTTGAATGACAATCTACAATAGTTATGTCTTTAGAGTAATGTTTTATTTATGTTATTCTTTATTCAGCTAATAACATCCATTCAGATGTTTTGTAGGAATAATTTGCTGCCTTGAATTTGGAAATTCTCTTTTTTTTTTCTTTATTTCTTACATATATATATACACACACACATTTATGTGGTTAAATATCTAACATTGTTAAAAAATGCCAAGTAAGTACTAGAAAACACACTAAGGCAGATGAAAACATGGGGGAACTGAAGATGCTATTCTAGAACATTTAAAATTCTTTGTCTTAAAAAAAAAAATGAAATTGATATGCAATTTGAAATAAACTAGTTAATTTGATTATTCGAATGAACTAATTTGCATGCATCTAACAATTCTTTTGTATTTTCAGCCTTTTTTTTTTATTTTTATGTTGAGTAATTTTCACCATTTCTGCTTATCAACACTAATATTTGGAATAGCAAAAATGTCTCCACTTTCCCTTCAATCATTCCTATGTTGCTCATGGCAATAAATGTTACTATTCTTTCTTATTGTCTCCCTTTGGTGATGGTGTGATTATCTCCCTTTCAGGTCTTTTTTTTTTTTTTTTTTTATCTTCCAATGTTTATTGAATTATTATATTACCAACCACTCATTCTGCCTTGCTCGTTGTGTGCCCAAATATATTTCCTACCACTAATCTGTAGCTTTATTGGCGCTGTTCTCATGAATGAAAATCATAAAAATGCCAAGACCTCACTGCACAATGTGGTCATATAGTCGTATCTATGCAATACAGAACACTTCACTTAGATTTTAGATTATTACAATATGCTCCTGTCTCTCTCACTCACTCACACACATTACTACTACTACTACTACTAATAATAATAATAATTGCTTCTGGTATCATATTGAAATTGCACGCTGACAATTTCTTTTGCCAAGTAGAATCTTGTATTTTTTATAAAATCTAAAAAGAACACTTGAATATTTTAAATTTAATCAGTTAAAAATAGACTAAAAGCAATGGATTTGATGTATGAAATTTTTCCCCCAAAATGCAGAACTCAAGTTATTGTGATTGGTTAAAATTTGCTGTGCTAACTATACTATAACATGATAGTAAATTGAGAATTGTTATCAATTTGTGTATACTAGTTGCTACTCGACTCCTATTTGAAGTGGGCAAAATGTTCATACTGAAGGTTTATCTTTATTTGTCAATAGGAATAGAAATATATTATTTCTGGTTTCAATAAAACAATAAAAAAACAATTGTTTCTTCTGAAAGTGGCTGTTTAAAAAAATTATGCCTATCATAATTTCAATAATTTTCAGAAAACCCTCTATTCTGTAATTCTGGTCTTTAAAAATCAAAAATTTAAATTTCAGGAAAATCTTAAATTTCTAGTGAAACTGTGATTTAAATAATGAAGAACTCTGTACACTTTTCTTTTTACAATAAACTTTAAGTATAAACTGTTTTTTAATTATACTTATTAAAAAAGGGGTTTTCAAATCAACATTTTTTTTTTAATCAATTTTTTTTAAAACTCATATTTCCTGTCCTTTAGTTAAACTGTAAAGGAAGGAAATTTTATAGTTACTAAAGTTACTATGAAGAGAATTATATTATTTGGCATCATATAAAGCTTACTTTAAAAGCTATTTTCCTTTTTCTTTTTTTCTTTTTCCTCTTGTCAAATCCTTTTTGCTTGCTTGCATGTTTGCTTTCTTTTTGTTTTTTCTGCCTATCACTTTCCTGCCTATCCCAGAATTCCTCTCCTCTGTCAACAAAAGTGATGCCATTTATTGTTCCTCTAACTAGTCCCTCCAAATATTATTGTGATCCTATTGTTATCGAAAGCCATACTTTCTATTTTCTTATTAATGTTCATTTCTGGGAACAACAGCACAAGATTAACATCTTATAGATCTTTCACAGATCCTTTGCAAAGTAAATAATAGACTCCTTTATTTCCAAGAGCAAAGTTATAGCAGGGATTTCTACAAGCTTGTATTCTATTGAGAAAATTTATAAATACAATGTTTTAAAATTTACATCTATTTCACTGTTCATTATAAAAAAAAAAAAGCTCTATTTTCACAGGTTTTACTTTTCCTGCTAAAATTCCTTAACTGAAACAATACATTTGTGGATTTGCTCATAATTAAATATCAAATAACTTGACTAAGGGTTTGGCTCCAACTCCAGCCTGGTCATATGCTAATTAGCATCCATATTGCTTACCATTTTCCTCTTTTAAGAGGTAATATGCTTCTCTTGATAGCATCTTTTCCATTGCTATCATTTCTCCAACAGCAGAATGAACCAAATTGAATAACAAGATACACCATTTGTTCTTGTCATCATGCTTTTCAAATTATGACCTCACCATTAAAGATTTTATTGAATTCTGTAATCAAGTAAACTTTCATTTTTTTTTTTTTTTTTTTTTTTTTTGTATATAATTTTACTTGTTTAAAAAAGAAATGAAATGGATGGAATAGGCAATGTATTTTAACTTTATCTTCACCTTAGCAAAGCTTTGTACAGATAATATACTGGATTCAGCTTTTCTTGTACTTTAGAACTTGTACTTTTCTTGTTTAAAAGTACAAGATTCAACACATTTTAACATTTTTCCTGTAACTGTTTGACAAAAGTATAAAGGCTTATAGAAATTCCACCCAAATTTTCTAAGTGGAAGCGGCACATCTGCAGTACTTCACTTTGATTTCTTCAGTCTGATGCACCACCTACTCTGCAGTATTGGTTTTAAAGGTGTTTCCCATTGACAACCACTTGCTCATCAATTCATCCTCCCACCATTCCTCACCTAGCACCAGCTGCACCTATCTAGGTGCTGTTGTCATGGTTACAGCTGCCCTTGTGCTGTTGTATATCTCCATCTTCTGTTATATTTCTGTTATTGTTGTTGTTTTGCAGCAAAAGACTGCACATGTCTAACTAGCACTTACAATCATTTGCGCAAGCTTTGGGAGAATAAGGATAAGCAAACTTCGCATCATCCCAATTGCCCAGGGACGATTCAGACAGGCACCACCCAGCATGTTGACAGGGAGCATGTCTGCAGGGCAAACTCTGCATGTAGTTGTTCGGGTTTGTAACTCAAACTTTGTTTCCTGACTCACTCCCACTCAGTACACATACTGCAGTCGGACACTCACATTCAGATCTAACACTTCATTGTTTCTTTGCATTGGTCTTGTAGGCATTTTTTATACTAATTAACTTGGATGAAAACAAAAAAAGGCATTTTTCTCTAGTGCATATTAAAGGAAAATCTTTGTAACTTTTTTCTTGCCATCAAAACTAATGGTGAACTTATGAAACTGCTAATATCAAAAACCTAAATTAAAAGTTTTGCAAAGTATTACTAATCTGTATGAAAGTAAACTTGCTTGAGTAATTTGATGAAGACTTGTAGCCAAAACATCACTACTTTCATGCTTTGACATTAGTAATAAATAGATTATTACAAATGTTCGTAAAATTGTCTCCTGACTTTGCTGGGTTTTTCCTGTATATTTCCATAAAAGAAATATCTACTTCTCAAATTCTTAAAAAGAAAAAAAAAGCAGATTCTTTATTGCATTTGAAGTAAAAGTTAATTTTTAATCTGGTCATTTGAAACTTGGCTTTTATATGAAAAGATTTAGAATGTAACAGTAAAGATCTTTTTTCTGTATGCACTTAAGAAAAAATACTTGTATGCTTTCTTATATGAATAAACATTTCTATTAGTAATAGTAATTTCTAATTAGGCATAATTTTTCTTTTTTTAAATTGCTTAAGTTTTGCATGGCATAAATTCATGGTGTTTATTTTTATTATGTTATTTGCTATTTGAAATCTGCATTAAAATGCTTTTTTACTTCTCTAATAGCTATCATGTGTATGCAACGCTTCCTTCTCTTAATCACAAACGAGATATATATATATATATATATATATATATATATATAATATGCTTGATACAATGATAAACCATATTTGCTACTTATATAGTTTCAAGATAGTTTTCTATTTCTGGTAAAAGTTGTATTCAATATCTCATGTTTAACAGTAAGGCTAAATACCCAAAACTTATTTCAGTTATTAACCAAACTTTTTATGTAACAAATATACTTATCTTTTTGTTTGTTCAGAAAGAAATTAATTTATGTTCTTCTGTTTCCCTTTTTTTTCACCTGTTTATATATAATATATTCTTAATTTGAAAAGAAATAGTATTTCACATAAGATAACACACAGATGTTAGTGATCTCAATTTTAACACTGATTTGACTAAAACAAAAAGTAGGTTAGAGAATGTCTTTCACCTGGGGTACAACTTCAACCAGGTGTAACTATCCAGTTAAATCTTCCAAATTTTTTTTCAAATAGACCAAAAATAGCCAACAGAAAAAATATAAATGAATGGGGAATCTTTTAGTCCAGCCAGTCAACTAAAAAAGGATTTCAAGCACTAAAATAAACTGATGTCAGTTGAAGTCGTTTTAAAAAGGTGGCAGTTAATTTGCTGCAGTGTTTGATGACTAAAACAATAAGATTGGTAATCCTGGAAGTTAAAAAATAATGATGTATTCAAATGCTAAATTTTTAAACCCTTCATGATACAAAATGAAATTTATTTTCTATGATCTAATAATAATTAAACTTCTATAACTATTACAGTAAACCCCTGATTAATATAATTCTAGTTTAGGTTTTCAATTAAGATGATGACAGTATTTAATAATAAAAAATAATAAAAAGTTGGGGGAGGGTCCTTTCTGGATTAAGCAAGTTATGGCTCTCCACGGTTTCCTTAATATCTGAATGTCCATAACTTTTTGGAAAAAATAATGTAGTGGTTTCCTGTTGCTTTCTGTTAAGTTTTAAGTTCATAGTTGTCCTTATAGACTGGCTGTTTTACCAAGGCCAAAGAGTCCTGTCTAATATTATTTAACCCGTAGCTGATGGGAGAACACATGGATTCATGCTTTTCCCCAAGAGCATTGGAACAAAGGCAATACAATAACCGTAGTCAGAATTTGAATTCAACTTGCCAATTTCATTTTCTGTGCTAATAGCCATTACACTACCCACAAAAAATAATTTTTCTAGTGTACTCAGTCTTCCACCTAAATATTTTTACAGTATAGACCTGTGTGTGTGTGTCTTTGACAACAGCAACAGTTAAACCACAAAGATTTAAAAAATCTACCAAAATTTAGCTAATTATTAGATTTCAATAACATTTTCAGAATTTATTTACTGCATATACTTGAGTATAGTGTGAGTTATGATCAGTTTTTTTTTGGGGGGGGTATGCAAAATATAGAGGGGTGCACTATACACAGGCAATTTTTTTTTTTTTTTTTAAGTGGTTAAAAATCAAGCATTTTAGGAGACCAGTTGCACTATACACATGCAAATTTTTCTGAAGGTGTCACACTATACGTGATGTTAGCTTATACACAAGTATATATGATATTAAAAGAAAATGTCACTAGAAAATTTCTGGAAGTATTTTTTAAGTTGATTAGTCTCTCCTTTATTTAATTTTATGAAATAACTATCAGATATTATTTGGGCACTAATATATATATATATATACACACACACACACACACACACACACACACATACATTTAAATGGATAAAGATAAATAAATGTATGTGGTGTAAGTGTTCACAGACACACACATTTATATATATATATATATCTCCTTTGGTATTAGAAAAACTGACCAATGCTAAATAACAGAACTATTAAGTATATATTAATAAATATACATAATACTGCACACCAACAGTATGACTCTGAGTTTCATGCGTGATGCAATCATCAGGCATGAAACTCGGTCGTACTGTCAGCATGAGGTATTGTGTGTGTGTGTGTATATAATATATATATATATATATATATATATATATATATATATATATATATACATGGAAACAAGAAATGCACTCACTTGTGCCTTTCATCTGTTACCTTGTGTAGTAATCCTTAATAAGTCACACTTTTTTTTCCCTTCGGTATTTCCTGCTTATTTTACCCAATTCAGTTTTGGTTGGGTTTATTAGTTGAAATGAAGGGCTACTGGGGAATTGATCTTTATGGTCCTTTATAGTTAAAAATGCTTGCTTACCACATTATATAGACCTTGTCACTGATACCCAGTTTGGTTATGGTGTTTTTCGCCTACTCTTTTATATTTTCAATGTGGAAATTCAGTGCCATTTTGTAAAACTTTCTTGTTCATTTATTTTTTTCCTGTAAGGCTCATCATATAAATATTCTTTTTGTTGCCTTTAACAAGAATTTTTTTTTTTAACTTCAGTAGTTAATAGTTTTTGGAAATTGCTATTAACTATTCTAAATTTAATTTTATCTATTAGACCAAGCATATCTTTTTCATAGCTACCTAGCTCTTCAATTGCAGGAGGTAATTTCTAGTTTTGAATTTAAATTTTCCCATGTTTTCTTTGCTCCTTAAATATTTATGTAAAGAAAATAGTGGCTTCCATCTCATTCTGGTAATGAACTGTTCAATTTTTTGTAATAAATTTAGCATGTATTCGAGCTTGTTAGGAATAGATGTTTTTTAGCGATTACGGTATTTTAAATTCTTGCATTATAGTTTCCTCAGCAAATTCTGTAACTAGTCATGCTTTCGAAAAGAAACATGTAATAGTGAAAGTATACTTACTAAAACATTGTATGTTAAAATATATCAGTTATGTTAATTTTTGTAAGTGTAGCAAAAATACACGGAAAATAAGTGCTCAACTGTAATACAGGAGCAAATATTATAATTATAAAACCGTTATTGGCCAGAGTTGAATTAGACCAGGATACAGTTGTATTAAAAAGTACTCAATACACATATAAACGAAATAAAAAAGAAAAAGTGCAGAGCTTTTAAATTTCAAAGATTAAGAGATCAGCCAATCACGCTACCTTGGTTTCGATCTTTCTTTAATTTTATCCACAAACGATATAGACCAGATGATTTCCTAATGCTTTATTATTCATATATGAATGCACAATGTGAAGTGTAATAGAAGGGGAGGATTACGGCAAAAGTATTGAAATTGTATGGGGGGGGTAAATAAATTCCACATACTTTCAACCTGGTTCGTACAAACTCAAAAAGTACTTTTTAGTGTGTATAAACATCGCAACATTATTTCAGATCTTTCCTTTAGTAGACAGATTTGGTAGTGATATCTGACACAGTTTGAATATATCACTATGATTGCTGTAAGATTTGGCTCTTAATATTTTCCAGTTTACAATCAGATCTTTATTTTTATTTTACATTTTAATTCCCACACATGGCTGGCTAGTCTGGTACAATTCCTAAGGCTTTCTAAGCCTGAATGATGACTTAAGATTATACCAACTGTTTTTGAAGCTAACTTCAGTACAACTTGTGTATATCCTGTCTGGCCATTTATATCTTTTACTTCTGCTTTATAAATTACTCTTTCTGTTTTGCAAACTCATCCATCTAATGGACATTTATCTTTATCTCTACAGTTTCATGATTCACTGTTAACAATATCTTACTATACATTAGTTTTGAAATTCCTGACATTTTCTCTTTTTATGGTGGTTTCTAAATTATTGGTACAGCTGTAGCTTAATTTAATTGTGTTTTTAATAAAGATCTTGTGTAATTCAGAAGGGGGGGGGCACTGTTTATTAAGCAATTTGAAAAATATTTTCCCTATTTTACATTTCACTTCTAAATTTAAAGGTGTGGGGTCTGTTAAACCAAATAATATTTTTTTCTTATCCTCAAATTATTCTTCATTTGTTGTTTTCTTTGAGGTTTAAATTCCAGTTTAGTTTTATGCCTCTCTTCTTTTAAAGTCTTTTCATACTCCTTCTTTTTTTTCACCAAAAATTGTTTTGCAAGAGGAATTTCTAGATAACCTGCACTCTATTCCTTTAGGGATATACTTATATCCAGTTTGGCTGTGATGTTTTTCATCTCCTCATTTATACTTTCAATGTACAAATTTGGTGCCAGTTTTTAAAACTTAGTTATTCATTTATTTTTTCCCCTGTTAGTCTTTGGGCTCCTCATATTCCTTTATTTATATATATATATATATATATATATATATAGTAAAGGTAATAAATCCATTGGTATGTGATCCTAGCTTATTCCCTATATGATGTGATTTGGGATTTTATTGTGTATTTTTATATATAATCTCCTCCAAAAATGGCTTGAAAGTTTATTCTAAATTTAAACTCTAGAAAATATGTCTAGAATCAGAAAATATGAAATGCAATAAAACTAAAATCTTTTTTTGTTTGAAAAGTTATAACTTGTTTTTTATTAATTTCCTTATGGCTATTATATCAATAAAAGTATATTATAAATATTTGTCTTGTGCAGACACAATTTGATTTTTGAGTTTTATTTTGAAAAATGTGACAAAATTTCCTTAGAAAATTGTCTTGAATTTTTAAAGTTCAAAATTAATATTATTTCTTATGAGTCTTTAAATTTAAGTTCTCATAAGCACAATGCTTTTTTGAGGAGGCATTGATCAGTGGATGGAAATCTGTATTTTCAGATTTTTATATTAATGCTTCTGAATAATAATAACTTACTCTTGATGATTTGAATATTTTGACATTTTTTAATCAGAAATATATTCAATTACTCACAAGTTTACCAATACAAATGAAATGTTATTTTGTAAATATCACTTGTCAATCTTTGTCTTATATATTAACATATAATACTATATATTTATATAGTGCTAAATAAATAATGGAAAGTCATGCAATTTTCTAGCAATTTGAAAACAGAAATTAATCCTACAATATAAAATCATTATTACAGTAAATTATTCAGATTTATGCCAGAGATTTTTATTGTTTTCAAGTAAATTCAGTCTATTGCAGTCCTTTTAATTTTTTGTGTCATGTTCATAAATGGTAGTGGATAATGATTTTTAACCTTTTAATACTTGAAATATTAAGTTTCTTACAGTAAAAAAAAAAGACAGTTCTCTTAAATTTGTGAACATTTAAAATGTATGAATATATCCACTTATCTCTTTTATATTGTTTTATATTGGAATAACTTATTTTATGAATTTATGTAGGATTGGATTTACTTTTGGGGAATTGTGTGAGACCAATGGACTATGAAATGTTTTTTACTTTCATTGTAACTATTTTTAATATTTTGATGAGTTAATATAAATTCCACATTTTCGAAGATTAAAAATTCTGTGAAAAACACACAAAATAAACAGAAGAGAGGAAATGATAATTTCTATAAATCATGACTCTAATGAAAAAGCCATACACAAGTGATCTGAACTAAGCAGATATAGTTATATTTTTAAATAAATATTAACATGCAATGGCATTCATTCAAGCTCTTCATTAAAGAATTTTGAAATCTAAACAAACTTTTTTTTTTTTTTTCTTTCAAATTGTCATAAATTTCACCATATTGTTGGAACATCCATTATGAGGGATAAAAAGTTAAATGTATAAAATACCATCTAATTTGCTTACTGCTTTTCTAATTCATATTAACTCTATTCTGCTTTTATTGTCTTTTGATTTTCTCATTTGATTTATTTGCTATTTTTTCACTAGCTCTTTTTCTGAACTCCTTAGAAAACAATTAGTTTACAGTTACCCAATGAAAATCTTAAAAAGCAAAGCAGGATGAGGTTGAGGGATTTGTTTACTTCATCAGACTTAAATTTTTACTGTTTATGATAATGATTTTTTTTTTTTTTCCATTACATATTTTGTCTAAATTTTTATTTATTGAGCCTTTTTTTTTTTTTTTTTTTTTTTTTTTACATGATTATAAAAGCCATGATTTGTGGAGATACTTCTTGAAAAAATATTCTTGGAATACATGAAAGGATCATGAATTATCAATTTTTCACTCTCAAAGATTTGTTAGCCATTTATTGTTTGATCCATTTCAAAATTAACTATTCTTGAAATGTTGCATGTAGACTCATAAGAAGACAGCTATTTTAATATTTTCAGTTTACATTCTGTAGATAATTAGGCAATAACATTCATTTGCATGAAACAAAAAAGTTTGATTCTTTTTAAAGTTATTGTGTTTATAAATTATTTTTTGTAATTAACAAAATATTTACAGGTTTTTCTCCCCCCCCCCCTATCTTCGTCTTACTTTTTTTTTTAATACTAGTTATGATGTCTCTTTCAGGAAGCAGTGCATCTGGTAGTAGTGAAAAGAAAAAGGAAAAGGAGAAATCTGAACGGAAATCTGCCAGCCCTGCAGGTAGTGGAAGCAGCGACACAGATACGGGCAGCCTAGCCAGTGCCCGACGAGGGGCCCCCAGTGAGCGCAGCTTACCTCCAATGCCACGCGAACTTGGACAGATGCCCCCAGACCTCTCTGGAAGCCGACAGTCTTTCAGAATGGCCATGGGGAATCCATGTGAGTTTTTTGTGGATGTCATGTAAAATCAAAAATGGAACTAAAAAAAAAAAAATTAAAAAAAAACAAAAAACAAAGGGTTAGGGAGATGTTTTGATATACATTGGTGTCAGCTACTGCCTGCCACTCTTCCACCGCATGTTCAGACAGGATGGCCAACCACCTGTTATCATTATTGTTGTCTTCTGTATATGCACACACAAACACACACACACACACACACACACACATATATGCTCATGTGTTTTGCATACCTGTCCTATGGCTTGATGTTAGGCTACTACATGTGCTAATACAGAAAATCTTTTACTGTAAATTAACATGCATCCCATGTCTCTGTTCTGATTATTACTGCTAACTCTTTAACTCACACCATTGCTGAGATAATGAGGAGAGTACATCACAGTTGAATTTCCATTATCACATTGGCAATGAAATGACATTAAAAAATTACAAAAATAGAACTACTAATCATTATATAAAAAAAAAATCCGTAGATAAAATGGATCTGTCTGCATGCTGACATCTGCATAAATGTACATACTAATTTATGTCTGTGTGTGCAATTATATATACACACACACACACACACATCTACATACAGTGAATTCCACTTAAGCAGAGCACATCGGGGACCATAAATTTTAAACCCTATAAGCTTCTTTTTTTTTTTTTTTATATATATATATAGATTTTCTTAAAAAGGACAGATTTTAAAAAAAAAATTTTTAAATTGATTTTTTTTTTTTTTATATATATATAGATTTTCTTAAAAAGGACAGATTTTAAAAAAATCTTTTAAAAAATTGATTTTTTTTTTCTTGCACAGTTGGTCCTACTAAAGGACTTGTAAGCCGATGTTCCATTTAACTAGAATCCACTGTATATAAACATATACTCATTCCTTTCTATATGTACAGCTTGATATGCTTGTAAGTATTTGCTGTTGATTGAATATGTAAATATGTCTATGCATACATTACTTTAAATATTGTATGTGCATATGTTAAAAAAACATTTTTTTTTTTAATGTACATACAGGTATACCTCATTTTACAAATTCCTGCTTTATGAACTGACCCTGAATTATTTACAGTTGGTTTATTTGAAAATAAAACTAATACTTTTTACATTAGTACCACACACCAAAAAACATAGCTACAAAGCCTACATATTTAGGCATAGTGTAGGTTAAGTTTTATAATAAGAAATTTATCTCATAATTGTTTTATAAACAGATTTAATAAATTTTATTTTTAGAAATATAATATTACCAAACTTGACCTATAACTATGTATTGCAAAATTGCTTATCAAATCATTTGATAATAAACTTAAAAACAAAAAAGAAACTTTGACTGTATTCAATAAAATACCATGAATTGAATGATACTACTTTAACTAATGTACATATGTTATTTCAGACACAGTACTAATAAAAACTTACCAAAAATAAATACATATGTATATAAATATTCCATAAAACCTCAAATTTTTCACCCTCCACCTGTCCACATGTCCCACAACCCTTATATGTGATGCTGAGAAATATGATCACTCTCAAGATAGCTTGCTGTGACAACCGTACCCAGCACTGAGTTAGTAGACACATTATTTGGAGCAGATTTGCAATGCTTATCTGACACCCATGCAATTTACTGCTTTTCTATAGACATTTTTCCCATTTTTAAATTTTGTGTCTACATATTGTCATTGTTTTCAAAAAGGATTTCAGCAATCTGAAGAAAACATGAGTTCTAAAAAAACAGCATGAAAATGAAGCAATCATAAAAGATCTGTTAAAGAAGTTTGCTTTGTCCGCTTCGACTCTGTATAATTCTAAATGATAAAGAAAAATGTGATAAAGATAGCCAGCCTATGAATTCAACTTAGACATAAACGATTGGAACAGCTTAATTGTCCATATGAGCAAACTCATGATGGCTTGTATTAATGAAGATACAATGCGCAAAATGATATGTGCCAGAGATCTTCCTCTTGAAATGTTTAAAGAGAAAGAAAATTCAAATGAAATCTTTTCTGCAGGCAATGATCAGTTTGATTGCTACAAAATGTTGAAATTGGCAGAGTATGAGTGTTTGAGGAGAATCAGCTAACATTGAACAAAAACCAGTTAAAAATCTTCTGCAAAAATTAGAAATTCTTGAAAAAAAATTGCATTCTTCTCAAATTTTTAATATTGCCAAAATAAGACTGATTTGGAAATGAATACCAGTGTAGTTTCATTAACAATAAAGAATCTTCTATGCCAGCATTTAAAGCTCCAAACGATAGGAGGAAATGTAGAAAATTAAAATGCTTCCTTATGCTGAGGATTTGAGTTCTATCAAGAGAATCAATAAGGAATCTCTTCCAATCATTCGTAAAAGAAAGCTTGATTTAATAAACACGTTATGTGAACATTCGTTTTTACACCATTTTGTCCCACATTAAAAACAAATTCATCCTGCATTTCTTAAGCATCTTTGTTAAATTACATTATTTTTTTTTTGCCTTCAAATCCAATATTTACTGTTACAGTGAAGCAACAAATGATGAGTTGAAATGGAGAAATTTGAACAGAAGGAAGAAGAAATTGACAAAGCTGAATCTTCTATCTAATGTTTCCCTTTAAAGAAAAAGCTTGAAGAAGCCTTTAGACTTGTTGAAAAAATCTGTTTAAATTTTTCAATATCAATATCTGAATTTTTCAAGAGGTTCAAAAGCTACTGCCAACTAAAGTTCATTATTGCTGACGATAAATTTCCCATTTCAGTAGAAAAACAAACATTTAAGCAGTTAACATTAAATGTATTTCTTAAAAGAAAAACACCACAAGAGAAGCAGATAACCTTTCCAATGCAGAAAGTTCTATCAAGTGACTAGTATTATAATTATCTCTGAACTTTGTAATGCCCTAAATGTCTACTTAAAAAACACAGCATTATTTTATTACCCACTTCTATCTTAACATTTTTGATATTTTAAACGTTTAAAATCCAAGTGAATGTAACTTCAATTGAAGTATTGTTTTCTATGCCTAACAATATTTAATTTTACAAACACCTACTTTACAATTGTAATTAAGAATAAATAAATTTGTAAACCAGGGGTATTCCTGTATTTTGTTTATCCATTTGAATATTTTGATAACTGTAGACACTTGAATATGTAAAAACTTTTAGTACTTTACAATGGTACCTATTACAATATATGCGAAATGGAATCTATTTATGAAAATAGTAATTCTTTTCACATGTGATTTTAGCTTTTCTTTTTCTAGAAGACTTTCAGTTCATTTGTTATGGGTATGTGGAGGCATTTAATCTTCAAAGTCAAACACTGCTGGTAATTCTTTTTTGGGTTTTGTCATCAGATATGGACATCAGTTTTCCCCACAAGAGTTTGTCTTCCACTATACAGACAGTTTTTTTTTTTGTTTTTTTAATCTGTATATATGTCTTACTGGAGAAATTTCTTTAAAACAATTCATGTTTCTTAGTTACATTATCTAGCCACTGGTTTATATCTTTTCTTTACATGATCTCTGGGAACAACCTATTCAGATTGCTTTCGAGGTGGGGGGGATGTCTAGCAAAGAATATATACGACAAAAAAAATTGGAAGCCTGGGGAGCATTGGTCAAAGTTGCCACCCTACACAGAACCAGAATTGATGTAATCATTTCATTAGTGTTTAAGGAAACAAATCTAAAGTGATGCATGTGAAAAATTTAGTACAATTTTATATAGGGAGGTGAGTGATGAAAGGTTCTTGGCCTGACCAATTTCTGATGTTTTGTTACTTGAAACTGGGAAGTAAGTCAGATCTAGAACTTTTCAGCACTCCTATATTTTTTTTTTTTTTTTAACCATTCTTGTCTGACACTTTCTAGATTTAAAGCTAATACTGAGCTACCAAAATTTTATGAATTTGTCTTTCTGCAGAAAAAACAGATTGAGGGAATATGTTTGTAAACAATCCAAATTAGATTACCAGAGAATATATTTCAATGTATTACCAATGTCATTAACATTAAGTACCATCTTGTAAAATAGAGTTCATTACCTGTTTGAGTTTGCACATCATGATCTGATGAAAGCAATAAAATCAGATTTTAATAAGAGTTTACAAAAAGTCTTCAAACATTTTTATTTATTTATTTATTTTTACTTTTTTTAAAGAAATACAAAAACTGAACCCAAGGGAGGTCAACAATTTAAACAATATTGGGAGAGTGCAAATTTCTGCATATAGAAAAGTGGTTATCAGTGTGGTAAATGAAATTAGTATAACCCACACCCTCTATTCATACTTTTCTCATTTGTCTCTTTTCTTTTTTCCACTAGCTGTATTGAGTAATACCAACCTTATGGGTCATCCAGCCCTCTTTTCCCTCATCAGTTGGGGCTGATGTGAAATCTCAATAGGGTTGATTCTGGTTTCCAAAAATCTTGCAATATTGGGATTGACAATGGAGTCTAATATGGACACCTCTATGTACATCAGGCATGTCAAACATTGCAGCCTGAGAGCCATATGTGGCCCTTTACAAGCACACCTCCAGCCCATACAAAGGATACTAATTTGGTCATTTAATGGCCAAAATTGCAGTTTTTATAATTTAGAAATTACAGTATTTAAGAAAATAAACCATGTGTTTTTTACAGTTTGATTTATTTTAATAGAATACCAAATAAGAGTACCATTTGCTGCATAAATTTATTTAAAATAATTTTAATATCATCAACAAACTTTAGTACAGTACTAAGCTATTATTTTAAAAATTGTAGTAAATATTCATTATTCTTGGGGGCTGGGGAAATAGCGTAGGAACAAATTCTATCTAGTAGTCATGCCACCAGTCATCACACCATGAAAACAATATGGCATTTCATTAGCAGTTTTAAACAGAAAACTTTCTTTCAAAGGTGAAATGTCAGTCAAGTTTTAGAGGCATAATCAAAATTGCTTTATCTCTTTTTACTATTAGCTGTAGTTTAAATGTACCAGTAATTTTTCACATTCCAAGTCATCAATTTTGAAAATTCATTTTTTTCCTACTACTTCAACCCTAAAATGGCAATGCTCTTCCAGCTAAGAGAAAAAGGATATTGAACAAAGAAGGGCAAGTGTTTCAAGAAAAATGGGAATTACGGTATTTTTGCACATCAGTGAATGAAAAGATACATTGTTTAATTTGCAACATCTTCATCATCACACCAAAAGAGTACAACCTGAGAAGACATGAAACGAACCATTTATGATAAATATGAAGGCCCAACTTGAAAGGAATTGAAAGCTAACTTGGCACAGCAACAGACCTTTTTTTCTGAAAATTCAGAAACAGAACGTTGCTTCTGTTACTTCAAGCTATAAACTCAGCTGAATGATAGCCATGAGTGGGAAATCTTACAGTGAAGGAGACTTCATAAAGTAGTGCCTTGTAAAAAGCAGCTGAAATTGTATGTCCAGAGAAAGCACACATTCAAAGACATTTCTTTAACCAGGAACACTGTTGCTGAACGGATAGATGAAATGTCAGGTGATTTGAAACAACTGTTGAAGGCTGTATCATTAAGGTTTTAACATTTTTCTATTGCTATTGATGAGACCATTGACATCAGCAGAATAGCACAGCTTGCAATCTTCATCCAGGCCTGCAACAGTGAATTTAATATTTATGAAGAATTGATTGAACTGGCCCCTATGCATGACACTATAGGCCAGGGCATCTTTGAGAGAGTTGAGTAGGTTCTGCATTAGTATAGTTTTGATTTGAGTAAACTTGCATGCTTATCTACTGACGGTGCTGCAAATATGGTTGGCAGGCATAATGGTGCTGCTGCCAAGTTACAAATAAAGCTAGAAAACTCACATTCAAATTCATCATTTGCATATTTTCACTATCATTTATCCTCAAAATTTGTGTTCAAAGATTTTAAAATTGGATCATGTGCTTGTCTTGGTCACAAAGACAGTGAACTATACCAGAGGCCATGCTCTTAACCACTATCATTTGTTGGAATATATGGATAATCAGTTCACCGATGTTCCATTCCAGACAGAAAACTGCTGGTTGTCATGTCAAAAAGTGCTGATTCTATTTGTTGAGACAAGAAATAATTGTGTTTTGGGAGATGAAAGATCAAAACCTAGATGAAATAAAAGATGAAAGTTGGCTTCAAGATCTGGTTTTTGCTGTGGATATTACTGCACAATTAACTGACCTTAATTTGAAAGTACAAGATAAAAACAAACTTATCACTCAGTTGTATGATAACATCAAGTGCTTCATTACAAAACTAGGTTTATACAAGTCACAATTGTCAAATGAAATTTTTTCATTTTCCTATCAGCAAAAAGCTAAAAAATACTGTCAATACAAAGACTGTACTTAGCTTTGCTAAGTATGACAGTCACTTGGAATTGTTGTCAAAGGAATTTCAGAAAAGATTTAGTGATTTCTCATCTTCTGAACATCAGTTTGCATTATTCTCTGCACCATTCACCTTTGATGTTGCCAAGATAGAAGAAAGCCTGCAGATGGAACTATTAGAAATGCAGTCAGATTCTATACTCATAGCAAAGTATCTTGAAGTAGGAATACCTAGGCTCTTTTCATACATTTCTGAAAAGTTTTAAAACTTCAGAAAGTTTGCCACAAAGATTCTGCCAATGTTTGGTTCTACCTATGTGTGTGAACAGATATTTTCATTCATGAAATCAACAAACTTCTCAGAGAACAAGGCTAACTGGTCAACATTTGTCATCTCTCATCAAAGTCTGAACTGCACTGAGATTTAAGCCAGGCACGCCAAAAATTGTCAGCAAAAAGATGGGTCAAGCCTCAGGACAAAAAACTAAAACTAAAACTGACTGAATAGTAGCAGATAAATGTACAGTTTTGAATTGTCATTTTTATACAATGTATTTGTTGCTGTTCCAAACTGCAAGTCTATGTTGCTGTTTAAAATTTAATCTTTCTTATCAAACTACTTCATTACTTTGTATACATGAATCCCGCTAAAACATTTCTATGTACATAGTGTGTTTCTAAACTTAAGTAACAAAAATATTCTGTCATAACTTTTATTAAATGACTCCAATTAGTTGTAATGTGCACAATTTGTTGTCATTTGTAGCCCTCATGACAACACATATGTGACCCTCAGGGGACCCTTAGTTTGACATGCCTGATGTACATTGTGTACCGTAGTTAAGAATTAATAATGCTCAATTTATATCCATGGGTAACTTTTGTCTCTCTGTGTCCAAAGACAATGTTGGGAATCAGGACTGGAATAAGAATGCCTTCAATAAAATATATAACACTGTTAATATCGCTAACAGGTTTATTGAATATAAAGAAAAATTGGTGAATAAAATGTCTGTTATTTAATGAAGGTTTAAACTCTCTACTCACAAGATGGCGATTTGAGAGATCTAGTAACAATTGCTAAACCAGTCAACTTTCACTCGATTCTTGTGTGTGTGTGTGTGTGTGTGTGTGTGTGTGTGTGTGCGCGTGTTCACTCCACCCACAGGATTTGTGGGTGTGTTCTTTAGCAATGGCTCTCTTATGATTTAATCGCAGGCAACTTCAAGCTGATTTTCTCGTTCCATCTCCCCTGTGTGTCTCTCAGGCCTGGTGGGCTCTTGTTTATATAAATGATTCCCATATCTAATGTTCAGAATCTTTTATTCTTTCTTTCTGTGAAGATAATGGTGTTTTGAGGTGGATGGCATCAACATAAACAAATCCTAAGCTTGGGAATTAAACAAAATCTAGATGTCTTCTTTGTCTAGAAGAATTTGGGTCACTCTTTGTAAGAATATACATTTTTTGGAGATAGTATAATGTAAACAAAAACCAGGACCAAAAAATTAAAAAAAAAACCCACCATAACCATGTCTTCTTATCGGCAGGAAGTGGATAGGGTAGGGAACTTTGTTTTTGCTCAATTTTACTGAATCTTGGCTAGTTGATTCTAAGTTCAATTCTCCCTGGAACCATTAACTTTATTTTATTGTTTTAAAACCATTCTTAACCTGTTTTTGTTTTTTTTTTTTGTTTTTTTCCTCAACCCTTCAACCTACTCTCTTGAGAATTTATCCAATTAGTAGTCCCTCCAAATCACCATCCTGCAATTTCATGCAATTGAATATTTAAACAAGGTTACTATCCTGGTACAAGTGTACCAAGTTCAAATTCTGGGAGAGTTTGTTCTTTCACAGAAATACCAATGATAAAAGTATCCATCTCTTCTTCCCTTCAAGGTATGGGTTAAATAGCAAAGGAGACTAGGTTTGCTAGCCTTGGTTAGCAACTTGACTTGGTGGATGACAATTCTGGATTCAAAACCACTTTGGCATGCGGTTGGCAACCCCACTCCATAAAAACTTTCTTACTATAGAAATCATAGCAACAAAACCTGGTATGGTGAGGTTGTGGTTCCCTTCTCCACAGGGGAATTTAATGGCACTAAAGAGAAGAGAAACTCTGGTGCTTGGACTTTATGTAATATAAGGTTGCTTCTCTTGGGGATAATTATATTTATAAAATAGATTCAGATATTTAGAGTACATTTTCCTCCACATAGCAGACACTTTGAGTTAGCAGTTTTCAGCATCTCTCTTTTTTTTCTTTTTATATACCTTTCAAGGGGGCATGGACAATCATGGCCCTTCACAACTCTTGTTGTTGTATTTCTCTACATTCTTTAAATTGACTTTAGCTGTCTTTAGAATTATCTAATTCCTAATTATAATTTTGCATTAAATTTTATAACAATTGGCAATACAAATTCTGTACTAATATCATATATGAAATCCATGTTTGATATTGACATTTTTTCCTTTTTTACCTCTACTTGATATTTAAAGAATTTTCTTTTTATTAATTTCTACTGATGAATAAAGAATCAACATTTGCCAACTTGTTTAAGAAAATTTCTCTACCATTTTATTTTTTCTCCCTTTTGTAAATAACAGTATGATAGAAAAGAATTTAATTTTTGAAAATTTATAACTTCTTTTTTTTTTTTTTTTTTTTTTTTTTTAAATATTTCTTATTTAATCTTAGTTTACCTTTTAAATACTGAATTCATCTCATTATCTATTGATGCTGATGATGCAAATAATACATTGAAATATATTTCAGCTTTGATATTTAATAATCTAATTCTCATTACATCGAATTATGTTTCATGCATTCATTTTTATTCTCTACACCCTCTTACACTCTTACAATCTAAGAAATGATTGCAGTTAAGTATGGTTGAATGTGATTGATTTTTTTTTTTTTTTTTTTTTTTTTTTTCATCATATTTTTATGGAACTCCTTTTGGATGCCAGTTTCTAAATATTTTGTTAGTTAAAATTTGAAAGTGTTAAATCATTGTATAATAAAACAAATTAACATTTTTGATGAAAACTTTAATCATGGCTAGAACAGGTTCACTTCTTGATGTAGCCTTAATGTTTCTGGCCTCAGTTGGAGTTTGGGGGTGGTTGAGGCGGGGGGGTGTCTTGAATAACCATTATGCTGTATTTAGTTCACTCGTAATTTTTCTTTAGCTTTTTTTCGTCTTACTTTCCTAAGGTTACTTGTTACTGAGAGATATAGCTTATTTGTATACATGCTCTGAAAAGATTTTGTTTAATGGAACTGCCACTACATTTGCAATTAGAACTGAGCAAATCCACATGAAAGGCGGTCACTGATTTACCTCATAAACTTCAAAGAAAATAATTGATTTTTCATAAATTTTCTAGTGTGATTTTTTTTTGTTAATTATTTAATAGCATTTTAAGAATGAAGCTTTTATTTTTAAATTTTAAATACTGGCATTTAAAAAATATTTGTATGAACTGATAAGTAAAATTATCTCTTGAAAGTTTACATATATATAATTTGAATAAAAATAAAATTGTCCCAAAATAATTGCTCTTTTGACTTATAATCAGAAATCATCTTTATTGGATTTGTTGTAACTGCTCTTGCCAAAAATTTATTAACATTTTCAGATAAGTTGGGAAGTTTTAAAAAATAATTTAAACTTACTTTGTCTTTGTTCATCTAAAAGTTAAATTTAGATTTTTTTTTAATTTCTTTGGTTTTCTTCATTCTCTTTTTTTTTTTATTAAAACAGTCTTTTATTTATTTATTTATATATATATATATATATATATATATATATATATATATATTTTTATTGACTGGTGAAGTTGTTTTTTTTTATAAATTAAAATTAAATGAATTTCTGGTTATTATTGGATGAATTTTCAGAAGATTATTTTCTCTGAACTTTTATCCAAAACCCAACCCATCAATTTTCTCCATTTTCTTTTGGTGATAACTGGTGTTCATTGGCATTTAGATATTTTGTTTAAAAATGCCCAGCATAGTGTTCACACTTCTAATAAATTTTGTTATTTGCTACGGCTGAGACAGTTTGTATCCATTTCACTCTATCATGCCTTTGAGAAAAGCCTGACTCTATCTAATTCTTCCCATAGCTATAGAGCCTAGTCTACTTTGTTATTTAGCAGAGTAGACTAGGCTCTAGCTTTGATTTACCACCAGCCTGGGAAAACAAAAACTCTGAATTCAAAATTAACAGTAGAATCGACTGTTCCCTATCGGCTATGGGGAAAAAAAATATCAAAATGTAAAAAGTGGAGCTTACTATCTCACCTTGTAAAAGCATTATTCTTGCTGAAATATGAACATTGCACAAAAGGTGAAGGACTGATTAGGTGTAGCTTTAGTAGTAGAGCATAAAACAAAATCTTTAGAGTCTGATCTGAAATAATGACTTGTTGAGAAAACAAAAAAATTTGAATAACAAATCTGAACAAGCAGCTTTTATCCCACTTTCCAGTAGCTTACCTTCTTGTACTTGTAAAATCTAAGATATCAAAATGGTATTAATATTGTTACCAACCTGAATGAAAGCTTGTGTATGCCAATGATTGCCACCTTTTCGTCTGAAGAAAATGCTCTATATGGTCTTCATTTTAAGATTATAATACACTCGAGGTAATGAATTTCCTTTCTGAATAAGTTTTCAAAAAAGATTAGTAAACACATCTAGTTAGTCAAGTAGAATTGTTTTGAGGCTTTCGTTGGTTTCTTTTACAGCTACAATGGAAGTCCTTGCATGCATGGCTCTTGGCCAGAATCAAATCTCTTGAAGAGCGGCACATCCCTTCCTGCGTACATATACACTAACGTGTTTTATTTTTATTATTATTCTTTCATTTTGCTCGCCACAATGGCTAGTAATTTAGGACGCATCACTTTTGGCCATTTCTTGCCACTACCTCTACAGCAAGAGCAGTAGCAGCAGCAGCAACTGACCATGATGTCCGTTGCTCTGCCCTTTTTCAAGCCAGCTGTATGATAAGTGTCAACCTGCTGTCCTATGTTGTAGGCGAGGCCCCCTGGGAGAATGTTAGTTGAAGAAGTGGAGACTAAGTCTCCTTCGACACTGGAGAGTCACGATGATGTGTTTGAAGAATGCAAGTTCACTGTTGTTACTAACCGACAGGCAAGACACCCTTCTTTTTCTAACACAAGCTACTGCCGCTTTCTCTTTCGTCAAGTTCCTTTTCTTTTTCCTTCCATCTATTTTTGTTTTTAAAACACCTTGTCAGGCACAAATGCAATTAAATTTTGCCTCTACTCCCCCTCCCAACTCTTGGCCTGACTGCTGCATCATCATCACCTTTTTTTTTTTCCTTTTTTTCTTTTTATTATCTCTTCTCGTACAGACTTTCTGTGACCTATCAGTTTCTGCAAATTTGGTTCTGCCAGTGAAAATTTTATCCTGATTTTCATCTGAATCAGAAAAGGATATCTGCTTTTTTCTTTCTGTTTTTTTTTTTTTTATCCCAATTCAAAGATTGACACTTGTTACAAATTTAGAAATCTTTTAGCAATAACTTTTGTCCAATGTCACAGATTTCTCCAAAACCTCAAGAATCCTTAATTGTAATTGTTTAAAATTCATACATTTGTTATAACATTCAAACTGTCTTCAAATACTTTGTTGTAACGAATTGAATTACCTTGAGATCCAATACAAGAATACATTGTTGCATACAAATTTTTAATAAAACCTAAAGTGTTTGGTATGAACCATCTTTTTAGTTACTTGTCATTTTGTTACCTTATTGACTTCTCCTTGGCCTACTGGTACTTCATACTACTGCCCTGGGCCCATACTTTCTATTTCTCTCTCTCTCTCTTTCGCTCTCTCTCTCTGTCTCTCTCTGTCTCTCTCTCTCTCTCTCTCTCTCTTTGCAAACTTGACTATAATTCATAATCCTCTTTTGCAGCAGTCAAACCAAGAATTTACAAGTTCCGCTTTGCAAATCTTAACCATTGCTTCTCAATAGACTACTTTGTTCTCATTTTCATTTATTCTTTTTATATTCATTTTTCAATTTGCACTGCCCTTTAGTGATGTCTTTTGGTGCCTCTTGGTTCTTGAATGTTTCCTTTTTATTTTATTTTATTTTCTTGTATTTTTCTTCTTTTTATTTTAACTTGTGGCTCCCTTTCTAGTCTGATTTAAGGCCTTAAAACATTTTTCTGTCTGTCATAAGTGACATCTTTTATATTCTTCAGCTGATTTTAAGTTCCTCAGCAACATACTGTTTTTTTTATATCAAAGTCAGAAGATTAAAACAAAATCCAAGCTAAGACTTACCATTGCCTTTTCATTTTTGATTTATTCTTTCAAAATCTTATACAATTCCATCATAAGATGCTGTTTGTATACTCATTCTGGAATATGTAACTTAGGAAAATAACAAAGATAGGTTAGTTTAACTTTTTTCTTTTTTTTTTTTTGTTTACTATTAATGATTTACAGATATTTATCAAAAATTTTGATATTACTCATTAAATTTCCTATAAATGCTAATGAAAAAATACAATGTAAGTTTAAATAACCCTATCTTCATTGATAATTATAAATATGATCAATTAAAATTAAATTTTCCTTATATTATCAATAAAAGTTCAAATTGTAATGCTTGCAAATATAAGTTTCTACATCATTATCACTAATTATTATAAATCTTGTCTATCACTGAAATACAATGTTCTCATAAAACAAGGATCTTAAATTTCTATAATGATTTGTGAGCTAACTCCGGACCATTACCTTTGACATTATTTTAAATACTTGCTGTTGCACATCTCCAGTTGAATTTAAAATTTCTTTTCATCTTTTATAGATAAGGTTTTTTCTAAATATACTCGCTACATTTACAGAAATTTATTAAAGATCACTTGATGCCTATCATAGTTTACAATAAACAAATAAGTTAAAATCAAGAAAATTATGAAAAGTTCCTGTATTTTTTTCTTTTTGTCACACCACCACCAACAACAACAAAAAAAGGTGGGTGGGTGGTTAAATCTTAGCTTCATTTTGCTTTTGATCTGCTGCTCTGAAATTCTCATTCATCTGAGTTGTTTCCACTGTGTCCCTTCATTATTATTTATTTTTACTTTTTCATTCTTTGTTTATTTTCTTTCTGGTGCTACCGACTTGGTGTGTTCAGTGCAATTCAGTTCAGTGCTGTCATATTGGTCAGTTTATGTCGTATTGTCACTTGTCTTTACTGTAATTAGTGACTTTGTTTCTTCTTCACTTTGCTATGGCCTTTTTTTCTTCTAAGCAGCGATCTTAAAAATGTATCAAGATTCCTCATGATTTTTAGCTTCCTTTTTGTTTGTTTGTTTTTTTTTCTTTTTTATGTGATTTTTTTTTTTTTTTTTTTTTTTTTATTATAATTGTAACTGTTACCTCTATAAATCCTTTTCATGATCCAAATCTCTGTACCACACTAATTTCTTATTTCTAGCTGCATCCAGTATTATTCACAATAATATCCTATTCTCACAGGGAACGACTTCTCACCATTGCATTTTTCTTTTCCTCTTCCAACTTGTACATCTTTGACCCAACGTGAGGAACAAATAAGTAAGCGGTTAACATAAACAAAACAAATTTGTGATTCTGAATCGTTTTATATTATTTGCCTCGGTACTGTAGTGCTTAATGTGAACGTGTCATTTGTGTCTTTGTTTCAGTCATTTAGGAGAGGCTTCTTTTTTTTTTCTTTTCTTTTTATTATTCTTGAGTCACTTAATATATTTTGCTCTGTTTTCAGTAATGTTTCATTTTTGTTTATTCAGTTTCTTCTTTATTCTTACTGAAAAAAAATATTCTTTCTTTCAAAATAGATGTCTTTAAAAAAAAGGACAGTCTTTTTATTTTTGTTAATACCACCACGAAAATTATGCTAAATTAATACCAAAACTGTTATCATTTGTTTCTATTTTTTGACTTTTGAATTATCAAAATGATAATTTTAATTTCAATCTCTCTACTTTTATCTGTTGGATAAAAATAACAGGTGACATCATCTCAATAGGAATGGTGATATAATGTACTTTCTATTGCTTTTATAAATTCAAATTATTTTTTATTACACTTGTTCAGCAGTAGCTGAAACAATAATATTATATTAGCTCTTTTCTGGTTTGCTGTTGAAACAGCTGGACAAATGTGTCGTACTGAAAGGAACTGTTCTGCTTAGTAATTTTTTTTTTTTTTTTTTTTTTTTTAGATGTATATTGTACTCTTGTTTGAAATTATTATCATTGTTATAAAGTAGCAACAAAATATATTCGCTGACTACTTTATTAACCTGTCATATTGTCTCCATTAAAATAAATCCTCTTACCTAAACAAACTGGCAACCATATGATAGATCTTAATTAGCTCCATTATAATATAGATCATATATGCTCTTTATTACAAGAGTGATTACAAATATTACTGTAATTTAAAGTCTTTTTTCGTTGACTGACTCATCACTTTTTTTTTTTTATTTATTTGTTAATGTATGACGTCATTCTTTTTAATTCCCAAAAAAGAAAATGAAAACTCAAAACAATAAAAGGATTTTGAGTATACCAGAAAATTGAAAAAAAAACTTTTTTTTTTTTTTTCAATTGGTACTAGTTAGGATTTTTGTTGTTGATAAAATGACTTTGAAAAAAAATTCAGATAATTTTAATTCTGTTAGTATTCAAGGATATAGCATATCAGCTAAAAATATCACTTGAAGAAAGCTTGAGACTTAACCAGTTGAAACATTGTCAAACCAAGAACTAAAAAAAATAACAGCTATAATTTCAAACTTTACGCAGTAATTATTAAACCTCAAATTAAATTCTGACATTCCTTGAGAAAACTTCTCATACCAAAACAAAGTAAACCTTAGTCTTTCATAAATGCTGCCTTGATTAGTCAATTGCTTTACTAAATTATTATCTCTATTATCTGCCATCTCTATTACAGATTTTAGAAGAAAAAAAATTTTTTTTGTTTTGTTCAGTGAATCCCATGGACAAATGCAATGAATGGATTTATTTTTTATTTATTTTTACTTTGCGATTCTTCACATCATTGTTTACATTTTTAATCCACAATTACAAAAAAAAATGGTTTCTAATTAAATTCCTAAATTATTCTGTTCCGAAAATAAAAGCCTGTTTACAATAAGTTTATTAATGTGAGAGACATTTTGCTCTCCCCCCCCCCCCCCCACTTAAGATGGTTGGATATTACTTTTTTGCCAACCTGCGATATTTGTACCATTTTTAGCCCTGTCAGAACTTTCCACCCACTCCAATCATTTCAATTTGATTCTGCCATTGCAGAAGGACATTCTTTTTCCATTAGATTCTTGTGATTCATATTACCATTACGAAGAGTTTGGAACTGACAGCACAATAATCCATTAGCTCATAAATAGTTCATGTTACAAGCACTTTGTCATTCTCATCAAGATTATACTAATGAAATATAAAAATCCTTTCCTTTACTTTTTTTTAAACACTGAAAGACATGCATTAATGACTTGTTAATAATCAAGAACATTTAGCACACATTATACATTCAGCTCTACAGCAGATATAGTTGATAAAACGTTTCCTCTTCACCTATTAACAACCTTCCTGTTGAATTGTGTTATCATAATGATGATGATCATAAAATGTGAACCATTGTTTGTCACTCTTGAGTTGCAAGGTAACCTTATCCATTCATTAATGCAAAAACTTAAATGTGATTATTAGAAGAAATATTCTGCTTGTATAGAAAATTTTTCATGTTTGCTTTTATACATTTATTTGTTACAGGATTATATAATTATAATCTGTTGCTCTTCCTGCTCTTAAATAATTATTGAGGTCTCCCTCAGTGTTGTTGGGTTTTTTTCTGGTGGTGGGGGGCATAATTTACATATACGTTTTAATATTTATTATTTGAAATAGGAATATTATTACCATGCATGTTTACTTTCTAACAACTTTCAAAATATTCTTATCAAATGAGTACACTGCAAAAATAAAGTGCTTTTCGTAAAAGATTATTTTCTTAAATGTTTCAGCTTCTGATTGTACAACGTTGTTCCACTTTATAGCATTTTCAAATACATAAATGTTACCATTTATATTAACTTCCTTTTATTGTTCATCTAAATAAGAGGAAGGCTTACAGATTCATATTTAAAGTTATTAACAATACATATAATCAAATATTTAAAAAAAAAAAAAAAGCCTGACAGTGAAATATGAAACTTTCTGATACTTGGGGAAAGTCCTTTTGATGTTTCCAGCACCAACACACATGCTCTAAGGACAAAACAAAGTAATATAGATGTGGTGTTGTACAGTTTTCTTATATATTTGTTGACTCAATTTAATGACAGAAGTTATTTACTAAAGGTGTCTCTCTCTCTCTCACATACACACCACACACACACACACACACACTTATTTTTGTTGTGGTAACACTATTGTTGGTGTGGTTATGTGTCAGTGGCAAGTTGTTATCTGGTAACTCTGTTGTCTTCTACTGAATTAGTTCACATGGTTAATGTTAAAGCTAACATCATCAAAGAACTAACAGGGCATACAATCATCTCAAGAGTAACAGACACTGCAATATCACAAACTGTTTGCTGCCTACTGCATGTAATATTGTACAATCAACTTTAAATGTTGTCAATACTTAGATCTTCTAAGTTGTTTTTGTTTTGTTTTTTATATTCACTAATCCATTTGGTAATGGTTTTGAACTAAACCTGTTGCATTCTCCCCCGCCCCACTTTCTCTCTAACTTCACTTAATATTTGTTGATCAACGTATTGTTGATTCAATGAATATAGACTTTTTTTTTTTTTTTTTTAAAAAAAAGCTTTATTTCCACTGACACTTCATTTGCTCTTTGTTTTTCACAAACTTTTAAGATCACTAATTTGAAATTTTTGTTTTTAATGCTTTAACATTTAGACTGGTATTTCTATTGGTCAATCACGCTTTTTTTTTTCTTTTTTTTTTTTTCCTTTTTTGTTATTTTTAAGCCAGTTTCATTTTTATGCATAAATATGAAAATAAAGAAAATCAGAGGAATATCTAATCAAGTGTTTAATTCTCAATTCATATCATTTTTTATAATACATAACTTTAGTGAATTTCATTATTTACATGCAGATGTTTGACTATTAGTTTTCTTAAATTATTTTTGTCAATATTAAAGGTTTTTTTACTTCCTAACCATTGAGATATGCATTGAAATTATGACTCCCTCCAATTCAAGATGACGTTGCAACAGTGAATGTACAAAAGATCATTACAATCAAAAGAAAGTAATGTTACATGCTTTATCAGATTAAATTAGCAGGTTTCATTATTGGATTGTAGCCATCATTATTTAAACTAATATATATATATATATAGTGTGTGTGTGTATCTAACTATATCATGAATTTGATTGTTATGGCTCATTTACTATTTTATCTGAAATGTACTTAAATTTAAATTATTAAAAGGCCTTTAAATTTTTATCTCCAAGATCATTTCCAGTAATCATCCTGGGGACTCTTGAATATAAGTAGAAATATTTTCTTTATTTTTAATTTTTTTATAAGACACCTGACCTAAATAAAATATTTTTATATTTAAAAATAATTATTTTCAATTGTTGCTGTTAAATATGCCTTTTGACTTCATATGGTTTTTATCATTTACTCTAAAAGAAAGCAAAAACGTTTTTTTGCTCAAAAGTTGGTGTTACTTGCTTTTGGCTGGAAAAAAATCTCTAATGTCCAAATATTGAAAATTAATAAAAAGCCCAAATTCTTAGATTGACCAAACATCTTTGGAAATAATTGCATTGTTTGAATTAATCTATTCTCCATTTTGTTATTTTGTTACATGTTTTTAATAATTTGTTTAATGCCTCCTCCTTTTCTTTGTCAAACTATTTCTCAATTCATGTTCCAGTTTCTTTGAATTTACTTTTGGAAAGTCTCTATTTCAGATCTATTGTCTGATTCTTTATTCCTCAATGGATCACCCTTCTAATTACGTATACTGTATTTTCATGTGCTTATTCTTTATACATAATGGAGAACAAAAGTAAAATATGATCATATTGCCACTTTGGACAAAAATTACTTGAATATTAATTTTAAGTTACGCTTTCTTTCATACAATTTCTCTACATTTGAATATGTAACCCAGTAATTTTGGACATAAAAAATGGTTGTCTTAATAGTATTATCATTTATACAAATTAAATTTAACATTTTATTAGGATAAACCCCTATTTAAGCCATAATCAGCTCTGTTTGAAATACAATTGAATACTAATTACATTCAACTTTATGACATCATTTATATTAAAATGAGGCAGTAAAAAATATAAAATTAATTTAAAATGTAATGTACAAATAAATGCTGTTTCTCTCCAATATGTATATATTGTATAAATAATGTTATGAAGGAGACTTTTTATTTTTTTGTAAATTTGTTAAAATGCACAAGACATTCACACCAAAATAAAGGATACCTATACTTCTCGCATATCAGTCAGTCATGTGACATGCATGATACACGTTTAGGCAATCATGTATCTTTCGATAGATGACTGACGAGGCAGATTTTTTCCCGCATTAGGTTGACATTTTTTTTCTGCGGTAGACCAGTTGCCATCCAAGGATATAGAACCTGGTCTGTCCTGCTATTTACCCATAACTGGTGGGGGGGGGAAGAAGAGGATTCATGCCTTTCCCAAGATTATTAGCATGTAAGTGAATGTAATGGATTTGACTGGAATTCGAACTCAGCTCTCCGATTCCTCAATCTGAGCCGCTATCCATTACTCTACCATACCTCTCTCTCACATATATATATGTGTGTGTGTGTGTGTGTGTGTTTAGGCAGCAAATTCTTTTAGGCATGCCTGATTAAATAAATTACAAACATTATGTCTGCTTATTTAATCCTTTCATATTCACAAATAGTTTTTCATATATTACAATTAAATAAGACAAGAAATGCACTGTAACAGTGATAATCACTTTTATTTCCCAAGTACTTTCTATATATATATATATATATACACACACACACACACCACTTTATAACCATTCTATAGTTTATTATCCAATTCTCATAAAGTAAAGCTTATATACCATAACTCAAACCAAAAACAAAGCACCACTAAGAGAATTCATGTTTTTGTAAAATGTGCAATACACATATGGTGTATATCAATTGCAAAATTATCAAGCTAAAATAGTTGTTTTTGTGAATTTTATTTTTAGTGTTTTGAAAAGATCTTAACCTTCTTTCTTGTAAATATTCTATGCTTTTTCTATTAGCAGCCACCAGGTGGCACTGCAAAGTACTTTCTCTTTTTATGGTTTAATCATCTTAATTCCTGGACATGATCTACCATTTTAACAATGGCCACAATCTGTTCTTCTTTTTCATCTCTGTAAACAGGCTTTGAACACTTATTTCATTTGTTTTTTAATATAGCCACGTGAATATTTCCCAGAATTTATTTTTGCTTCTTAGCCAACATGTTTTAACATTCTATTGCCTGTCATTTTTAATTCAATGTTATGTCTTTCTTCTGGAAAATATAACCGCTTTAAAAAAATAATAGATTTTTAAATAGATTGAGATGTTTTATTTCTCACTGTTTCCTTAACAAGTTTAAAGTTCCTCTTTAGTTTTGCTCCATAGTTTTTCAGTAAATACTTTTCATTTAATAAATAAATATATTTAAATTGAAAATAATATCAGTCCAAAATCTGAAGTTTTTGGATACAATGTACCATTTTCTGTTTGTTTATTTGTATGAATTATTTTTGTGCTTTTATTGTTTATGCTTCAGGAAAACTTTGATTATAATTTTCAGGTTTGTTTGTGTGGTCTACGCCTAATTATTTCTTGCCATATTGCAGAAAGGCTTTCTCCTTCAGTATATGCTCTTAAATTGATAATCTTTAATAAATTATATATATATATATATATATATATATATATATATATATATATACACACACACAAAAATATCTTTACAAAATTTGGGGGTAGGTTCTTTACATCAAAACAAGGCAAAATGTCCATAAAAACATATTTACAAAAGGTTATCATTGTACCTCAATACAGCAACTCATAAGAAATGTTCAAAATGTCCTACACTTGCTTCTACACACACATGTACCGTAGGATCATTAACTGGTAGACTCTTTCAAATACTCCCACACAGTGTTGAATGATTTTGCAGCCCCCAATGACACATTGACGAAGCATCTCTGCATCATTAATGTCTGCTGTACAAACCAATTGTTTTAGGTAGCTCCATAGATAAAAATCAAAAGGATTGATGTCTGAGGAATGTGCAGGCCATGGAACCAGTCCTCCCCTACCGATCCATCTCTTATGGTAGATGTCAGCCAGGGCATCGCAAACAATGTGACTAAAATGTGCTGGAGTCCCATCATGCATGGACCATAAGCATCTTTGTATTAGCAGGTCTGAAAGTGTTTTTAAATAAAGTTCCTGTAGGCAGCTCTTGTAAGACATGCTGGGAGAATATATGAACCTACCAGACAGTCACCTACAATTCCAGCCCACACATCAATTGTAAACTGATGCTGGTGTCTAGCCTGTATTGTACCATGGAGATTTTGATCCACCCACAAATGTTGGTTATGTAAATTTTTTATTCCTTCTGTTTCAAATGTTGCCTCATCTGTAAACAAGAGACAGAACAGATCAGCAGTTTGCACAATAAACCATTGGCAAATGTTATCCTTTGGTGATTGATCAGAGGGCGAAAGACCCAGCATTTGTGCACCCATATCTAAAAATGGTATCTGTCTATTCACAATATAAATATCATGCCATTTTTCAATGGAACACTTCTCGGTTAACTCACTATTACACACATTAAAATTTGAAGAGAGATTAGCCACAAATTTACACGAATGACAAATGTAACCTAGTCTATATGGCAACATAGCACCATCTACTGTAAATTTTCTTTAAACTTAATAACTCAAAAATATAGGATCTGCCAACCTATGTTTATATGGATTTTGTCCTTATTTTGGTGTGAGGAACCCGCACCCAAAGTTTGTAAGAGTATTTTTAATACACCATATATATATATATATATATATATAAAACTTGAAACTTTGAGGCTTTAATCTGTTAAGCTGTAGATGGCAATTTTTGTGTTTAATCATGTACATATGCATACACTGGATGTATAAAGTTTGTCAGGAATAGAGTAACGATGTTGTTGCTTGAAGATAGACAAACTTTATACATCCAGTGTATGCATATGTACATTATTAATCACAAAGAATTGCCATCCTCCCTACCATTTTAAATACCATTTTTTCACCATTAAAACAATTACTCCATCTTCTTTATCATTACTCTTTCTTGGATGACTCCATCAGTCTCAAAATAATCTCATAAGTTCTCTACTTTATAGTATCTGTTGGCTAAAGAACATACTAGTAAAATATTAATTGTCACCATAAGGCAAGATCTTGTGCATCTGCTGTTTCTGGCATATCAAAAATTAGAAAAGCTTTCAAAATGACATTTTGTATTTACTAACTTTTATGCCCACCTGCTCCAATATCAAAATTCTAACATTAACAGAGACTGTTAATCCCGATAAATTTGCATTTTGGTATCTAAAAGCTCTACTGTTGCTGGTGCAATGTAAAATAAACTATATTTCTGTGTTGTGACATGGAAGTCTGTATCATGCTATTCTTTAGAAATATCAGTTGTCAAATGTTTTTAATGTTATTTTTGCAATATGGCAAAAATCAAAAATATTTTTCTTACCATATTTATCTTTGTTGCATCATCTTTTTTTCTTTTCTTTTTTTTTTTTTTTTTTCTTTTTTAAATTTATTCCTCCATTTCATTGACCCTTCGTCATCTTCTTCTCCTTTCCAGGTTCACCTTGGGGCTGGCTCTGATATTCACTGTACCATCAAAGTGTAGAAGAACAAAATATAGTAGGGCTTGTAGTGGTATCTGTTCTGCGCTATTGGCTCAGTAGGCTTACCCTGGATCTACAACTCTTGTCATACAACCAGACACACATACTTGGCCACCATCTTTTTGCTCCCCTTTTCCTCCTTTCCCTACAGCCCCCTTTCATTCTTCTTTTGCTGCTGCTCCTCCTCCTCCTCCTGTATTTATGTGAGATTCAGGGTTTCACTACTGTTTGCTTGCTTATGTTATATTGCCATGCTGCATGAGTGAATTACACATGTGATATAGATAACCACTGTACATACAGTCACAGAGCTGCTGCTGCTGCAGCAGAAACGTCTTACAACAATAAAACAAAACTCAAAAGTCAAGCAGCTTATATATATATATATATATATATATATATATATATATATATATATAATATTTTTTTTAACGAAAGCTATTATAAGGAAAAAACTGAAACTCAATTCAATAGATTTTCTGTTTAGATAAGAAAAACAAAAGTATATATATTCTTGAATACAAAAACCACATACACGCAGTGGATGAAAAGATAGCATTAACAAAACAACTTCACTGTTTTATTTGTTGTTTTGGTTTTGTTTTTTTGTTGTTTGGTTTTCTTTTTTTTATCTCTACTTCTTTTCCCCCCCTCCCCCCCCCTCTTCTGTTTCACCACCTTCTCTTTTTTTCATTAGTTAAACAAATATTTCCCACAAAAAGGGGGGGGGGTTCGTCAAACTATGTCAACTGCTGGATCTTTTTTGTCAAACATTTTTGTTTGCTGCTGTCTCTTCCCATTTCTTTGTTTCATGCAAAATATTCCAACGTTATTGTGGCAACATTAACAGCTATTTTTTAAAATATTGATAATGAAATGATTTTTTTTTTTTTTACAAAGAAAAAGAAAGAAAAACACAAACATTGCAATAATGATGATCTTACCAAAGCCTGTTTTAGGGCTGTTTTTCTCTTGATTACAAGTTAGGGTTTGAGGAAGGAACCATTGTTTTTTTTTTGTTTTTTTTTTAACTTACCTGGTGATAGCAAGAAAAATATCTTCAGTAAGTATTTTTTTGTTTCTTTTTTTAATTTGGACAGTTTTTGTTCAATATTCTTGACAATGCTTATTTCTGCTAACAAAAGCTTCTGAATGCTGAAAGCGATACCCTTTTCTCACTTTTTTCCCCTTTTAATTAGGACTTTCAGTCCTTCGTATCATTGCAAAATACTTGAAGATGATCTTTTATGTGTGTCTGTCTCCAACCTCCCTTCTACACCTTGGGTCAGCTACTCAAAATCATCACTCCAGTGTTGACCCTCAGACACCACCATTTGTGCTTTTTTGTCTAAACTATCTAAAAGCCAGCCTTTTATTACTAATTTTTTTCCCTTCTTGTCCTCCTCACTCAAACTCTTCACAATTTTGCAGGAATATTCTGTCTGTGAACACTCTCCAATATTATTTTCATTTCTGGCTATTTACTTATTGAACAACTTGGATTTTTAGAAAAATTTCTATAAAGGAAAAGTTATTATAATCAAATTAAATAATAAAAAAAAACATGTTCTCTGTTTCTCTTATTTTTATGTCTTCTCTCTCTTTCTCAATCATGTGTGCATGTTTCCTCTCCCTCCCTGATAACTGCCATTTTCCTACCCTGATTCCCAACCTCCCCTACTACCTTCTGCTCACAGCTAGTCTGTCAACTGTTACAAGCCCTTCTTGCTTTCAGTAGGCGTAATTCTGCAAGTTTCCATTTGAGCCGTCCGATCCACAAACCAGTGCTGATTTCCAGAATGATGCCGACGACTTATCTATTTATTCAGTTGTGCTTCGTTTCATGCCTGCTTATCTCCCCTTGTTCTATGGAACATCCACCAGGTGGCACTGGTTCACATCATGGAAATCTCTGTGCTGCTTCTCAGTTTCATGGTCCACTCATAATTTGGGAACACAGCAACAATGATAACACTATGGACTGACCTGTTATTTTTTCTTTTTTTATAGCATTGGCTGTTTCATTTTCAATTATTTTTCAATGTATATTTTTTTTTGTATATTTTTATCATTTGTTTATTATTTTTAAATACACATTTTATTCTATTTCACTAATTGTAATTGAAGTAAAAATTGAGGAAAAATTTGAATTCAAAAAATTTTGTGTGTAGAATTCCCCCCTTCCCCCCTCACTGAAGATGTTGTGGGTCAGTGGGATGCTGGGTACTTGTGTATCTCTCCTCTAAAATGTTGTTATGCTGAAAATCTCTCTTCCATTTTAAATCACTTTATATTATCTTTTCTTTTTGTTCTTCAGTTTGATTGTCTGTCCTTATATCCAATGGAATGAAATCATTAAAAGAATACATTTATTTTTACTACTCATTTGAAAACTTTGAAAACAAAGATGATCTTTCTTTTCCTTAATCCATTGTGTTCATAGTTCTTAGTTTATATTTTGTTTAAACCTGGTTGGACAGATTGTGAGTATTGTCCTTCCCAACAACACCCCCCCCCCCCAGGTCAAAAAGTAAATTCAGAAGAACACATTAACTTTTCATGTATAAGATGAAAAAAAGAAAGAAAAAAAAAGTCAATTATATTTTATGCTGAAAATTTTGAAATGGAACTGTTCTGATTTTAAAGCAGATATAACCCCCCCCCATTCTTTTACTAAATTTTCTCTTCTTTAATTGATGCTCTAATTAAAACTGCTGTTATCACATTCAGTTTTCTTCTACCTCATTTTTCAAATAAATACGGTTGTGTAAATGCTATTGCTGGCAGAATTATTACAAATATCTTAAAGTTAAATGCTTCAACTGATCCAAGAAATAATGTGGTCCTATATAAAAGATTATCCTATTCTTCTATTCTCTGTCAATCACTACATCTTTGCATATATTCTTTATCATCCTCCCAATTCTGTATGCATTATCTGTACTGTTAATAAAATCCTGAATAGCAATTTAATTCTTCTTCATGCTACAGTGTTCCCATTTCTGGTTTTCTAATTCGTTCTTTTATATCTGGGAAAATACTTAAAAATTAACAAAAATTCTGTCATGCCTCTCTCTCATTTTTGTCTTCTGTATATCAAAGCAATAACAACATTCTCTTTATTTAGTATGTAACAAATCCATATAAATTGATAAGCTTTTGGCGTGCTATCAACATGACAACTCAGTATTTTTCAATTTGAAATGATTTTATCTATTAAAATAGGCTTTGTCACTACTTTGTAGCTTTTCAGAATAAGATATTGAAATTAAAATTTGCACACAATAACACCAAACACGTTTTTTTATCTTCCCTACAATAAATACCACTGCTTACAATAAAAGATATGTAAAATTTAGTTCCGTCAATGATTTAGCAAACGGCCATCCTCGGCTATTGACAGAAGACAATGAACAAGAAACATTGCAACTGTTGCTTGTGACAAGCTTTCATTTTAGCATTTTGGAATATTAAAATATTGATATTTAATCATAAATTAATAATTTTATTTTGATATTTACCAGTATTTTTCAAGCAAATTGCAAAATCTTAATTCTGAAGATAATTTTTTTAATGAGATTTCTAAAAATTGAAGATTTGTCACACATACATACGCATATATGTGGTATGCTAGCACTAAGAAATTGTCTGAAAATAAGACCTTAGATATTTGAATATTTAATTCAGTTTCCAAGATAGAATCTATAACTTTGCCTGATGTTTTTAAGCATTTCTTTTAAATGATATGTAGCTGTATAATTATAAACTTAAAACCAAATCAAACTTTTGCATAATTAACATTTATTCAAATTGCTTCTTCTTTTTTTTTTAATTGTTGTCTGACTTAATTTGATAGAATTATTTTTATCCAAACCTTTTGAGAGTTTGTTCAGTTTTCTTGTATATCATCATAACTACTTTACATTTTCTGATCCACAAAACAAAATTATTTTTTAAAAAACAGTTGTAAATTTCATTATTTCTTCTGTTTTAAATCTCTTGTATTCATTCAGTTCCTGAGTCTCTATTTCTTTTTTTTTTTTTTCTTTTTTTAAATTGAATATAAATACCTGTATGTTACTTTATGAATGGCAGCAATGCCATCAGGTGTACATAAAAGTAAGATAACACTGCTGCATATTTAACTTCAGCAGTGAAATCGAACTCTTTATCCATCATGCAATAAAAGAATGGTTGTGTCATCTTCTTGTCTGCAAATCAATTTCATTATTAACAAAAATTACTTTTGCTAATAAGTTGCAGAGAGAAGAGAACTGTATTTAAAACAGTGAAATTACACAAGTTTATTTATGGACTCTAAAGAAAATAATGTTAGGCTTTCTTCACTAAGAATTTAAAGTAACTGCTTTACCATGAAAAGTTCTAAATAGAATAGATAGGATGTGTGTTTTTTGTTTCCCTTTTTTTTTCTTTAAATTTGGTTCCAGTTGTATTTATCTCTTTTGAAATGGTTGCCTGTCAGAAAACATCCTTTTAATCAAACATTCTTAAATCCAATAGTTTAATCAGCAGCAGCCATTTATACACAGGGTGTTAACAGGCCCACATGTTGCTGGCTTCTTGTGGAGGTTTTTTTTTGGGGGGGGGTACCAGGTCTCACATTGGCTAAATTGAAGACCTGGGTATGAACAGCACAGCTAATTCTCATACATTAAACAGCTGTACATGCAAATATTGAGTGAGCCTTTAGATTTCAACTCAGTGCCATGAAGTTATGTCAGTTGGTGATAGAAGAGTAAAGGTTGGAAAGTCCAACATTATTACAAGCCACAAATTATTTACACTGATAATATCAGGTATTTTGTGTTATGGCTGTTATAAACAGTAGTGAAGAATGAACTCCTTCTCAGTGCTATCCAAAAGATAGATAGATAGAGATATATATATATATATATATATTTTGGTCTATAGGTTGGTTTTCTTGGTTAGCTTTATGGATGAAATCACAACTCAGACTTTGTTTAACTGATGATAATCAATTGCTAATAATTGATAAACTCATCCAATAAACATAAAACTATAATTTAGTTACTAATTTGTTTGAAGGAAAAATGTGTATGATTTGAACAACAAATACTTTTGGTTATTTAATCTGTAAAGTATGATAGATGTGGCAGAATGCCGGAAGTAGGGGGGCACCCAGTGAGGACCAAACTCACTATTCAGTTGTAATTGATCAAGCAAGACAAGTGTGCTAACCATTACACCATGTTGAAATATCCAAAACATGATAGATATGACTGGGAACAATAAAATAGTGATGTAAGCCTTAGAAAAGTTGAAAGAGAATGTTCCATTGCAGTTGGCAGTTTAGTGGTTTTTGTAAACTTACTTGGTAGCTGAGAGTATTGCATGTCTCCACAGATACCAGAACTCTGATTTTCAAGGCAGGCAGTCTTTCCTCATTTGGAAGATTAATACACAGCACAATTTCCCTCTTCACTGCTGTCATTTGTGCAGTTGACTTTATGCTGAACTCAGTGAGTAAAATAGAGGTACCTGCATTATGCTTTGACTGGGGATGGGATACACTTAATGCCAAAAGTAATTTTTACCTCCATTATCTTTGTACCACAAGTAATATATATATATATATATATATATATATATATATATATATATATATATGAAAAAGCACAATGACATTTTTCATTTTGCCTAAAAGAATCCTTTTTAGCCAACACTTTCAAAGGTAACAGTTGGCATAAATCTGAATCTGACAAAATACGGGATAATGTTCACAAAAAAAATATATTGAATGAGGGGAACTTTGGAACACAATTAAAAAAAAAAAAATGTTCCAAAGTTCCATTCATTCAGTCTAGTGTGTGTGTGTGTGTTTTTGGGGGGTTTATTTTTATATATATATATATATATATATATATATAACATTATCCTTTGTTTTGTAAGATTTATGCCAACAGCAGTTATCTTTGGAAAAAAAAAAAAACACGATTCCTTTAGGAAATGAAAAATGCTGTCATGCTTTTTCAAATCTGTGTTTATGTCCTGTGGTGTCAAGTCTTTATTCAAATAAATATATAAATCAGACTGTGTAAAACCTAGTAATGTAATAATTTTCATTGCTATTTTTTTAGCATGGACACAAAGCATCTACATTTTATAAAAAAGAAAAAGATAAATCAAATGTCAATAACACTTTTGGTACGTACTTATTTATTTATCACCATATTTGAGTTTCCTTTTCTTTTTTTAAGTACACTTCCACCACTTGGCCATATTTAATTTTATAAAATCTTAAAATATTTGTTGGGCTCAAAAAATAATTGTTTACATTTTTATGAAGATAAATCTCCGGAGAAATTATTTGAAACTTTTTTTTGATACTTTATTCATTAAAGCAGAAAGTGTCCTAGAAAATTTAAATCGGCAATAAAAACTAAAATATTGGCAATTATGTTGCATTCTTTTTCTTTTTTTTTCTTCATTAAAGCTTTAAAAAAAAATAAAAAAAACCTTAATCATATTATAATAAATGTTTTGTTTTAAAATTCTTTTATTTTTGTTTCTTAGATCAAAATGTTATTAATCATAACTGTTCTAATAATCAAGAACTGTAAAAATTAAATTCCAATGAACCACAGTAAATTTTTTTTTTTTTTTAATAGAATTTTTAAATTGTTTTTGTTAATTACAGATGTTGTGCAATTAGCATATGTGGATGTTAAAATTGTTAATCTAAAAAAATACTTGAGACTAGGTGGGTTTTTGTTAGTAAAAACAAATTTTTATGCAACACCAGAGCCTCTAGAGCAATTTTTCTCTATCTCTCTGATGGTTTTACTCTTTTTCAGTGGTATAATAATTTATTATAATTGAACTGGTATTATGGAAACTTAACAAATGACAAAATTCTTATCTTTCCAAATAAAACAATGTTAGGAAAGAAGCTAATTCTGACCTTTTCAAACCACTTAAGGCAGTGCTGAGAAAAACAAAATACTTCCTTAAAGTTGAAAGTGCCATAAACATAGCACTTTCAACTTTGTTGACAGATCAGACACCCCGACTGTGAATAATTTTTCGTTATTTGTTATCTCACCAAATGTATAAAACTGCTTTTTCGAAAAAATATTTTTCTGTTGGCAAACAATGCATTAGTCTTGACATAATCAAGTTCTTGAAACAGATTTTGAATGTTCAATTTTAAAATTGTCTAAATCTGCTTTGAAATTCACATAAATCCCAAGTGGCATATCATGTATTTATTTGTAACCTTTTAAAAAGTGCACAAAGGTATGAAAAGATTTTCAACACAATAGGACTGATGAATTCTTAAAAGAATTATTAGAAATGCTAAATTGTGACAGGTCTCTGATTGCTGCTCACAAAGCATGCACATAACTGTACTCTGAAATAAGGTTAACTAATTCTACCAATATCTCTAAGTATTTTTCTCACCTTTTACACTTTCAAATGATCAGTAGTAATTTGTTGTTCATTTTAGTCCTGATATATTTTATGTATTTTATTTATATTCAAGTTGGCCAATAAGTATAAACCTTGACGTCAGACCATCTGAGCCACATCCCAATGAACCTTATAGGTATTCATTGTCTCTTAATATTAACTTTGATATATGATTTGCTGATATATTGTTGAATTAAGATTGTGTCTTTGAAATCCCAGACAATCAGCTTTCAGCAAAGTTAAAAATTCATACCCGCAAAAAATAGTGTCAAAAGGAGGGTTTTTTTTTTTTTCCTTTTTGTTCTTTGCTATTGCTGTAATACTCACTTGGCAATTTTGATTGTTTACAAAAGCCATTTTTTAGAATTTTAATAAAACCCGAACACAAAACATTTTCTTTTTTTTTTTTTTTTTTTTTTTTTCTTGAGAATTGGCAACAAAAGGATGAAACACTTTTTATTTTATTAGATTGTTTATTTGCAAGAATAATTTTATATTTACAAGTTTATAAAAATATGTGGACCAACTACAATGCAATACTTACCGTATAATCTTTGAACAAGAGAAGAAAATTTTAATAAACACATAACAGTAATTATGCATTTTTAATAACTGCATTTTCAGAGAAATGTTTTCATTTGCACTTTCCATATAAATTCACTAAAATAGTTTAGGTTATGTGGATTTTTTTTTCCTCTCAAGAAATGACAGCAAAAATGTTAAACACTACTGTTTAATTACAATCATAGCATTTAATACTTATGCTAATTATAGAGAAACTAAGAAAAGGCATAAAGATCCAGTTTCATATGTTTGGGTTCTTATTAAAATTCTAAAAATATCTTTTTAAAACAATTAAAATTACTGAGCAATTATACAGTAATAGTCTATGAATGTTAAACTTTGCTCAGCTTTCTATCACTGATTTTAGAATTTCTTTCATTTTATTTGTCATTCATTTTTACTGTTATCCAGGCATTTTAGAATTCATAAATATAGTGAAAGAGTGATTAATTTATATGAATATTTATTGAACTGAAAAGAAACAAAGGTAAAATATTATAAGTGTCAGAAATGAATACTTGTTTGTAAAATAAAAAAAAATAAAAAATTTGCTTATTGCTTCTTCTTCTCTCTCTCTCAATACTCATTTCTTTTGTCATTCTATTTGCTAGGTCAGAACACTTTATTTGGTTAAGGGGGGCAGTCCTTAACTGTAAAGTTTATTATATACTGTCAGTATTATTTAACATATCAATAAGAAGTGTTGGACATTAAAGAAATAAGTCTATGTACCATACACCATGTAATATTGAATACTATATTTTATAGTGTCTAATGTTCCCTTAAAACTACATCCCAACATGCTTTTTTCATATACCTTCTGCTGTAATAGGGACTTTTGTGTCTTATTTGTCAAAAAAAATAATTGTCCACCGCTTCCCGCATGATGACTGAGTTGCCCTCAACAACTTTACTCCCAACACCTGTAACCCTTTTCTTTTTGCTGAACCCACTTTCAGCTAAAAGAATTTTTGCTCTATCTTAAGCTTACAACTAAAAGATGAGAGGTACACAATTTTCTTCAATATCGTAATGGACATTTTATGACAATCACAAGCATCTCTTTTATTTCTGCCTCCTCCTCCTCCTCCACTTTTGTACCCATGAGGTTCTCTTTGATCTGTGAGTAGTTGCAAGGTGTCTTAGGTTGTTTTTTTTTTTTGTTGTTTTTTTTTTTTATGTTGACCAAGCTGTCAGTGAAGTGCCCTTGCCTTTTGAAGGAGATTACACTCCCCACCCTGTGACAAGTGACATTGCTTCTCTGTGGTATTCATCTGCTGCTGCCTTGACAACACTGTCCCTTCATTTCTAAATCTTGTACTCACCTTCAAAAGCAGATCAAGATATTAAATCACTAAATGCTCTTGTCTCCACAATCTGTGATTGTTGCTGAACTAAAATAAAAAATGATTTGGAGAAAGAAAGGAAAAAACGGAATAAAGTAACTCGATCACCATAACTGCTGCTTCCTTCTATGGCTGGACCTTTTTTTTTTCTTTCTCAACGTTTGGACAGCTTGTGACAACTCTGGTGTTTGTTCTTTGGCTTTCTGCCTGTTCCTTTGATGCTATAATCACTAAGACTGTTGCTTCTGCTCTTGCAGTCTCAAAGACCATTTCCTAAATTTTTATTTATTTATTTTTTTTTCCCATCTTTACTTTTGTAATTCTTACTTCAGCTCCATCTGCTGTCAAATAACCCAAACTCTTCCCATTTTCACCCATTCTCCAACATTTGCTGTCTTTGAAGAATTGTAAAATAAATATTCTAACATCCACTTTCTCCTGAATCAAATCATCATTCAAAACATTTTCTCTTTTAATTAGAAATGAGGATCAAACAATTTATTGAAGCTGAATTGAATCTTCACATTTTATTTAATTTCTTTAAATACCAGATTAAAAAAAATAAATTTAAAAAACTGCTGCTGATGATTTTCCTGCTGTCTTGTACTGCAGCAAGCTGTGCATAATGATACTACCCCCTCAGCATCTGCTATCAGTCTAGTTTTTAAAATGTTATTGACTGAAATCCCTCCCCAGTCACTTGGGGGACTATATTTCATTCAATATTCTTAGTATCTTTTTTTTCTTTTCTTTTTTTTTTCTCTCATTGCTGGGAAGAAACATGCAGTTATGGTTTGGGCCTTTTAATTATATTTTAAACATTTTTAATATTACTATCTATCAATAAACTTGTCCACAACAAAATTTCTAATGTATTTTATTTTCTTTTGTGTTTTTGTCATTCAGTTTTATTTTTTTTTTTTTATCTTGTTTTTCATTTGTACAAAAAATTTGGTTGATCAGCAACAGTTTATTTCTGATTTTCTCATCTACTGTTCAATTAGTTATCGCCTCTTCCTTATTAAATCTGATTCTAATTATGACATTCAGTAAAAATACTCCCTTCTTTTTATCCACTCCCCTAATAATTTTGCTGTGGCTACTACTATCGCCCCTCTTTCATTCTCTCCCCCCTTTCAAAACTGTTGGTCAGACAATACCCATTTCAAAGAAATTGAACTTTCTATTCAATATGTGTATTTGCTTATACAATTTAGATAATGGCTAAAGAAAGATCTCTGACATAGATTGACTGTACCATCATTTTTCTTTTTACACACTGTCTTTGTAAATCATTGTTCAGTGGTCTTAGATGTTAATGAAAAGGTTTCATATCATTATCTGCGTATGTATGTATGTATGTATATATATATATATATATATATATATATATATATACACACACACACACACTTTTTTGCCTGCCTGTCATAATTGTTAGTGTGTTTGATTTGGAATTTTCTTAAATTTGAAATAAAGTTTTGCAGATTCATTTTATTATTTAATTTTTATCCAGCATTTGTGGGCCAAAGAACTTTTAAATTCCCCCGCGTATTCTGTCATTGTTTCACCTATTGACTGCATATTCTAAATTACAGAGTCAGTTCTCTTTTTCCCCGTTCGAATAATCTTAAATATGATCCCTTTATTATAGTCTTTACAGACTTTAAGCATTGTGTTACTCTTGGCAATATTGCAGTTTGTTATTTGAGATGGTGCTATTCAAAAGCTAAAGAGCCCTAATTTAGATGTCCAGAATGTTCTTCTCTCTTATTTGTGGAGAAAATATGCTTTCCCTATTCTCTACTATACAACCATAAGCCTATGCCCAATGCTTTGATACAGATTTCTGAAGATGACAACCCGCTTTACTTTTGAATCTTAGACTGCAGGTGCCATTTATTTCATTTATTTTTGTCCTGCTAGTGCAATTAATAGAAAGTGAAACCTATTTGCCTTAATGGTCTCCCTTTTCTTTTCTTCATTTCTTTTCTTTATTTCTTTTCTTTATTTCTTTTCTTTCCATAAGTGCACAAAAAAGAAAAAAAAATACAAAACAATTCTTTACTTATATAAACTGAAAGTTCTGACCAATAGTGAATACTCTTCAATTTAATGTTAAATCCAATTAATATGGCTGTTTAAGGAGCGGGGAAGAAATTAATGAAAAGGGACCCCAGTCTGGGTCCAGTTTTCTTTTCACTTTATTATTAAAAATACTTGGTTGATTATTGCAAAAAAAAAAAAACTTTTTTTTTTTTTTTTTTTTTTTACACTGGAGATATTGATTTCCTTTTATTTATTTTATTTTTTATTTTATTTATTTTTTGTAATAACTTGATTAAAATTTCTGCTGAAAGATTAAATATCAATAATTTGCATTGTATAAGTAGAGATTCTTATAGCATACATGTCTCTTTTATGCGTGTGTGTTTGTGCATTGATGAGCAGGATGAATGAAAACAAATATTGGTAGCAAGGCTCTTATAGCCGTTGATACTAATGACAATATGATAATTCTCTGTTGGTTTGGCTTTATCTTTCGGTTTTGTTACAATGGTCATGGCTCAAGTGAAAGCATTTATTATTGGGAAAAAAAAACATCAGAGAGGTTAAAAAAATTATTTGATTTTTCAACTGCTGCTTCCTTTTCTTTGTACTGCCATTATTTTTTCCTCTCTCTCCATCCCTGCCCACAATCTAGTTTCACCATGTCTATAAATTTGCCTTCATCTTTCACCTTCATAATTCCATCTCTTTCTTAAAGCCTCTTCAAAGTTCTCTCTCTATGCCATGTTGTTGCTGAACTGACTTGTATAATGAACAAGAAAGGCTGAAACTTCAAATCTTGGAAGATAGATGCCTGTTCTCTCACCTAACTTCCCCACCCACTCAACCTCCCTCCTTTTTTTCCCCTCCCTGATTGGGAATGCTCTCAGCAAGGTCAGTTGGTCAACCTGTGTGCTTATTCATCTACAACTAGCCAGCTGCTATCATAATTACTGTCCAGTCTGGCTTAGAGGGTACCACTGCTCACACAACTGTCTCTTGCTAGCTTGTTCTCTGTCCCTCCTTCAGAACCTGCCCTTTCCCTCGCTACATCTACATTCTGATCAGGGAGGATGCGTGGAGCTGAAGACCAGATCCTGTCAGTGTGATCATTGTATGTATGTATGTATGTATGTACGTATGTATGCCGCAGTGTTTCGAACACTCCTTCTCACAACATCACAATCAATGGATATGTCCACCCAAATTGTCATAATAAAACAGGCTGAAATTCTATACACGCTTTCTTTTCCTTTGTTTTTTTCTTTTTATGATCTCCCACACTAGAAACCTGATTTACTTTCCATTCCTATAAAAACAAACTTGTAGGATCTGAACCCTCTTACTCCAATAAACTTAGTCTTTAGTAGCTGCTCAACCAATCAGACGCATCCTCGAAAAGTCAAAATAGATAATTGTTGAGTTGCTACTAAATATATACACAGACTCAGTGTTGGAGACCATAAAAACGTAATTGTTTTATCATTTTACATATATATATATATATATATATATATATATATAATATGCACTAATTTGCTGAATAAGGAACATACCATGATGAAAAAAGGTTCCAAACTTAATAAATTTTTATCAAAATATTTGTTATTATTAAGAGGAAAGACCAAAGTATTTTTTTTTTTTTTTTTTTTTTTTTTTTATTCCTTTCTAGCACATTCGAAATTTTGGTTAGAAAAAAACAAAACTTTTTTTTTTTTTTTTTATTTATGCGTGCCAATGTAACAGAGCTGGTCATGGAAGTTTTCACATTTCTTTTTTCCAGTAAAATAACACTTGAAGAATCTTTAAAAAAAATCAAATGTCAGATTTTAATGAAATTTTCAGGACTTATTCAAAAATGAATGGATTTATTTTTTTAATTATTTTTAGAAAATGTTGATAAAATTTTTTTTTTTTACATTTGTTACCTCCCACTTAATTTCATGAAATTTCTAGAAATTAAATTCTATCCCCTAAATTTGTTTTATTAGTTATATGCAGGACTCCTTGGAGAATATAAATTATACATTTTTATTCCCCCCCCCCCACTACTAAACAGTTACTCAGTATCCGAAAATGTGCTCCAGATCATAAAACTATGACATTATTTAATTAGATAGACTTTTGATTGCTTTCATAAATAATATATATTAAGGACATTATAGTCTGAAGAAGAAAAAAAATTTCAGTGAATAATGAATTTTTATAAGAACTGTTTTCATTTTTTTTCTTTTTAAATTGATTTATAAAGTTTCAAAACTCTTTAAACTAATGAAGAGGCAGTTTTGAAGAATTTTTAAGTTATTCACTGAAGACTATATTTACGAAGCGAAAATTAAAAAGCTTAATACAAATCATGCACCAAGATTTTTAAAATACTTAAAAAAAAATTTTTATGTGTATAAACGTTCCCATTTTGAAAGTATGGTTGACCACACGTAACATTATCAGAAAATATGAATGATGTCTATATTAAATTTAAAACCAACCTTTTCAAGATTACTGAGTACTTAAAAATTATATTAAAAAAATCGTTCACCCATCATTTTCTTAAATTATGTTTTGACAGATGCAGTCTAGGACAATAAAAAAACATGTCAACACCTTGTAAATCGCTTGACAGCTGCTCTTCTGAGGCACTTGTCGAGATTTATGAGCCTTGACAAGCACTTAATCACTGCTACTGTTTGATTTAAAAATCCATTTCTCTTAAAGTAAATATTTTTTCAAATCAGATTAATTATACTTTAAATTAATTATTCTTCAAATAATGTTTCAGAAAAGTATATTTTATTTTTGTAAGAATTTTTTTATAAAGAAAAATTCATTGTGATGACAGATTGCTAAAAAAAAAGGCACTAATCAGCTATTTTTTATGGTGAAATAAAAAGAAAACAGCAACCAGCGAGTAAATTCAAGCTCTCCCAACTGGTATTCCAACCTCTAGTCGTTCCTTCTTGAGTTCAGTCTCAAAATCGCACTAACAGACTTTTCCAGTTGCCAGCCGTGAACGTCACTCCAAGCATGCCCACTGGGAAAAACTAGTTGCTTTTATATCTGTCCATATACCCATAATTCCTTGCGTCTTCATGCGATCCCATAATTCATTGCGTCTCTGTCCCATAATGCATTGCATATTCATTGCATAAAAAGGCAATGCAAGTCCCCCCCTTATTCCTTTACGTTATCTGGCCGAGGACGGATTACGGCAGAGCGGTAAGTGCTTTTTTTCTCCTTCATTTCAACTGCAGTAGCTTTACATGCTAAGCAAATACAGGCTCTTTTTTGGTGGGGAAAAGGCAAGTCGCAACCAGTTGTGCTCGTCCCAGGTTCTGCCTCATCATGTCTGCCACACTCCCTCCTGATCACACAGATGACAGTGCGGGTGCAGTCTTTTGTTCCGGAGGGGGAGTGGTTGAGCTTCTTCGTCGGAGGAGCTCTCATTAGATACGTCCCGATCTATTGGCAAACTACCAATATCGGAGTGATAGGTTGTTGAACTCAACTCTACGTACATCAGCTGTTCACTATCCTCCGTGTCTTCTTCGTCGGTTGCGGGATTTGAGCCCAAAAAAGGGCGCAGGTCTCTAACATGACACGCACCGCCTGCTGACTCACCACCTCGGTCACACATCCAGTTCCAAATTTGGTGATGCATTTACCACGTGGAGTCTTGACCCAGACAATGTCCCTTTTCTTGTATTCCCCTTCGGTTATTTGTGATTCAGGCGGGGTCGTCGCGTCAATGCCTCTCACCCAGATGTGGTACGTGTGCAGTACATCAGCCGGTACCGTGGAAGGCGAAAGGTTGTCCTTGGGTGTGACGTCATGCCAGTAGACCGCCTCCAAGACTGAACAATTTTTCCTAGCCGCTATGGTTTTGACGCTCCTGTGGTTGCGTTCCACAATGCCATTTCCAGATGGCATTTAAGTGCACCAGAATCTCAAATGCACGCCCTCAGCTGCTTACAAATTCCTTAAATTGTCTGCAAGTGAATGTGGTGTCATTGTCAATCAGTATTTCAGTCGGCAGGCCTCGTTCGTAGAAAACTGTCTCCAGCTGATGAATGACACTAGCAGAGTCTTGCCGTCTCGGTGGCCGCCATACTGCAAAACGGGAGGGACCACAATCAATGAGTGTAAGAAAATGGCTAACATTGTAATGGGTCACGTCCATTGCCAACCTACTCCGGTTTCTTCTCACACTCAAATTTCCTTTTTTTCCAATTCACTGGTGCTGGATCGATCGATTGGCAGGCTTCGCAGGTTCTAACAACAGATTTTATCAGTTCCTTAGACACTGTTGGATCTACAATCTACAATCCTAGCAAAGTACATTGTTCCTTTAACACCCGGGTGCCCACTCTGCTGGTGGATGTGGGTCACCTGATGTTTGTTCAACTGGCTCGTTGCAGTGGCACAACTCACTTGCACCGGTTCTCCTCCTTTCTTGTGCATCTCTAACCAGCGTTGCGGCACTCTGGTGAGGCTGTCAGCGCGGTTCTGACAAGATTTTACCAACGTCACAGTCATAGTCAGTGCGTACTCCTCCACCAATGCTCGCAGTGTCTCTAAGTGCCGCCTCATCAGCATTTCACCTGCCGCCTTCGTGTTCACGCGCGTCTTTCCTTTCCTGTCAGGGTGTCAGACACCCACCAGTGCACACATGCTGAATCGGTGACCACATGCATGACTGGTGTCTGCCACTGCAAGGCAAGATTCACGCCCTTGATCACCACATCAAGTTCAGCAAGATTAATGTGTTTGGCATCATTAGCTGGACGTAACCAGCAAGCATCTTCCACGACGTTCCCATTCACCTCTAGTGCTACTCCCGTAGCCACAGAGCTTGCATCCACCCAAACTGTCATTTCATTGCCGTTCACACACCAGTCTCCACCGACAGGATCTGATTCCCGCACTCTGGCCACTGTTTCCTCCAGCATACGTCCAAGAGGGGCTTCCTTTATCTCGTCGTACAATCTTTTGGTTAGTGTACTTTCATAACGCTTAATAAATGCAGTTGCCACCCTAAGCCAACCGCACACAGGGAAATTACCCACGAGTTTCCCGCACAAGGAAAATACGCTTCGGCGGGTCACCATTTGAGCAATTTCTGGAACCTGACCTCCCCACTTCCATCAAAGGGAGTTGCTTTCTTCCTAGACTTGCAGACCCAGGACCTTAGTTCCGTCTCTCAATCGCTCTGGATCTTTACAGACTAGCCCGTAATCAGCAAAGTGCTGTCTTACGCGCGCTACAGAAACTAGGGCTTCGTTTATGAAGATATTGTCGACATATGCCAACATGGCACTCTTAATGTCCTGATCCTGGGACGTTATCGTGTCGATCACTGACTTCATGACAAGTGGTGCCACATTCAGGCCAAAACCCAAATGCGTAAGGCAAAACTGCTTACCCTTAATGACCACTGTTTGAAAAGGCCATAGCGATTTGTCAATGTGGATCTGTAGGTACACATTTCTCAAATCCAACAGCGATACGTCAGCGCCTTGTCGCCATTCTTGTAATTTCTGCGCACACACCTCTGCGTCGGCCGTGAATACGTCTACAAAGCCGTTCAACTCCCGATAGTCAAGTACTGGCCGGACCTTCTGTTTGTGTTCTTGTACGACCGCCATTAAGGGAATTAATCCCTTGGGTGGGCCAAGCTCTTTCTCGGGATATGGCAGTAGCCATCCGTCTCGCTGCCACTGTGCTAGATCTTTCTCGTATGCATCCCGGACGTGGCCAGGTACTGTGTACTCCTGTACTTTATTGACCAACTTGCTAGGTGAATGACCACTCGCCCACTTCCACAATGCAGTCCACATTTTCGTGCTCAGGTTAAACGTTACTCTAAAGTCAGGCTTGTTGATAAGAATGGCGGCACGTGTTCAGGTTTCAGAAATGCGCTTCGCCTGATTCAGTCAGGTGTACACCTCCGAGCACCTTGATCACATACTCATCGAGTAAATTCAAGCTCTCCCAACTGGTATTCCAACCTCTAGTCGTTCCTTCTTGAGTTCTGTCTCAAAATTGCACTAACAGACTTTTCCAGTCGTCAGCCGTGAACGTCGCTCCAAGCACCCCGCACTGGGAAAAATTATTTGCTTTTATATTTGTCCATATACCCATAATCCCTTGCGTCTTCATGCAATCCTATAATTCATTGCGTCCGTCCCATAATGCATTGCATATTCATTGCATAAAAAGGCAATGCAAGTCCCCCCTTATTCTTTTACGTTATCTGGCCGAGGACGGATTACGGCAGAGCGGTAAGTGCTTTTTTTCTCCTTCATTTCAACTGCAGTAGCCTTACATGCTAAGCAAATACGGGCTCTTTTTTGGCGGGGAAAAGGCAAGTCGCAACCAGTTGTGCTCGTCCCAGGTTCTGCCTCATCACGTCTGCCACAGAATCGACTCCAACCACTGGAATTTCTGTTTGAAATACGCAACAGACTATTTTGCTTACTGGAAATGGTAAATTTAATCCTTTAGCTTTCAATTAAAGTTAACATGAAAGATTTAAGAATGATTTTTCATTTCTGAAAATTCATTTTAAACCTTAGGTATACTGAATTAGTGGAGATATATAATATTGAATGTTGTTGACCATCAAAAATGTTGAACAGATTAATTTATCTTCATACATAGGCAGAAGAGGTCAATATTTTGAATTGACAAGTTGACCATTTAAAATCCTCTATATTTAGCTGACTAGGAGATGGGAATTATTTTTAAATCTTGCCTTATCAAACCCTAGTATATTATTAATTCATGGATGGCAATTCATACAGAGTTAATGTTATTGGATATATTCAATTACTTTTACAAGATCAAATTCATTATCAATTTTTGGAAGCATTTTTTGAAGACAGCTGGCCATAAAGTCAATAGAATTTTGAAAGTTTTTTTTTGTTTCTTGTTTTTTTTTAATAAGTGTTAAAATGTTAGGTATGTTTAAAACTCTGTAGCATCTGAACATCAAAATTGCATTAAAGTGAAATCACTACTATTATGGCCAATGACCGAGTTAATTTTATTTCTGACCAATACAACTGCATTGATACTGATGATCTTTGCAATGTCAGTTGCAATTGTTTTTGCGTGCCATAAAATGTTTTGTTCTCGAGAAATGTGAACATGTCTGGGGAAAGGATTTGTTTATTGAAAGTCTATTGATCTGTCAATGATCGTGCTAGCCTGAAGTCACAAGTCATTATGACTGAGGGTTTGAGCATACTGGCCTTCTTCAAACTGCTTATCATGCCAAATGACATGTTCTCTTTCAGAAAATCTATAGTCCACTCAGCATAAGTTTTGCTTTTTTTTATTTATTTATAAGCATTTCACCCCAAGCAAAGCAGGAGTGCCATGAGCATGCAGAGGGTTATCGAGAGTAAAAGTGAGAGAAAAGGGGATTGAGGAAAGGAAAAGAAGGACAGGGATCAAGGCAACAGAAGATGGCGATTGATGTTGCATTTAAATTTTTGAAGATTCTAATCATCAGGGAAGGAAGTTTGAATATCGGAAAGTCCAAGAAAAGAAACTTGGAGTAGAAGTGGCAGTTACATTTAACTATTTCAACAGTAAATGGGTGGGATCTAGATGTCAATCTAGTAGCTCTCTTAATTTCATGTAGTCAGGGATAAAAAGCTTGTCAAATCAGCAGCCATGAAGATATTTGTAGAAAAGATAGAGGGGAAACTACATCATGTCTTTGAGAAAGTCTGAAGTCAAGAAGCCAATTCAAGACTGATTACATTACAGATCTTTCTTTGGATCTTGTCAAAAACCTGAAGTTGGACGGCAGGGGCACCAGACCATATATGGCAGTAGTCTTATTCAATGCAAGGATGAATGGTAGATTTGTAGATGTGTAAGACTGAATCTGACAAGAAATACCTTCTGGCAAGATACAGTGAACTAACTTTCCTTGCAGTAGATGCAGCTATTGATTCAATGTAGTTGTTCCACTTCAAATCAGTTGAAAACATGGGGCCAAGAAGGCGCAGTGAGACACACTTTCATGGAGATGAGCATCAACCATGCAGTTTAGTTTTGAAGGCATTAAAATTTACAAGCCATTTCCTGCCCCAGTCAATCTCTGGTTGGAGGTCCTTTTTGAGAACAGATGGGTTTTGTGAGTGCTGAACAAACACACACACACACATACTTGAGCATGCATCTGCAACGGATTGGATAACCGCCCGAGTTAACAGGTGTGCTCAGAAATGAGTAGCCGGGCATTAGATAGAATTCTGACACTTAAAACTTAGACACATCTCAATGTTTTAGATTGGCAGCATTCAGGCCCGTTTTAGATAAGGTGAACCTGAGAGCTACTGATATGAAATGGTGTTTATCATTTGCTAGAACAACTTGCATTTCCACAAATGAACTTTGATCTCATCACACTCGTTTTCTCACAAATTACTTCATGTGATAAGGAGACTTAATACCATAAAAAAATATGCGACCAAAGTTGTTTGATAAGTGGAGTTTTTTTTTTAGTTTTATTATTACTGTCACCAGCTGTAAATAACAACAAATTATATAGCCTCCATCAAGCCAGTGATATATATAATGTTGGTGTTGAAGACCAGGAAAAGTCAAAATCCCAACGGATGATATAGATACTATCATTATCTGTCTATATTTTTGAGATGAGGTATATTATTTGTACATTATTCAGACTATTGTCCTCATCTTTGTCGCCATGTTTATTACGTTTCGACCGTTGTGCGCTCCAGCCTTCTTCAGGTGGTTGGAATGTCAAACTGAACCCTTTATTTCACTCACTGGAGTAGACTGTTCTAGTTCCATGTTTAATGGATGTCAGTTATCAGTTATCTCCTGTTAATTTCCCTCTGAAACTCTTGAACTCACACTCTTTAGGTCCTGTCACTGGATCTAACCGATGCCTTTATCCACTGTGCCATGTGTCCTTGATGATATCTGTGTATGAATTTCTGGGTATTATAAACCTAATGTCTTCAGCAATCAGTTTTACCAGTGCTCATATTGCAATTTTTTGCTGTTATCATCATGTTTTTACCAGAGCTCATATTGCAACTTTTGTTGTTATTATCGCTTTTCTCTGGCACTCCTTATTACTGGTTGCCATATTATATTAATTTCTATGCTTGGAACGGATCAGGAGATATTTGTGGCCTAGCGTATGTGCTGATTCCTTAAGTTTACAAATTTTCCAATGGTGTTCTTTGTCTATGATCTCAACCTGATCCCACAGAGGGTGGTGATCTCTGTTCTCTCTCCATATGTGGTCAGCCACACCTGATTTTTCCACTTCCCCTCATGTTACAGCTTTCTGGTGTTCTTGAAGCCTCACCTTAAGTGGGGGCGGCCTGTCTCTCCTTTATATTTCTTTCCGCAGCTGCACGGGATAGCGTACACACAGTCTTTAGTCATGTTCTTCTCTATAGGGGTCTTACTCGGGAGAGATATCTGCGAAGTGTCTTCAAGCTTTTGAAGGTTGTCCTGATGTTATATGAACTGCAGATCCTTTGTATTTTCTCTGATAACCCCTTCACATAAGGCAGGTAGACTGTCTTTTGAATGGTTGCTGAAGACATTATGTTTATAATACCCAGAAATTCATGCACAGTGGATAAAGGCGTTGGTTAGATCCAGTGACAGGACCCAAAGAGTGTGAGTTCAAGAGTTTCAGAGGAAATTAACAGGAGATAACTGACATCCATTAAACATGGAACTAGAACAGTCTACCCCAGTGAGTGAAATAAAGGGTTCAGTTTGACATTCCAACCACCTGAAGAAGGCCGGAGCATACAACGGCCGAAACGTGATAAACATGCCGACAAAGATGAGGAAAATAGTCCGAATAATGTAAATAAAGCTACTATCATAGCCGAAATACTTGTATTGGTGCTAGATGTGGATGCCTGAAAACAGAATAACAATGAATGAAAAAGCCAAATCTCATGACCTAAATACTTGTCCCATTAGCTTGGATGTGGATTTTTGAACACAAAGAAAACATCAGATTAAAAATGAATGATAAAGCCTCATTCGTAGCCAAAATACTTTTCCCTTTTGTGCTTTTTCAAACCCAGGGAAAATGAGAATTTTACATACTTTCCTTCTTCAGAGCAGATTGACACAACACAATCTTCATTTCCTCCTTTGGTCTTGAGCTGTATTAAGCTTATAAATCTCAATAACATAATCTTCCTCAAATATTTCTCTCCATTTGGATTTGAGTTTTGACATTGACAGCTACCTGTAACTGAAAAGAGAGAGAATGTTTGTGCTTTTTTTCTTTTATATTTATGACGACACCACCTAGCAGGCATTAGAATTCCCTCTAACAGATAAAGTTTGGTAATCCCACAAAGTTATTACCTATATGGTAACACATTTTGAATTGGGAACATATGGTCAAGAAACTTGTTAAAAGGACATTCTTTATTGTTTGTTATCTGTTGTCAGAGAGGAGTGTGAACTGGATGATAGGTGACCATAAATTGCCACGTACAAGTCAAGTTTTCAACCCTAAAAATCTTTCTAAAACTAGGGGTCAATTTATATGGCGGATATAAAACACAAATCTTTACCACCAAGTTGCAAACAAATGGGACAGAACTAACAATTACTGTATACCACTTACTGTATCTCCAGCAGTCTGCCACAAATATATCACATTTTCTTTGGTAAACAACACACACTGTATCAAACAGCTGATACACTAAGCATAAACACTGACTGAAGCACTGTTTAACTCAGGTAGCCATTCAGACAACAAGGTATCATATGCATGTCATCTGCACAATTTCATGATAGTAATTACAATTTCATGATAGTAATTACAGTTTATTGAATATACACATACCGTAAAAGCATAATTATGATACAACATTATTTTAAAGGTTGCTTGAAAGTTACCAAATTACATTGATGATTAAAACCTAAATTTTAACATACTAGGTAATTTTACAAACATCACGGTAACTAATACATACCGTATTTTATATTCATATACTGTAGCCTAATTTCATTTATTGATAGCCACTGGTAGTTTTAAGCCACTGGTAGTTTACCATATGCTTGGGGATCGACTTATTATTAGAATTTTGAGCTAAAAATATTGAGGTTAACTTGTAAGCCACAATTTATGGTGTACACATATGCATAAAAGGGGGTCAGTATCAACAGACAGAAATCTCTAACCCCTCCACCTAACCTTAACCGACATTCAATTTGTGACATAAAAATTATACTTGTATCTTCATTCGTCAAAAAAGCCAACATCCCCTTAATAAAAAATTCTGAATTCTCATAACCTCACCAACTTAAAATATATAATGTTATTTGGCTTATAAATAGAGTGAATCAATTTTCTTTTTCAAAAGTTATTCTTAGCATTGCTTGAGAATGGAACTGAACTTCAAATTTTAAGTTTAATTTAAGTTTTGGTTTTGAAACAGTAATTTCTCTGTCGCAATGGAAACATTTTTTTTAAATAATTATATATATATATATATATATATATATATATATATATATATATATATATATATATATTATTTATTTAAATATTATAACATAAATATGTTATAAAATCACTACAAAAATAGCCATTTTGTTTCAACACTTCTGGTGTCTTATCAAGTGATGATGTTGAATGTAGAATAAATGGTTTTAAAAGTTTCAAATTAATTAATGATCCTTTGCTAGGGGTAAACGCTGTTACATAAACTAGAATGACCAATCAAAATACAGGTATATGGTAATTCAAAAAATTTGACAATGAAGCAAGGTTATCATAGATATTAAAAGATTTATAAAATTTGAAATTAAAATTAAAAGTAAAAAATTACCTATTTAGAAATCTAAATCAAATCTCTATTAAGTTTAAAATTGTAGAATTACCAAGGAGAAAAAAAAAAAAAAATACATATGCTATTTAATTTATTTTTTCATTGAAATTATGTTCAAAAGGATGTTGACAGCTCCATACAAAAATGTATCCATTTTACAGTTTAACTTCAACATGGTGGCCACCTCTCACGTAAAACAATTCAAAAACACACAGGTTATAATACATAAGCGCCCAGACATATTTAGATATATATACACACAAAAAACGGTGACGACCCTTGTTAATAAAAAAAAAACAAAAAAACGAGCACATACACACACACACACGCAACCAAACGTGCATGCACTTTCCTTACACATAGACATCGATAAACACAGGCACATACATCCA